>CM062806.1:415648951-416235046 GCA_031772625.1 Pinus tabuliformis | reverse complement strand
TTTCACCACTTCCTTTAGGCAGGGTTCATGCGGCGTTGTGGATGTTTGACTGGTTTGCGGCCATCCTTCAAATAAATTTGTTGAATGCATAGGTTAGGGTGGATCCCTTTCATATCCTTATAATCCCATGCAAATGCCTTTTTATACTTCTGTAACAGTTGTAACAGCCGTTGACTTTGTTCAGTGGTCAAATTGGGATTAACATTAATTTCTTTTCCAGATTCAATCTCAATCGGGCTGCTAGCAGTATTTGGAGTAGTACTCATTTGTTCAAAATCTATATCTTCCACCTCTTTCTCCTCATTTTCATTTTTAACAGAAGCAACAGAAAGTGAATTACTAATAAAACCATTAATAACATCATCTTCTGTCTCGTCTTTGAAATACTAGGCTTTCCCCAGAGTGAGGAGTGGTAGGGAAAGATCTGACTCAGGTTTAAACTCATCACACAAAGGGTTGTACACATCCACATTTGGTTTTGGGGGATAAATATTAAGGTTCTTTGTTGCTTGTCCATCTGAGATCACCATGGATCCCGTCCTGTAGCCTATGAATGCATCTCCAGTGGCCAACCAAGGTCTTCCTAATATCAAAAGATGCCCCCCAAACTGGATTTGGGCTAATACAATAGGAGTGTGCCAACACAATAGGAGTGTGTCTAAGTCCCTGTATCCCGAGAGCGATAAAGAGATCTTTCGTCATTACGTCAATGGAATCCCCAAGATCATTCAATGCATTGGCTATGGCCTGATCATTAATGTAGACGGTGACTGTGGGATTTCCTGGATCATGGTACTTAGTAAGGAGATGCTGAGCAGACATTAATTCAGATAACTTTCCCACCATATGAATGGTGGCAGGGTCTTTATGCGTCCCCCCAAGGTTATTGATGCACAAATTACTCACTGTCTTGGCATAGATGGGTACTTCTTTAAAGGCTTGCAGCAAAGGAATTCGTATATATAAATTTTTCGACTCCCTAAGGAAATCAGAGTCACGCTGTGAAGTCATCCTAGGTTCGGCCAGTCTCTGAGGGTATGGGGGGTCCTACGTAACAACAATTGAATATGTTGTTACAGGTGTATCGACCTTCCCTGAATTAGCTGTTACAAATGTAATAGTTCTTCGTGGGTCAGTTGTTACAATGTAATAGCTTCCTCTATATCAGCGGTTGTAGACGCAGTAGCCGTCTTAGAGCCTCTGGCTTCTCCTCTAGATGCTTCACAGTCCTCCTCTGTAATGATAGGGGAGCGACTGAGGTTAATTACCTTACCCGATCACAATTGTATTTCATTAAGTTCTACGGGGGTTGTAGGAGCCTCTATGCCCTGAGCTTTTTTATTGTTTGGGTTTGGGTTAGGTTGCACAGGTAGTTGGGGTCGCATAGGTGGTGGAGGAGCAGGAGATTGGAAATGATGTAACTGCAGCTGTTGTTGCATGGATGGTGCAGGCAATGCTCAATTCTGGGCATTTCCGCTCCAGTTATGGTTCCAAGGGTATGGTTGGGATTGAGGATATTGAACAGGAGGATATGGAGACCATTGGTTTCAGGGTGAAGGGAACTGAGCTGAAGGAGGGGCAGAATATTGACATGGATATGGTTGGTTATTATTTGCATTGTTCCATGAATTGAAAGAGGAAAAGTCTTGAGACATACCTGGAGGTCATGGTTTCTATGGCCTCCTTGGTGCGATGAAGTAATAGGACTGCACCTCTTTGCTTGATTCTCTGAGTTCTGCCTATAGTCTAGGAAGCTCCGGACACTTCTTTGGCAAATGCTCCGACTCGTAGATGCTACACAGGCTGATGCTATTCAATTCGTATTCCCTGTGAGGATGTTTCTTCCGACAAGTTGGACAGAACACAACTAGGGGTGTATCAACTTCTGCTTGTGTTTTTTTGATCTGTGCTATTGTTATTTGGGCCAAGAGAGTACTGAGGATATTGGTCTTGAAATTTTCGAACAAATTTTTGATCTTTGCTCTAGTTACTCCTCCACCTGTAGATTTTTGTATGCAAACATAGGCATCCCGAATTGTACTTATTCCTTTAGATGATCCTTGAGAGCATCGTAGGTAGAGATTTATAATTTCAGCAAATGGCTCTTGCGATATATTCCCTTTTCCTAATAGGTTCAGGGTGTCAAGGCAGTCATCCCTCATTCCTCTGATGAATATAGTCTTCAATATTTCTGGGTCTAAATCATTGTGTTTAGACCTCTGCAGATTGTAGTGGAACCGTTTCACATAATCTTCCAAGCTTTCTTCCTCCTTCTATGTCATTTTAAATATCTCTTCCCTTAAGTCCTTGGTCCTACAATAGTCCTGGTACTTTGACAAGAACTTCTCCTTCATAGCATTCCACGTTGAAATGGAAGTGGGACCTAATGCCATGAACCATCTCAAGGCTGCTATTTTTAAGGTAGGAGTAATAGGTTTAGCTTCGGAGCATCTGTTGTATAATCATAACTTACATGTAGGACATCAACTCAAACGAAAATGTATTTGGGTTTTCCACAGTCATCCCCTGAAAGGATGGTAAGGATGATAGAGGAATGTTTTTCATAGGAGCTTCACCTCCGATATTTCCAATTGGGAACTCAAAGGTGTTGGTAGTGGTGTATTTTTTAGCATTGTTATCATTCTTATTTCCCATGATGAATTATTCTAACCCTTCTTGTAGCAAACGTTCTTCTAGCGGTGTTTGTGATGGCCCCGCAGATGTGATTAATGCCTCAGATACCACTGGGGTTGGCTGTTTTACCGCACTACCTGTATTCAGGTATTGATAAATCAACAGGTGCTTTTCTGCCTTAGGTGTTTGATGTTCCCCCTCGGTTTTCCCTTGACCCTCAGTCCTCAAATTTTCGCTGCTAACTTCCCCGTATTTCTCATAAATCAAATCCTTGATCTTGGGAGTATGACTGCTAGCCTTAGAACGATACAACCCCGAGATGGAGGGATTGGAGGTTTCCACTTTTGCTATGGGAGTAACAGACTTTTGCGGCCCTATTTTCCTTGCATTCCTTTGAGAGTTGGACTGTTCTTTTTCCGCCTTGAAGATTAATTCTTCGATAAATGTCTTCCTTCCCTAATCTACACCCTTTTTTTCCTTTTTATGACTCATCGTTCCTGTGACTTATTAGAGTGGGGGTGATTTCTGTGTCTATAAGTCTTACAAATACACACATGGACCCTATGTGTATTAAATCACACTCTTAGGTGCCTTAGTCTTCGACAGTGGTGAGCTCGCTTAGGTATGTTAGAGCGATGCGTAGGGTCTTACCGTCTAACGACTGAAGAGATGAAGACACCCTAATAAAAGCATAAAAATTTCCTAAGTGTCCTAGTGATCACAATGGTGAGCTCACCCTGGTATGTTAGAGCGATGCGCAGGTTCTTACCTCTCGTCTTATCGCCCAACAACTGTTGACTAGGAGCACTCTATATCAAACAAACAATATGGCTGATTGTATCGTCAACTTGCCATCCACGGCAATAACGCCGAAATGTAGTGTTGTTTTAATAAACCATAATTGACTCAAATTGCAACATTGATTGTCAACCCAGGGTAGGTCTTGCTGTTTCAATGGAGTTCGCACTATCTGTGCCGATACACTCCAGCCAAGCATAAGAAAATGTGGAAAAACTGTAAAAGATGTTGTTGATGTAAATTGTTGAATCAAACCATGCGTGTAGATACAAAAACACTCTATAGAATTAAATCACAGCTTGCAGCTATTGAAGTAAAGGCGCGCAACACAAGAACTAACATTTATTCCCGCTGGTTACTATTACTTTGTTGATTAACTCTATGTAACAGCACAAGATAAATAAAAACAGCAGCAAATTCAATCCACGATTTGTACAATAACAACGAGAAACCATAAATCAATGAACTAAACTGAAATGTACACTACCTAATCATTGCAATCCTTGCCAAAGAGGAAGGGCCTTCCTCCTCAGCATCATCGTGCCAATTGATATTGAATAAGTTTAGGATTACAGAAATAGAGTAATGATACTCTTTTATATGTTGTCTATTAATACATAAAAAGTAGAGTCTTTTATAATTATTACAACTCAAAAATTACAAAGCAAATTGATTTTCATGCTGATCAAAAATAAAGAAGCTACAAATTACTACTAAATAAATATACATCGGTTGCAATTGCTTGAGAGTTTGTTGCTTCAAAAATAAATAATCCTAATGCCCACAGTTGTTATGTGGAATAGTACCCACATTTCCATCTTCGGCGCAAAAACATTGAGCAAATTGTGGTTCGTAATGACGAGTCATAACTGACGACAACATTGTTGATGTGATGGTGCATCCATGCGAGGTGTAACACCATCCGATGTGTAACGACAACCTATAACAACACCTAGTATATAGAAGTGGTTTGTAACAACACATGGTGTAACAACGAACTGTTCCACCTTTTCTTGCAGTTAATTCTTGCTGCCTATCTATTACATAGCTTCATTTGCGCGAGCCAACACCTGAAAAAGATTAAATTCCCCGAATACTCCTTCAATACTCTCCAAGTTGGCCACAAAAATGAATAAATCCTTGTATTATTCGGTAAAATACAACAAAGTAAGATGACAGTAAAATGGATTAAAAAGGTAAGAAAACAGAGAGTTTGTTCAGATAAGGGCACAGGCTTGGAGGATAGAAATATCAAAATAGGGGAAAGAATGTGCAAAAAATAGGTAAAAAACCACACCGAAAAAACAACACTCGATTTCTGCTGCAGTTATTTTGGTTCGGCACTATTTGGCAGAATTTGAGGTGAAACTCTGCGCTTCTTTTTATTCTTTTTTCGTAATTTTCCTTTAAAATTATTCTTTTTGTCCTATTAAGATTGTCCCTCCATTTTTTCAAAAATATTTTTCCCCATCCTATTTCATTTTTTCTTTTATTTTCCTTGGAAATTTTTTCTCTATCCCTTTTTCTTATGTCCCTCTCTTGGATTGTGGTCTCACTCTTGAATTCCTCGATGATTTCCTTCCCATTCTAATTTTCTTTTATCGTTGTTTTGTTTCTCTCTTCCCTCATGAATGCGATTGCAGGATCTGATGAGCTATTAAAGAATTTACTGATCGGATTGAAAAAAACATGATAACACCAGGAACTGACGAATAAAACTCTTTTCAAATTCTTCAAATATTTCAGATCCAACCTGTATATTGTTTAATAAAATTTTGTAGGAGATCTTTTTTTAAGTGTAAGAAGACTAAAACACTCGAGTGTAGGAAAATGTGTTTTAGTACAGGAACCACAACATTCCTTAGTGTAGGAATGTATATTTTAGTGCAAGAACTACATAATTCCTTGGTACAAGAATACACACAGTAGTGCACTTATAAGTGCAGGAATATGTATTTTAGTGCAGGAACAATGATATTTTTTGGAACAAGAATGTGTATTTTAGTGCAGGAACAACATAAATCCTTGGTATGGGAATATGTGCTGTAGTGCAGTAATGCATGCCCCAGTGCAACAAAACATGCTTAGTATAGAGAAGATGGTCCAAGGACAGAAATTTTGTTCAATACAAGAACCTTGTCATGTGCATAAATGGATGCATCACTTTGAATTATGAAATGCAATATTTTTTTAGAAGATATATATTTGATTATACTTTTATTTTTATATTTTCTTAACATGAATGGTATTTCTAAAGTATAAATACATTATAGACATTAAACCTTATCTTAATTTAAGTATTATATACATCCCATTCGAAGTCATGATGTGATCGGGATATGTGAAAATCTTTTCATAACCATGTATTAGCCCCTGAATCCTATTAATCATTAATGATTGGGC
Organism: Pinus tabuliformis; assembly: GCA_031772625.1. NCBI lineage: Eukaryota > Viridiplantae > Streptophyta > Pinopsida > Pinales > Pinaceae > Pinus > Pinus tabuliformis. Next base: position 416,229,211 of record CM062806.1, on the reverse strand, counting down.
CAACGCCTATAATACCTTGCGTTTCACTGAAAAAAATCCTTCATAGAATCATCGCCTTTACTTATCATCACTACTTCACCTACATTGGGATCATGCCCATATTTGTAGCCTTTCTAAGGATGAATCATTCATAACGAAGGCATAACCATTGAGATTGTCGATATAGGAGCATGCAATGGAATTTGGCAATTGTGAATTCCTCAAGACATATCCTAGAATTTTGGTTTGGAACACTTCAGAATTACAGGAAAACCAGTGTACTTTTCGAGAAGTCATGGGGCATGTTTGGATTGAAAAGGAGCTAGAACGAACAATTGAGTACAAGAATAGTCTACCCTTGTTACAGGAATCAAGATTCCTCCCCTTCTTACTAAAATTCGACAGGTATGACTTTTCCTTCACCCTTGAGCTTGATTGTACCTTTGATGGGAGCACAATCAGAGTCGTGTCATTGGAATTTCAAGTTACAGAACAATCCATCTCCCAAGTTGCGAAACTAACAGTCACAAGAGAAAAATGGTTCAAAAAGGGGGAGATTTAGATGGGATCCTGAAGCCGATTTTTTCTTAACAACGATCAAAAGGTAGATTGGAAAACTAGTTTTTAGAGGAACGACATGCTAGAGAAATGGAAGTACCATACACGTTTTGCAGAAATTCTTTACCTCTGAGGGGAGGTATTTGCTAACCCTCTTGTACCACATCCACCTCCTATTTCACTTTGAGTCGGGTAAGTTAATTAATTTCCCTTATTTTTCGTTGAAAAGTCTGGAGAAATTGTTGAAAAGTGTACAAAAGAGTTAGGAAAATCAAATAGGGTTTAAATTATGCCACTATCCTCTGATTGCAATTTTAATTAAGAAAGAATTAGAAGGAAAGAGAATGACATGGGAGGAGTTTTTGAAAACATTTAAAAAAGAAGGCACTATGAAGCAATCAAAGGAAAACGACAGGGTTGTTAAGGAAAACTCTGACCGAAAGAAGAAGTTACCAACTTTGAAGACTGGTAAAGCTTTAAAGACTAAGGTCAAGAATCCCCAATCCAAGAAGCTGACACTCAAGGAGGGACAAAAGCATATGAATGAAACCCCTGGCCCTTCAAAGAGATTGGCGAGGATATCCTTGAAGAAATAATGTGCCTCCTTAAAAGGAGACCCTGCTACATTAGCTACCCCTATAAACAGTGGTGCTTCAAAGGAATGTTCTCCTCTACAGACTCTCATGCAGACAACCATCTATCTAATTCACCACTCCGAGAGAACCTCCCTCTTTTAGTAGATGCCACAGTTCTTTCAATGTTCAATACAAGGGATGTAGAGGAAGAAGAAAACATTCCTCTGACAACTTTAATTGAAAAATTTAAGAAAAGAAAAGGAAAATAGTCAATACACAAGATGCAGGCACAAAAAAAGAGCTGACAGTAGACAAGATCGAGTATCCTATTCGACGGAGTTTTGAAACACATTGAGATAACTCTTGATGATGTTGGTACTTGCCAGAAATAAGTTGCTGAAGGAGTCCCAACATAGGAAGAAGCTAACGAGGAAAACCATGCTTTTTATATGCACAGTCAAATTAAAGAATTACAACAACCAACCTATGGGCTTGAAGTGTTAAACCAGACTATGAAAGACCAAAATACGATGATACAAAGTAAGAATGTACAGTTGATGAAAGAGGTGCGGGAAAGGAAACGACAGGAGAAGATATGGAAATTTCAAGCATCCAAGTGTTACATGCGCCTCGGGAAAGTAAGGAAACGTTTCAACAAATCTCGCAGTGGAAAATAAAGGACAATGAAGACAGGGATTAGCATTCAAATTCAAGAGTAAGGGGAGTCTTCCATGTTGTTTTTAGCAGAAGGTTAGTAAGGTTGTGTGGGGACACACAACGAGATGGGGATGGTAGGATGTTGATTTTAGGTCCCTATACTACTAGTGTAACCCCTTATTGTTATTAGTACAATCCCCTTATTATATTTTTGTGCCCATGTAGTCCCAATATTGTTATTATTGTGCTCTTACATTATTATTGTTATGTCGACAATGATTATATTATGATCCCTTAGACTCTTATATACAGAAAGGAGGCCTTGTCATTTGTATCATTGAAGAATTGTTCATTTGTGTAATGTAAAGGTGGTTTCCCCCTCAAAGAGGCTTATTTCTAAGACGTTGATATATCTTTTCTATCTTTTTGTGAGCTGGTTTCATAACATTTGGTATCAGAGCTTTGAGATGAAATCATGCTGAACCTCGGGTCCGAATTTCAGAGCTTGTCTCTCTATATTGTCGGAGATATGATCCGAGGATGTTAGGGTGTTTTCAAGCTCCATAATTTCATCTAAAACGGGGCATTGTGGAATTTGCACTATAACGTTTTCGCTACGAAGTTTTGGAAGCTAAACATAAAACCCATTTGAGAAGAAATTAGGGTGAACCTTGGGTCCAAATTTGAGATCTTGGCTCGCTATATTTGCAGACATATGATCTGAGGAAGTTAGGGTTTGTGCAAGCTCCCGAATTACATCCTAAACAGGTGACCTTGGGAAAATCATCATAACTTTCTCTCTGAGCATCAGCTTGAAATTTCGTAAGAAGTTACAGAAAGAGGACATACTATATTTGGTTTGGGTATACGTTTTAAAACCCAGGGTTGAAACAGTGACACGTGGAATGTCGTATGAGTTCACTCTATTGAACTAGTCTATAATTAGGTCATCGCGGGAGATTGGGAATAAATCTTTCTTTGGGAATCCAATTGCGATCAGAATTGTGTAGTTACACAGAGGAGTCAGAGGGCTATTACAGAACAGAATTTAAGGACTTGAAGATCTAAAATTACATAGTTATAGTCGTTTCAAAATCGAGCTCTTAAAATCAAGAAAAAGCGAGATAAGGAAGTTTGATGGCAAGGATCCGGTAAATTGGATACTACAGACAGAAAAATATTTTGATTTAGATGTTATACCACTATTACAAAAGGTATGTATTCCATCTAATTATTTAGAAGCAGATCACTTTTTATGGTCTAAAGGGCTTTATTCTCGTAAACAACTTGTTACATGGTCAATTTTCACGGAGGAAATGATAGCACATTATGACGATACAAAGAGAAACACCTTCTTTAGCCAATTGATAAATATCAAACAAAAGTGTTCAATGACAGATCACAATGAGGACTTTCAAAAATTGAATATAAGGGAAAATGATATTCTAGAGAAGCAGAGGATTGATGTCTCCATGGGGCCTTTAAAGGATAACATTCAACATGAGGTTTGTCTTTGCGAACCTGATCCATTGGAGAGGGCATTCAGGTTTGCAAGAAAAGTGGAAAGAAAAGTGATGGAAATAAGTCAGTCTACCCTTCACAACTCTAAAGATGGAAGTGTTGTTTCTCCTAGCCTTCCACAACCTACAAGGTTGATACCATAACAATTGGAAGAAAAAAGAGAAACAGGGCTTTGTTACAATTGTGATAACAAATACACTAAACGTCATAAGTGTGCTGAGAAGAAATTATTTTACATAGATTATGAAGAGGAGGAAGAAAAGCATCAAAAAACATCAAAAAGAAGAGGATATACACCAGGAACCAACCTCAAAGGAAGAAGAAATGAATCCGACCATATCTTGTATTGCAATGGCTGGAATTACCACTCTTTAAACTCTTTAGATAGAAGGACATATCAAGAAGAAAAAGGTTCAAACAGTGAAATATCAGAAAAAAAGTATCAAGAAACATCAAAAGAAAATGATACTCACTAGGAACCAACCCTAGAGAAAGAGGAAATGAATCCGACCATATCTTGTAATGCATTGGTAAGAATTACCACTCCTCAAACTATGGAAGAAAAAAGAGAAAAAGAGCTTTGTTACAATTGTGATAATAAATAAACTAAAGGTCATAAGTGTGCTGAGAAGAAATTATTTTACATAGATTATGAAGAGGAGGAAGAGAAGCATCAAGAAACATAAAAAAGAAGAGGATATACACCAGGAACCAACCTCAAAGGAAGAATAAATGAATCTGACCATATCTTCTATTGCAATGACAGGTATTACCACTCCTTAAACTCTCAAGATAGAACGACATATCAGGAAGAAGAAGGTTCAAATAGTGAAATATCAGGAAGAAAAGTATCAAGAAAAATCAAAAGAAAATGATACTCACCAGGAACCAACCCCAAAGAAAGAAGAAATGAATCCGACCATATCTTGTAATGCATTGGTCAGAATTACCACTCCTCAAACTATAAAGATAGAAGGACATATCAAGAAGAAAAAAGTAATAGTGTTGATTGATTTGGGTAGTACCCATAATTTTATTCATTGTAAGATAACCAAGGAATTGAATTGCTTCCTATATCCAGTACTATAGTGTCAAGTGACGGTTGTAAGTGGAGGAACTATAAATTGCTCTAGAAAGTGCCATAATATCAAGATATCCATGGGAGAATATGTATTGAATAGTCCAATGCTCTCCATTCTAATGGGTGGTATTGATGTTGTACTAGGAATCCAATGGCTACAATTGTTAGGTACAATAGATTTTAGTTTTCAAGAACTTTTCATGAAATTTTCTTCGGAAGGAAATGAAGTTGAATTAAGAGGTATCACGTGGAAACCAGGAAAGATAATTAGCTCTAACGGAATGACAAAGCTTCTAAAGAAAGAACAATGAGGCTGAGTCCTTGAGAGTCACAAAGAATAGTTTTAATTTATGAGAATTTATAGAGTAATCATAGCTCCTACATAATATATCAAATTCAAACAAGAAAGAGTTTGGATCCTCGTGTACCTTACTATGGAAATGAGGAAGGGCCGATGACGGAATGTTCTTCATTTGTGCAATCACCTCTAAATTCACGGTTGGAAACCCAAAGGTGGATTGTTCTTTATTTCCTTGATTCTTTCCTGCTCCTTCAGCATGGTCCTCATGATCTGCCATTTTTGTACCTCTAATCGAACCACTCTCAACAAAAGTAGAAGGTTGACTCTGGCTCAAATTATTTTTTCCATTACCACTAGTTTACTTCTTCCCCTTGTTGGGTTGTGTCACATCCAAACTACTGTTTCCAGAATCCAAGTGGATAGTTCCTGCGTGATGAGTTTGTGTTTTTCTAGACTTCTACTTGCAAAGGAAGTCCCAATGTGAGAAAAATATTCAGATTTATCAATGTCTCGTTTGCTCGAATTGGGCTTCAAAACCCTAGTTTTTTTAGGCAATCATCTTAAAATGATAACCAAAAGAATGACAAAACTTTTAAAATTACAAAAAAGAATATCAAATCAAATGCTGCAAAGAAAAAGATCAGCACTAAGAAATCCTTCAAACAATAGAAGCACACCGCGGAAAAAATAATAGCAGACTTACCCCTACTGAAAAGAGAAGAAAACCAGAAAGTTCTTACCAAACTTAAATGGTCCCCGACAACGGCTCCAAAATGTTGGGTGCTAGAGTTACAGTTCAACAAACTCTTTCAACACTTAATTGTCATTCTGGGGCTATGTAAGTGAAAAGGTGTAGCACAGGAAATGCCAAGATTAATGGTGTAAACTTTCACCAAATATGTTCCTATTTTCCCTAATTATATTTGCAGAATGACATAATTACAAAAAAAATAATACCAAAAGAATTCTGGTGCTGGAATAAAAAAGAAAATACTTTGCAAAAACTCAATGAAAGGAATTCCAAATCAGCGTAAACAATCCTGATCAATGAAAGAAAGAAAAGAAGATATCTGAGACTAATTGTCATTACAGTCACAAGACAGAGAAATAATTAGGCTATGAAGTGAATTTTTCGTTATTACAAGTTTTCCTTCCTAGTCTTAATCATCGTTCCTGCAGCACAACAACGTTCCTGTACTAGAATAGAGTTCCTGCACTGGAACGATATTCTTGTACTGAAACGATGTTCCTATAACGGAAATATGTTTTGTTCTTGCACGGAGTATTTTGGCTTTCATACAAGAATTTTGTGTTCTTGTACCAGGGTACTCTGTTCCTATACTGGGGTATTGATTTTTGTATTAAAACAGATATTCCTGTGCTAAGAAATCAATATTCCTGTATCAAGCTTCCGAACCATTTGCATAAAATGTAAAGTGTGCTAATTAGAAATTAATTTGCAAGGAAAATAAGAGCAGAGGAAATAATCACATGTAATGAAAAGACTCCTTATTTAATCATTCATTCGAAAACAAAAAGTACTTTAAAAGTCAAAAGAAATTTCTATTGCCACAGAAAGCTCTTCATATGAAAATGATCATCTACTCTAAATACAAAGCATCTCTTCTTTCTTAGATGACTGTCGTGATATTTACCAGATCTACACTTTTACTGAATAGAGGTTTTAGTTCAAAGGTTCCTTCACTAAATTCTAGTCTTAAACTGAACTATTCCCACAAGAAAATATGCATAGTCACAGATCCTCGTAATGTGGACAACACCTCATTAATGCATAGGGAAATATAAATAAATTAACCCCAAGTTAAAAAAAATCACTCGTAGAAATAAACACCCTTGCAGAAGCAACTCACTTGCATAATTAAAACACTGGTGCAAGTAAATTGAATCAAACCCTTTGCAGAAAGAAAACTACACATCAAAAGAAAGAAATGCTACCACAATCTTCAGTGAGTGAACACACTCACACTTTCACACCTTGGATCCGAGTCACATTGTTTATTAAGAAGACAAATATTCGTTAAATACATAAAAATATGAGATACTTCTTGCTCTAATCCTACATAAAGAAATATATGTAACACACCTTATGAAAGAGGGAGAACGAGATGGGTTAGTTGGGCCCTAGCCAACCATCTCGTTTCCCTATTATGGGATATTGAAAATAAACTGCTCGAATAGTGCATCACATAAAATATTAGAACAAAAAATGAATCATTGGAATAACTCCTTGTATTAAAGTCAGTGATTGCAAATGTATATGTCGGACTGCTAGATCCAGCCCAAAAGTATGGCGACACAAAAATTACAGTATAAGCCAAAATTTGCCAGAATATCACTACCTAGTTCTATTAGAAACGTTTATTAAATATACATCATTTGGCTTATGGCCGCAACAGAAATGAAACAAAAGTATAATCTGAGGCTTTAGATTGTTTGAAAAAAAGACTAGATCAGGGGTATTCGATCGAATCCTTGGCTTCCATATTCATATTTTCCTCAACGCTCCGAGCTCAGCAGAGTGTTGTTGATATTTTGGAAAGGAATGTGCGTTGATTTTAAGTTGTAGTGGCCTTTGGCGGTGAATCGTGTTGATACCGTCAGTTATCGTGTGTACAAGAATGCGAACGATACAAGAATGTTCTTGTACAAACCCAAATTTACACGATGATTAATACTTTCTTTCTATCAAAATGCTTTATGAAATAAAATATATGAGTTGCAAAGGCAAATAGACTATTCAATGTTTTTAATTAGTAATTAAACTCATATAACCCTTAGTAACAAAAATCATCAAAGAAACGCAGGATTAAGTGCAAGGGTTAGAAGAAGTGCAGGAATAAATAGGTTCCAAGGGTCAAAAGTAGGGCTTAGGTAGTGTGGGTAAAATGGAGGTTAAAAATAAGGCAATTATGATGACCAACATCCTGCTATCCCCATTTCGTTGTGTGTCCTCACGTAACCTTACATTATGCAAAAAAGACTAGCATGGAGGGATCCCTTTAATCCTCAATTTCAATATTAATCACTATCTTCACTGCCCTTGAATTTTCGTTGCGAGCCTCCTTGAGTTGTTTTATCACTTTCTTAATGCAAATGTAACACTTAGATGCTAAAAATTTCTATACTTTTTCCTGTCACTTCCACTCTCGCACCTCTTCCATTAATTCAATATTCTTGCTCTACGCCATTGTGTTATGATCTTTCATAGCCTGGTTCAACACTTCAAGTCCATAAATTCGTTCTTTCAATTTTTCGACCTGGTTTTTCATATAGAAAGCATTGTCTTCCCTATTGGGTTCCTTGCTGTGTTGGAATCCCTTCAACAAATAACTCATGAGAAGTACCATTGCCATTAAGGGAAATCTTACATTGTGTTTCGAAACTCGGAGGAATAATACCCTCAGGTTGATCCACTATTGGCTCCTTTCTTGCAGTTGCACTATGTATATTAGACGTTTTACTGTTGGCATTATGACACAGATTTGGCACTATGAAACAGGTGTTGTCCTTGATGGCAACTCACAGAGATGACAGATTACAGTTCAAGATCATAGAATGAAGAAAGTGAGGTATACGCAGGTTCCCTATTTTCCAAATCGCGTGTACACGCGGGTTTGCAGAACAAAAGGTGCATACGGCGTACACACGCACTTTCACGCAAAGAAAAGCACGTAAATTTTAAAAAACTTAGTTTTGGTCCATGGTATTGGTCCAAGATATCCTATCCGAAGTGTTGACCCCAGGTATTTGGTCCAAGGTATTGCTTCTAAGTGGTTTTGGACCATGGTATTGAGTAAGGCATAAGACTATAAAAGGAGGAGAAGATCATTAGGTAAAGGCACTCAAGTATTGAATATCTAATGAATAGCAAGATCTAGAATACAGATCATTGGGTTATGATGCACAACTGGATCTGAATCAAGAATGAACCTGAGCGCTTGATGAAGGATAAGTTCTATTAATGGGTCAAGATATTAAGGCATGAAGTGAAGTATTTTTGTGTGGCTTTGATCTTTTATCTGAATAATTGGCACATGTCATGGTCTGTAAACATGATGATATGGGTATAACTGATGTCTGAATTGTTTTAAAGGTTAAATCATCATTTACATATCTGTACGCAGGTTCACTTTATCAAAGGCGTGTATACACACTGGTTCCACATATCCAAACAAAGTATACGTAGGATAGCGTTGGGAAAACGACGTATGTATGCAGGTTCGACATATTGAAGTAGCGTATACCTAATAAACTATGCTTTAGCTACTTTTGTTTGCTGTTGCAGTGTTCTGGGTTCTAGCTTGGGTTTTGGTTACTGTTACTATATTCTAGTTACAGCATTCTGAGAAGTGATTTAGTTTTGGTTGGCGCAAAGGATATTGATTGATGCAGATATATTTGATGTTTGATTGATGATGTTGATGGATCAAGTCTGAAAACTTATGAAATGTGGCACCTGGAAGAAGGAGATAGTTGGAGCTTTCTGTAGGTCAACACCTATGTATTAGTAAACACATCAGCTAGTACAAGAGCTAGGGGGTTGTAGCCTTCTGTAGGTTGAAGCCTGCGTACTGGTATAAGACTGCACCAGTACAGAAAATTGTAAAAAGAAGTTTTTTATTAAAAAAGATAAAGACGATTGCAGCAGGTGGTTTTCACCCACATAAGGTTTCAACCTTATATTTTGTGTTCTTGTGTGTAATTGTTTGCTCTGTTTTTACTGCACCTGGTTACTGTTTATATGGTTCTGATGCACAGATTAAAGGTCAACATATGATGAATTAACTAAATTATAAGTTTGCAGGGTATACGCTAGTTGCCTTACATACAGTTGCGTATATACACAAGTTTCATTAACTGAAGTAGCGTATATGAATCAACAGATTGTGAAATGAAATATTATTGACTTAATAACATTGATTCACCCCCCCTTCAGTGTTATTTTCAACAATTGGTATCAGAGCAGGTCCTTCAAAAGAAGCTTGATTGCTTGAAGGAAGTTCTATCATCATGAGTAACTAAGAAAGAGACAGATACATTAGACCACCAGTCTTTGATGGGAGCAACTTTGTCTATTAGAAGGTAAGAACCACAACGTATCTTCAATCTCTTTGAATAGATGTTTGGGAAATCATAGAAGGAGGATATACATTTCTATCAGCAATTCCTATAGATACAGCAGGTAAAAACCAATATGAAACCAATGCCAAGGCTGTCAATACATTATTGGGGAGTTTATCACAATCAAAATTTGTCAAAGTTATGTAGCTCAAGACTACCAAAGAAATATGGAACAAGATCGTTATAAGCTATGAAGGAGATGATCAGGTAAAACGTGCAAGACTGCTATTTCTTAGAATTCAATATGAAACTCTCAAAATTCACAATGATGAAAGTATAGCTAATTACTTCTTATGTATAGACGAGATTGTTAATCGGAAGAAGAACTTGGGTGAAGAGATAAAAAAAAGCTACTTTAGTTGAAAATGTTTTAAGATCTTTGTCTACTAAGTTTGAATCAAAAGTTTCTGCCATAGAAGAAAAGCAGGGTCTTCAGAGTATCACTATGACACAGCTGCATGGAATCTTCACTGCTTTTGAATGAGAAAAGGAGGTCCATCAGACATGAGAGAAGCCACATTCAAAGCTTCAAAAAGAGAAGAACTCAATGGATCAAGACATGTTTCAGAAGAAGAGGAAGAAGCAAATTTTGTCAAGTATCTTCGATAGGGTTTAGGAAGATTCAGAGGTAAACTACTTTTCAAATGTTTTGCTTGTGAAAGAGTCAGTCACTATGCTGCCAAATGTCATCATAAAGATAAGCTTGATAAAGGTAAGGAATCTACAAAATGGAATAGGAAACAAAGTGTAAGAAAGAAGAGCTACTATACACATGAAGATAGCGATAGTTTATCAAATAGTGATGAACATAATAATGACTATAGACTTCTAATGGCGTTTGAAGATGATAATTTTTTGGATGCTTTAGATGAAGATGATCTTTATGAAGAACTATTTAAACTCAAAATGTGTTTAGAAGAAAAGAATATGATTATAGATACTTTGACATTCCAATTTGCCGAAACAGAAAAACACAATGAAAAACTAGAATGTGAAATTGTGGGTCTAAGGAAAGATATTGAGAAAACAAAAGCTCTCAATCTCAGATTTGCTAAAGGATCAGAAACGTTAGATGAAACTATCAAAGTGCAGCATTCTCCCCTGATAAAGACAGGTCTTGGATATACTGAAATACAGAAGTGGTCAACCTCCACCAAAAGCTATCTTGATGCAGCAAAGAGCAGTGAACAGTTTGGCAATTGTCAGCAAAGGCATAAAGCAGATCACCAAAAAAATCGGTTTCAATCTACTTCAAGTATGAACAGAGGCTAAAACTATCCACAGGTAAATCATACTCAATCTACTTCAAGAATGAATATCAATGCAAACTACAATCACCAGGGCAGTAGATTCGATAATCGTAGGAACTTCTTTAATGGCCAATGTTTTTCATGTCATAATTTTGGGCACAGAGCTGCTCAATGTGTTGCTTACAAGACCATCATGACTAGAGAAGCACGAAATCAGATGAATGTGACAGGGATCATGAAAAGGACCCACAACAATTTTCGCTTTTTGAAAATGAAATAGAATGCTCTATCTGCAACAACTTCGGTCATGAAGATTTTGAATGCAGGAGTAAATTTTTGCAAGCATCTCAGAAGGAGCAAATTTCAGTAAGTCCTAAAATCTGGAGAAAGAAAGAATCACAAACAAAAAGATGTGGTATATCCTTGTATGCAGAAGGACAAGAAAATCAGTGGTACATCGATAGTGGATGCTCGAAACACATGACAAGTGATAAAGAAAAACTTTCGTGATACAATGCCTTAGAAAAGGGAGAGAAGGTCTCATTTGGAAATGACACTCTTTCTATCATACTCAAGGGAGGACAACAACAATGCTATCTAAGCAAAAACGATGAACATTGGCTATGGCACAGAAGATTGGGGCATCTAAGCTTCCCTCAAATAAGGAAAGCATGCAAATATCCGGTTGTTTGTGATCTTCTTGATATTTGCTATCATAAAAGGTTAGAGGGTCTGTTCTCTTAAAAGAAAAGGTTAAAGCTGAGAGTTTTATGTATGTTGATGGTCTTAAGCATAACCTATTGAGTGTTAGTCAAACGTGTGATCAAGGAAATGAGGTAGTATTTTGATCAAATGGATGTGTTGTTCATGATCTTGATACAGGAGAAACCGTGATCAAAGGCATAATAACTCCAAACAACTTATACATACTCAAGGGAGGACAACAACAGTGCTATGTAAGCAAAAATGATGAACATTCGCTATGGCACAGAATATTGGGGCATTTAAGATTCCCTCAAATAAGGAGAACATGCAAATACCAGGTTGTTCGTGATCTTTTTGATATTAACATTCCAGAAAATACAATATGCAAATCATGTCAATTTGGTAAGCAAACCACCGCACATTTCCCTGAGAAGGAAGGATCAGCTAGTAAGCCTCTTGAACTTGTTCATACTGATTTATGTGGTTCATCAAGGAAAAATTCACCTCGTGGAGAGGAATAATTTATATTATTCATTGAAGATTGTTCAAGAATGTGTTGGATAGGACTTTTAAAGCATAAAGATGAAGCATTTGAAAAGTTCAAAGCCTTCAAAGCCTTGGTTGAAAATGAATCAGATCGGAAAATCAAATGCCTCAGATCTCACCGAGGAGGAGAATTTACCTTGGATGAATTCTTCAACTTTTATGAAGAAAATGGAATGAAAAGAGAATTCTCCACAATAAGGACTCCTCAACAAAACAAAGTGGTAGAAAGAATGAACAGAATTGTTCAACAAATGGCTCGTGCCATGCTAGATGAGTCTGGAACTCCTGCAACCTTCTGGGGTGAAGATGCATTTGCTGCCGTCACTATTCTCAACAAAGAAAACGTTCAGGTAAACAACACTCAAACTCTACATGAACTTTGGTATGGTAAGACTCCTACTCTAAAATACTTCAAAGTTTTTGGAAGAAAATGTTACATCAAAAGGACTGATGAAAAACTTGGCAAGTTTGAACTTAGAGCAGATGAAGGAATTGTCCTTGGTTAGTCTTCCTGAAGTAAAGGATATAAGTGTGTTGAAGCCCCGAAAATCGGGTCGACAACAAAGGGGATACCCACCCGGTCCGGACCTTGGTTGGCAGCTCCTTATCTGTTTGGTATAGCGGGTCCGACTGGGGATAATGGGACCAGTTTCCCAATTTAAGGGTGTGTGTGTGTGTAGAATTGGATGACGCTAATCTAAGAGCACTTAAAGCTAATTTAATTCAAACTTCTAAACTAACTCTATGCTATTGTAATCTAATGAGAAACAACACATCTAATCTACGCTAACCCGGGGTGTATTTCTTCTATTATGCGATCTAAAGAGATTTCGAACAATAACTGGTAATAAAGATCATTCAGCTATCATAAGAATATAAATCAATTAAGATAAACCACTTTGCATAAAAAGTTACGCAAAACAGTTGTGAACAGCATATCGCATAACAAGTTATTCATATATCAAACACAAATAAATGACTCCACCATACAAAAGTGCCAAATGGTAACTCACACATTCATGCAGTAACATATAAACAACTAAAAACTGTATATCACTTTAAGAATATAAACAGAAACGGTCAAGAGATAAAAGTACCATTTATGACTGGTTCCACTCATAAGCTTCAAGCAACAATGATTTATCTCTCCTTGCTCTAACATCTACTAAGAGTACAAAAGTGCAACATCAGTAGCAGATATCAAATACAAACATTAATAAATCTTGATCCATCCATTCATCAAAACCCCCTCCGAGGGTGCAAAAGTGCATGTTTTGAGGACAAGTTTTTTGACAAATTTCTGGACCACCCTTCAAATGCCTGAGAAGGGTTTAAATACTGCTAACTAATTAACTTAATTACATAAATTTAGGATACAGTGTTAAATGACCGCCCTTCTGCTAAAGCAAAACTATTTCTAAAAATTGAATTTAATTCCTAACCATTTCTGTATTTGCTAGTTAGTGCTGCAAGCATGCAACATTCGCCTAGGAAGAGTCGGATGGTCGTCTTCTGCTTTCGTTTGCTACGAAAATAGAAATAAAAAGCGCTGGCATCACTTTCTGGTAAACTAGAAGATATTTTAGAGAATCTTCCTCTGGCTGGGTGGATTTATTGCGTGTATATTTGGTAATAACCCAGATTTCTTTCAAACTGTTTCTGCTTTTGCTATTTCGGTTCCCGGCCTTGCGAATGACTGAACAAGTTAGGGACTTTGCTCTCTGAACAATTTTTCTTAGCGATGCGCGCATCGAAAACTGCCTCCGTTCTTTGTTTCGGGCTTTTCTGGTGTGTTTTCCTTCTTTAGCGCCTTTTTCTTTTTGCTTTACCGGGCATAAGCTTCAGGATCTTTTGTAAACATGCTGCTTTTGTGCGCCTTTGACTCTGGCCGTTGGATGGTCTATTGACATCAGCATCTGTTGAGTGATATTCTGGAACCTGTAGTCCTGTTGCATGCGGCATCTGTTTGTGAAGGCATCTCTTCTCTGTTCTCCGAGCATTGACGCTTTCCTCTTTTCCTTAGATGTTTCCTGCACATTGCTTCATGTTATTTTCTGTCTTACAGTTTACGCAAAGGAAGAGAGTAATGATAATAAAGATTGACATGAAAGCTTTAAGCTCTAATGAATGCATAATCATGACACTCATAACGAACTGACTCTTCGAAAAACACAAAACTATCCTTCTTGAATACTTTGGCGTACAATCATTAATTTCTTTTAAGGCGCGCATCCAATTTTGGTCTACAGACAGCTTTCTTTGAATACTGCGCCGAGGAAATTTTGCGATGGGTGATTTTTGTGACTCACATCGCAGCATCGCAGATCGCGTCGTCAAGATGTGTCATCGCAAAAATTCATGATCGCATTTATCGCATTCATCGCAGATCGCAGAACGCGCTTAGTCATTCAATCATTGTGTGCTGCTTATGCGATGTTGCGATATGCGACGTCGCATATCGGTCATCGGAGATTTCTTAAGATTTTTCTTTTAAGAGCGCTTCATAATGTATGCGATGCGATGAATTTCGCATCGCTTCTTCGCAATTTATTATGCTCATAAGAAAACGTTTCATTCTCTTCTCGCGATGCGATGCAGTTTTAGGGAGTTGAATACAAAAATTTTCATAAAATGTTTTTTGGATTTTTTATTAAGGGTCCCCATTTGCTTGGTGTTATTGCTAATACCAAACAAAGAGGGGGGTTTTTGGTGGCCACAACAAAGTGTTATAATAAAAGACTTGGAAAATTTATTTAAAGTATTGATGTTGTGGTTGATGAAGTAAGAAAAAATCGAAAGCAGGTAAAAACTAAAGAGTGGGAAGAAGATGAGGATTATCCTTCCACATCAAATCAGACTAATTCTGAAGAAGAAGAGACCAATGAAGCGCCAGAAGAGGAGATAACGACAGAAGAAAAGACTCCATCCAGATATGTTCTCAGAAAAATCATCCAGAGATTCAAATTTTGGGACAAAAAGAAGTAGGAGTGCAGACAAGAAGAACTATTACAGAAGTTTCAAGATATTTAGCATTGCTTTCCTCCATTGAACCTCGAAATGTAAATGAAGCATGCAAAGATGAATGTTGGGTCAAGGCCATGAATGAAGAACTTGAGAAAATTGAAAATAATAATATTTGGGAATTAGTTCCTAAACCTCATGATAAGAATATCATTGGAACCAAATGGATATTCAAAAACAATCTGAATGAAAATGGTGAAGTTATCAGAAACAATGTCAGACTTGTTTGTAAAGGATATGCTCAACAAGAAGGTATATATTTTGAATAATTTTTTGCACCTGTTGCTAGACTTGAAGCCATAATAAAGTTCTTTGCTCTTTCTAGTTTTCAGAAATTCGAAGTATACCAAATGGATGTAAAATCTGCCTTTTTTAATGGAGACTTAGAAGAAGAAGTATATATTGAGCAACTAGATGGATTCATCCTTGGAAATGATCCAAAACTTGTATGCAGACTCAGCTTAATGGGGACTTGGAAGAAGAAGTATATATTGAGCAACCAGACGGATTCATCTTTCGAAATAATCCAAAACTTGTATGCAGACTCAGAAAAGCTCTGTATGTTCTAAAACAAGCTCGAAGAGCTTGGTATTACCGTCTTGACAAATACCTCCATCAACAAGCATTTTCAAAAGGATCACTTGATAGCAATCTATATACAAAGATTGATAATGATAAATTGCTAATACTTGTAGTATATGTTGATGATATTATTTTTGGTAGCAATGAAGAAGCCATGAGTCAAAACTTTGTTTTGGTAATGCAACAAGAATTTGAAATGTCCCTCGTTCTTGAGCTCACATATTTTCTCGGCCTACAAGTTCAAGAAAATAATGATGGTATTTTTCTATCACAAACCAAGTATCTCAATCAGACCTTAAAAAAATACGGCATGGAAGATTCTAAACCAGTATGTACCCCTATGGTAACAAGATGCAGTCTCAGCTCAAATGATGAATTAGTAGCAGTACATCAACCAACCTACAGATCCATGATTGACAGTTTGATTTATCTAATAGCTACCCGACCAGACTCATGCATGCAGTGGGCATAGTTGGAAGATTCCAGGAAAATTCAAAGTAATCACACCTTCAAGCAGTCAAAAGGATCTTCAAATATCTTCAAGGAACTCAGAATTTTGGTCTATGGTATCCTAGGGATACGGATCTCACACTTCATGCTTATACAGATGTAGATTGGGTAGGTAGAATGGATGATAGAAAAAGCACTAGTGGTGGTGCATTCTATATGGGTTCTAGATTAGTGTCTTGGTTCAGCAAGAAACAAAGTTCAATTGCATTATCTACAGCTGAAGTAGAATATGTGGCTGTTGTATCTTGCTGCACACAACTCCCTTGGATGATGCAAACATTGCAAGACATTCAGATCACATGTACTCCACCCATCTCCATTCTATGTGAATATACACGTGCAATCAATATTTCAAAGAATCCAGTCATGCATTCCAAGACCAAGCACATACCCATGAAATATCACTTTCTACGTGAACAAGTGCTTGAAAAAAAGGTCAAATTGGAGTATGTTCCCTCCAAAGAATAGGTTGCTGATATATCCACCAAACCACTGCCCAGAGAGACATTTGAATATCTCAGAAACTAGAAGTAGTTGATGCACCATCATGCTGTTGAAACTTATCTATTTCAGAGAAAAATGGTTGTACGCGAGTTTCATGAAGCGTATCTGCGTACATACACAAGTTGCTGTGGATCCAGGCACATATATGTTGGGTTGAAGAAAAATGTGGATGAAAGGAGTCTGATATGGTCTGACAGGGATCATCTGGCACATGTTCAGGGGGAGCATATACTTATAGTAATGCATTGTTGGCATTATCTTAGAAGATCTTGGTACAAATTCTTAGTTGCTTTTGATTCAGGTGGAACAGGTTCAGGGGGAGATCATGGTTGCTGGTGATGTTTGACAGATGCTGCTGATGATAGTTGTTGATAACTATCTTGTTTAAGATATTTTGGTCTCTGTCATGTATAACTTTTAATATCAAGGTCATGAAACGACCAATTTTGTTTCCCCATTGTGCATGGGATGGATGATGTAATGTTCTTGTTTTGTCATGTATAAACATTTGACATGTACCCACTTGGTTGGGTGGATGAGTCAAAATTGGTATATGCCCACTTGGACGTGTACACACGGGTTCGCAGAACAAAAGGAGCGTATAGTGTACACATGCACTTTGACGCAAAGAAAGGCACGTACATGTTGGAAAACTTAGTTTTGCTCTGTGGTATTTGGTCGATGGTATTTTGATCCATGGTATTGGTCCAAGGTATCCTATCCGAAGTGTTGACCCCACGTATTTCGTCCAAGGTATTGCTTCTAAGTGGTTTTGGACCATGGCATTGAGTAAGGGCCAAGACTATAAAAGGAGGAGAAGTTCATTAGGCAAAGGCACTCAAGTATGGAATATCTAATGAAGACCAAGATCTAGAATACAGATTATTGGGTTATGATGCACAGCTGGATTTGAATCAAGGATGACCCTGAGCGCTTGATGAAGGATAAGTTCTATTAATGGGTCAAGATCTTAAGGCATGAAGTGAAGTATCTTTGTGTGGCTTTGATCTTTTATCTGAATAATTGGTGCATGTCATAATTTGTGAACATGATGAACTTGGTATAACTGATGTCTGAATTGTTGTAAAGGTTAAATCATCATTTACAGATCTATATGCAGGTTCACTTTATCAAAGGCACGTATACACGTTGGTTCTGCATATCCAAACAACATATACATAGAGGATAGTCTTGGGAAAACGACGTATGTATGCAAGTTCGACATATTGAAGTAGCGTATACCTAATAAACTATGCTTTAGCTACTTTTGTTTGTTGTTGCAGTGTTCTGGTTCTAGCTTGGGTTCTGGTTACTATTACTGTATTCTGGTTACAACGTTCTGAGAAGTGATTTAGTTTTGGTTGGTGCAAAGGAGATTGATTGATGTAGATATATTTGATGTTTTATTGATGATGTTGATGGATCCAGTCTGAAAATTTATGAAACGTGGTCTCTGGAAGAAAAGAGAATGTTGTAGCCTTCTCTAGGTCAGCACCTACGTACTAGTAAACACATTAGCTAGTAGAAGAGATAGGGGTTTGTAGCTCCCTTCCTGGAGAAGATGGAGAGCGAGAGAAGGTTGTAGCCTTCTGCAGGTTGAAGCCTGCGTACTGGTATAAGACTGCACTAGTACAGAAAATTGTAAAAAGAAGTTTCTTATTAAAAGAAAATAGAGATGATTGCAGTAGGTGGTTTTAACCCACATTGAGTTTCCACCTTATTCTTGTGTTCTTGTATGTGATTTTTTGCTTTATTTTTACTGCACCTGGTTACTTTTTATATGGTTCTAATGCACAGATTAATGATCAACATATGATGAATTAACTAAATTATAAGTTTGCAGGGTATACGCTACTTTCCTTAAATATAGTTGCGTATATACGCAAGTTTCATTAACTGAAGTAGCGTATATGAATCAAATTGTGAAATGAAATATTATTGACTTAATAGTACTGATTCACCCCCTCTCAGTGTTATTTCCTACATTTAATTATATTTACTTTCTTAATTAAGGTTTCAAGAGGAGCATTAACTTCTTCTTCTACATAACTTGTACTAAACACAGAATGCGCTGCGACATATGCTAGAAGAGAGAGGTTATCTTCAATTGGTGAATTAGACTGGGGGTTATTTGCAAAGGGGGAATATTTCTCTGAATCATCAAAATGTTTATTGGAGAAAGTGATACAACATGGCCTCCTATTTAGGATGCACACCTTTTCTTCACAAAGCTCTTGGTCAGTGTCCTTGAAGGGCCAAGGGTTTCAGTTATAGGTTCCTGATCTTCTCAAACACAGCTTCTTGGATTGGGTTTTGTTTACTTCATTTCTTGAGGACTTATTAGTCTGCGAGGTTAATAACTTTTTTTTTTAGTCGGGATTCTCCTTAGTAACTTTTCCATTCTTCCCGAATTTGTTCACTGTATGTTCTCATTGTAATGCTTTCAAAAACTCCTCCCAAGTTGTCTCATTTCCTTCTAACTCTTTTTTAATTAGAATTGCAATCAAACTATAATGGCACAGTTTAAACCTGACTTGACTTTCTCGACTCTTCTGAATGCTTTTTGACATCTTCTCTAAACTTTTCAACAAGAAATAGGGGAAGTTGATCAACTTACCCAATTTGAAATGAAGTAGCAACCGAATATGGTACATGAAGGTTAATGAATACCTCCCCTCGTTGGTGACAAATTTCTACAAGATGTACAATAGATGCTTTCATTTTCCTACCATGCATTTCTTTGTAAGGCAACTTTTCAGTCCACCTTTTTACTCTTGTCAATCACGAATCAGTGCCATGCTCCTTTCTCGAGCTTTTCCTTTTTAAATTGTTGCTTTCCCGTAGCTTCTAACCTTGTAGCTTGTGGGATGGACTATTTGGTCACCTCGAATTTCAAGGACCCTACTTTGGTTGTGCTCCTTGTAGGTTTTGACTCTCTACAGAAATTACCTGCATACGAATTCTAAGAACATAAAATAAACAATGCGAGAGGATAACACATAAAACACATATAAACAAAGATTTTCCCCTGGATCCCAAAACCAGGACTACAAGCTTGATTTTCCATTATGTTTCTTTCAATGTTACAATATATATATGATGCCGAAACATTCAATAGCATAGACCAAAAACCGTCACGCCCAAAACCATGTGCGAAAACCATGCACAAAACCGTAAGAAGGGTCGCCCACCTAATATAGGGTCCCAAAAAAATTACCCTAGGGCGCTGCCTCCCCTGCCGAAACATTCAATAGCATAGACCGAAAACCATACGCCCAAAACCATGTGCGAAAACCATGCACAAAACCATAAGAAGGGTCGCCCACCTAATATAGGGTCCCAAAAAAATTTCCCCTGGGCGCTGCCTCAAGGTGGTTGTTTCCTCCCCTGTGACCCGCCCGTTACGTAATCGCCACAATGAAGTGGGGCCTTCGCTCACCCTCTAACCACCCTGATTCACTAGGGTGGCTAGTTGTGGAAAGAATATAACACAACCCAGCAGTCCCGTTGAAAGTGCGAGAAAATTCGAGCGTGACAACTAAGTCATAACCATCAAATTTGAGTAGGAAGAAGATAAATATCGATTTCTGTAACAAAGGTAAATTGTCCCTGTACTCTACTGTCCGCTGCAACTTCTTTACGGACCAAGGCTTTATCCGAGCAGGTGTCATAACTTCTCGAAATTACAGTGGTTTCTTTACGATCCTGAAGAGTAACAAACAAGAAATTTCGAAATATGTCTGAGGGAGTTCACGATTACCAAATTAAATGTGTGCTCCTATATCGATGCTCTTCAACAGTGATGCCTTCATTATGAAAATTCCAATCTTGAAAAGGCTGCAAATGTGGACATGATCCCAATGTACATAGGGTAATGATGATTGGTAAAGGCGACGGTCATAGGAAGGATTTTGTTATCAAAACAACACAAGGTATCATATGGTATCAGGTTGATCATTAATTATTGACAGGTTCAGGGGTGAACGTTAGATTATGAAAAGATTTTGCACATATCCCCAATCACATCATGATTTCGCATAGGGTGTATACAATACTTAGATTAAGGTAAGATTTAATATCTAAAATTCCTTTGTACTTAAAAAATGTCTTTCCTATTAAGTAATGATAAAACAAAATTCTAATCGAATGTAGAAAACATCATTGCATGTTATGATTCAAAATAATACATCCATTTATGACTGCAACAAGGTTCTTATACCGAACAGAATCCATGTTCTTGGACCATCTTTTCACTCTGAGCATGCATTCTTATATTGGCCATGCATTCGTGGATTGCAAAAGGTGTTTCTGTACCAAGGAGTCTTGTGATTCCTGCACTGAAATACTAGTTCTTACATTAAGGAATATTGTTGTTCCTGTACTGAAACACATATTCATGCACTCAGGAGTGCACAACAACGCGTATTCCTGTACCAAGAATTATGAGGTCCCTGCACTGAGATACACATTCCTGAACTAGGGAAGTTTGTTGTTCCTACACTCAAAAGTGTTGCAGTGTATCTGCATTTTTTTCTAATAAAAATATAATAGAGGTTGAATCTGAAAAGTTTGAAAGGTGTTTTATTTGCCAACTCTTGGTTTTATCATGTTCTTTCTAATCTGATCCATGATTTCTTTGATACTTCATCAAATCTTGCAATCACGTTCATGAGGGAAGAGAAAATTGGGACACGGGCGAATTTTCAGAATAGAATTGAAATCATCAGGGATTTCAAGAGTGAGATCAATCTAAGAGGGACATAAGGAGAGGGAATAGGGAAAATAATTTCCAGGAAAAAGGGGGAAAATATGAAATCGGATAGGGAAAATTTCTTTTGAAGAAAGGGATTGTCAATCTCAATAGGAAAGGAAAGAAGATTTGTAGAGGAAAATTTGCTAAAAAGGAATGAAAATAAGGGCACAGTTTCACCTCAAATTCCTCCAAATAGTTCCGAAACAAAATAACTGCAATGAGAATTAAGTGTTGCTTGCATAAAATTTTCTGTGTCAGTTGTCTTGAACTTGGATAAGGGCTCTGTTCCTAATCATTATTCTACACAAAGAAACTTAAAAATTTGCTTCTTCTCGGTGACAATTAACATATATGGAGATCAAGCAACATTCTCATTTTATTAAAAATTGATCCTCCTGTCAGCATGATGGTTCTTATAAAAATCCTTCTTTGATCATGTCAGTGCACTGATTTTCACAACGACAAGAAAAACATTTTTTTCATTCTTTTTAATTTTTTTCCTTTTTTTGGATTTTCTTTTTATTTTATTTTATTTCTGGAAAACGAAGAATCAAATTTGCAATAGGTTTGCACAAACACCTATCATCTTTAGTTCAGATTGTTGATGTACTTGCTGCATAAAATTTTCCTTTGTGAGGAGTTGAAAATACACTTTAAGTCTATGCCCATTCACAAGGAATATTAGTTCTCGCCCCTGTTGGGTCCCTATAATACGAGTGATTACCTCATTACTATTGTAGTTGTATCCCTTATTAATATTGTTGTGCCCCTATTGTCCCCATATTGTTATTAATGTGCCCCATAGAATCCCTCTATTGTTATGTTTGTGGCTTTATATTATTATTGTTAGGTCGGCTGGGTTATATTGTGACTCCTTAGACTCCTATATATAGAAAGGAGGTTTTGTCATTTGAATCATCCAAGAATTGTTTATTTATGTAATGTAAAGGAGGTTTCCCCCTCGAAGAGGCTGAATTCTAAGGCGTTGATCTTTTTTTTTCTATCTTTTTTTGAGCTGGTTTTATAACATTTGGTATCAAAGTTTTTAGATTCTAGGGTTTCACGGCTACAAATATGTCATCGTGGAATTTTCTCTATAACTTTTTTTCTGCGACGTTTCAGAAGCTAAAAAAAACCCATTTGAGACAAAAGCGCGTTGTAACCTTGGGTTCGAATTTCAGAGATTTTCGTGCTATATTTGCGGAGATATGATCTGAGGAAGTTGGTCTTTCTGCAGACTCCTGAATTACATTCCAAACAGGTGAACTGGGGAAAATTGTCATAACTTTCTCTTTGAGAATTGGATTGAAATTTCATAAAAGGTACAGAAAGAGGACGGATTGCAGTTTTTCGTATATATTTTTCAGAGCCAAAGGTCGAAGCAGTGACTCGTGGCATGTCGCACAAGTTCGCTCTATTGAACTAGTCTATAATCAGGTCGCTGTGGGAGATTTCGCACAACTCTTCCTTGGAGGTTTCCCCCTCGAAGAGGTGGAATTCTAGGGCGTTGATCTATTTTTTCTATCTTTTTTGAGCTGGTTTCATAACATTTGGTATCAGAGCTTTGGATTCTAGGGTTTGGCTGCTCCAAATAGGTCATCGTGGCATTTTTGCTATAACTTTTTTTCTGCGACGTTTCAGAAGCTAAAAAAAACCCATTTGAGAGAAAAGCGCGTTGTAACCTTGGGTTCAAATTTCAGAGCTTTTCGTGCTATATTTGCAGAGATATGATCTGAGGAAGTTGGTCTTTTTGCAGACTCCTGAATTACATTCCAAATAGGTGACTTGGGGAAAATTGTCATAACTTTCTCTTTGAGCATCGGATTGAAATTTCGTAAGAAGGTACAGAAAGAGGACGGACTGTAGTTTCTTGTATATATTTTTTAGAGCCAAAGGTCGAAGCAGTGACTCGTGGCATGTCGCACAATTTCACTCTACTGAACTAGTCTATAATCAGGTCACCGTGGGAGATTTCACATAACTCTTCCTTGGAGAATCCAATTTGGATCAAACTGGTGGCATTGGAAAAGGACACAGAGGGCTACTGCAATGTGCAAATTCAAAACTGGATGATCCGAAAGTACAGAGATATATCAGAGGCAATATCGAGCTCCTACAAAGTGAAAAAAGGTGTGTAGATTTTTTTAAATTTTTGCTTAAGCTTGGTTTGAAAATTTATTTTGAAGGAATTCAAAGGGCATAGTAGAGCATTATTATCGGTAACTGATGCCGCGAGGAAAGAAAATGCAAACACCTAGTAAGCAACCTAAAAGCTCTAGCATGACTCATGAAGAAGAGGAAGAAATGCTACGTGATATATCAAAATTACAAGAACAAGTGCAGCAAATGTCACTCTCACAAAAGCTAACAGAAGCTAAGATAAATAGCGTGAAATCTAAGATAAAAGGCGTGGAAGCTAATATGGACGATTTGAAGATAGATTTGAAGACAGACATGGAAGATTTGAAAACATATTTGACAAATTTTCTACAAGAAATACTTACTAATGGTGAAAAGGTAGTAAAGGAAATTCATGATGCGAACAAAAGAAATGTTAATCATGATTTCATAGACTCTAATGTGGGACCGAAGACCCACGATATTCAAAAAATCGATATGAGGAAGTTTGATGGCAAGGATTCCGCAACATGGATATTACAGATGGAGCAATTTTTCGATCTCAAGAATGTGCAAAACACACAAAAGGTACGTATTGCAACTTTATATTTGGAACCAAATCAGTTCGTATGGTATCAATCACTTTTCTCTAGTAAACAAATTATCACTTGGGCAATTTTTACGGAAGAATTGACAGCACATTATCAGGATACAAAAAGCAACACTTTTTTTAGCCAATTTGATAAGTCTCAAACAAAAAGGTTTAATAACGGAGCACATTGAGGAGTTCCAAAAATTGAACATAAGAGTAAAAAATATTCCAGAGGAGCATAAGATTGATGTGTTCATAGGGACTTTAAAGGATAATATCCAACATGATATTCGCCTTTGGGAACCTGATTCATTAGAGAAGGCATTCAGGCTAGCAAGAAAAATGGAAAGCAAAATTATGGCAACCAAGAAGCATACCACTCACAACTATAAAAATGGAAGTGTTGTTGCTCCTAGTCTTCGACAACGTATAAGGTTGAGACCACAACAATTGGAAGAAAAAAGAGCAAAAGGGCTTTGTTACAGTTGTGATAGCAAATACACTAAAGGTCATAAGTGTGATGAGAAGAAATTATTCTACATAGATTGCGAAGATGAAGAAGAAAAGGAGCAAGAAAGGTCTAAAGAAGAGGATATATTCGAGGAAAAAAGCCTAGATAAATAAGAAATGAATTCGACCATATCTTGTAATGCATTGGCGGGAATTACCACTCCTCAAACCATCAAGATAGAAGGACAAATGAAGAAGAAAAAGGTAATAGTGTTGATTGATTCAGGGAGTACCCAGAATTTTATTCATTGTAAGGTAGCAAAAGAATTGAATTGCTTCTTATATCCAGCACCAGAGTGTCAAGTGATGGTTGCAAATGGAGGAATAATAAATTGCTCTGGAAAGTGCCGTAATATCAAGCTATCCATGGGAGAATTTGCATTGACTAGCCCAATGCTTTCCATTCCAATAGGGGGTGTTGATGTTGTACTAGGAGGCCAATGGCTACAATCCTTGGGTACAATAGCTTTTAATTTTCAGGAACTTTTGAAGAAATTTTCTGTGGAAGGAAATGAAGTTGAATTAAGGGGTATTGCAGGGAAACCGGGAAAGATAATCAGCTCTAATGGTATGACAAAGCTTCTAAAAGAGGAACAAAGAGGTGTAATTACACAATTATGTTCGCTAGATGTTTCCACATTGGAATCACCTATTTCTCCAGATTTCCAAAAAGTTTTGGACAATCATTCCAAGGTATTTGAGACTCCCAAAGGTCTCCCAAATATTCGTGATCATGATCATGCTATTCATCTGATTCCAGGAAGTGTTCCTTCAAACATTAGGCCATACAGATATCCCTATGCCCAAAAGAGTGAAATTGAATGTATGGTTGCAGAAATGCTAGAGGTTGGTATAATTCAACTGAGTCAAAGTTCTTTCTTTGCTTCAGTAGTATTGGTGCACAAGAAGGATGGATCATGGCACATGTGTCCGGATTATAGTGAGCTCAACAAGCTCACTATTAAAGATAAGTTTCCCATTCCTGTCATTGATGAATTACTGGATGAATTGCATGGATCAATTTATTCCACCAAGTTGGATCTTCATTCAGGATATCATCAAATCAGAATGAAGACTGAAGACATTCCGAAAACAGTGTTTAGAACTCATGAGGGTCATTATGAATTTTTGGTCATGTCTTTTGGCCTTAACAAAGCACCTTCAACATTTCAAGGTTTGATGAATTCAATTTTCAAACCATTCCTTAGAAAATTTGTGTTAGTCTTTTTTGATGATATACTAATCTACAGCAAGTCTTGGAAGGATCATGTTGAACATGTTGACAGGGTGCTACAATTATTGGAGGAGAAACAATTATATGCAAAAAGATCCAAATGTTTCTTTGGAGTACAAGAGGTGGAATATCTGGGTCATATTGTATCTCATGAAGGAGTTAAGGTAGATCCTAGCAAAATTAAATCCATTAAGGAATGGAAAATCCTCACATCCATAAAGTATCTACAAGGATTTCTCGGGTTGATAGGGTATTAAAGAGGTAATGTGCCAAGCACTGGTCTTAGCGAAATTGGACTTCACAAAAACCTTTATTGTGGAATGTGATGCTTCAGTAAATGGAATTGGTGCTATTCTAATGCAAAATGAAAGACCCATTGCTCTTGAAATTCGTCCAATCAAGGGAATGTTTTTACACAAATCTATTTATGAGAAGGAAATGTTGGCAAAACTCCATGCACTTAAGAAATGGCGACCCTACCTAATGGGTAGACACTTCAAGGTAAAAATGGATCATGATAGCCTTAAATACTTTTTAGAACAAACATTATCCTCTGAAGAGCAACAAAAGTGGGTCACAAAGATGTTGGGTTATGACTTTGAAACCATCTACAAAAAAGGGAAGAAAAATGTGGTGGCAGATGCACTCTCAAGAAAGGATGAGGATGTGGAAGCATTGTTGTGCGCCATTTCTATTATCCAACCAGATTGGATAAACGAAGCAAGGGAGGAATGGAAGAATGACGAAGAAGTGTGGGCACTTATTCCAAAGTTACAACAAGATTCCAGTACGTCTGATACATTTAGCTGGCAAAATGATTCATTATGGTACAAAGATCGCGTATACCTCTGTAAGAATTCCCAACTAAAACAAAAGATTCTTTTGGAATTTCACACTTCTCCCTTAGGAGGGCACTCAGGATTTTTAAAAACTTACCATAGGGTTAAGAAGGGATTTTTTTGGTATGGCCTTAAATCAGATATTCAAAAGTTTGTGGCGGAATGTTTGGTTTTCCAACAAAATAAAGTTGAAACAATTAAGACACCGGGTCTATTACAACATTTATCCATTCCAAGCCAATGTTGGGAGGAGGTTTCAATGGATTTTATCACATGTTTACTGAAGTCTGAGGGAAAGGGTGTCATCATGGTGGTAGTTGACAGACTTACCAAGTATGCACACTTTTGTGCATTATCACATCCATTTAAATCTAGTACACTTTCTATTGCATTTATGGAAACAATTCAAAAGCTACATGGTAACCCAAAGATTATTGTAAGTGACTGTTCACACCTAATCCTTAGCGGTTGGGTAAACTGGAACGTGAAAAGTCATCAAGAAGATGAACTGATAAGTCACATTCATGTATATAAACAATAGTTACCTAATGAAATAATCAATCAGTCTTTTCTGCCAAGTCTGGAGTTACACTGGCCTGACATGGTATCAGAGCGCAGGTCCCAGATTCCTTGTAACTCCTCTGTTCATAACGCATTTGGCCATAACGCCTCTGCCTGAACGTTTGTCTGGCCATAACGCCTCTATCATTCTGTCCACTGAGCGCTCCTCTGCCTCTGTCCTGAAAGATTTGCCACTGCCATATTCCCTTCTGTCCTGATGATGGCCTGTCCGAGCTCATTCCGCTTCTATGCTAAAAGCTCTGTCGAAACTCTGCAAATCTCATTCATTCCTGAATACATCCGTTGAAGCGTGTCACTGCATGTTGTGCTGAAGGGGTCGTATTCTGTGTTGAGACATTTGTTGAGACATTGTGTTAAGGTGAATCTGGGTGGTCAATTAGGGTGGAAGTTACGATGGTAACGACCTTCCCTCTTCCCTCACGCCCACTGGAATCATTCGAAACCCTAGCGTTCTAGAGGTTGTAGCTCTGCGACCAATGTTCTTCAACATGTAACCCAGTAGGTTTTCCATGCATCTGTACATTTTTGCTCAGCCAAGAGATGACAAAGAAGGTGAACACACAGTCCCTGCTCCTGGTCGGAATTCCAAATTAACGAACAGTGAGTTTTCTGAAGCTCTCCCTGCCTAACGAGGATTGAGCTTCTCCTGAATAGCAACTCAGGTTCTTGGAGGGTTAAAGTGTATATTTCTGCTTACAACTTTCCTTCATAGTCCTTTATGTAATCATTGTTATATAGTTTCTGGCGGGAGATAATTTTTAACATGAATATTACTTCAGCAATAAAGGGTGAAGGCCTGTTGTGAAGGATTGGATTGGTTAAGCAATACGCTTAAAGCTGGCGGGAGATAATTTTTAACATGAATTTTCTCAATGATAATGGTGCTGACAAAGACCTGAATGTTGTATGCATTGTTCTTTTTTTTGAGATAGCGGTGTTTCAGAACGAGGCTATCGTGCAGTGCTCTTTTTTTTTTGAGATAATGGTGCTGACAAAGACCTGAATAGCTGTATGCAGTGTTATTTTTGAGATAGCGGTGCTGAATTAATTTGCTGTGGCTTATATTATAGCAGTGCTGAATTAATGCGTGGTTTATATATGTTTTTTGAATGCGCTGTCCCATTGAACTGTGGCTTGAATGATGTTGACCACCGTTTGAGTTTTGGGCGCTATTTAAATAAGTTTTGAATGGTTTTTTTTTTTGGGCGCTGTTTGAATAGTTGTAGATATGGAATGTGGTGGATATATTATATGAGGATGCTTGGAGGGATTTGAAGAAACAATACATAAAAGCATTTGAAATCTGTTGCCTTTTTGAATACTACTTCACTGTATATCAGCAGAAGTTTTTTTATCAACAGAAGTTTTTTTATCAGCATAGACATTTTTTTACAGAATGCATTCAATCATCTCTATGGTAGGGATAGTTCTCACTGGCAAGGAGAACTATCCTGAATGGTCTTGGATGGTAAAACACACCCTCATCTACAATGAGTTGTGGAAAGGAGTGTGTGTCGGAGAAGAAGACAAAGACCCAGTGTAGCCTACATCAGACAAAGAACTCGCCATATGGGAAAATAAGAACAGCAAAGCCTATGCATTAATCGCAACATCTGTAAATGAAGAAGTAAGTCGTCATATTTCATCTTATTCCACTGCCTTTGAAGCTTTACAAAAGCTGAAAGAACTCTATGACTCACATTCTGCACTTGAAGTTGTTCAGTTCATGATTAAACTCTTCACTCTTGAACTGAAAAATAATGATCCTCTTGCTCTTGCATCTGAAGTAAAGTCTATAATGCATGATATTAAATCCACTAGGGTTGAGCTGGATATCCCTCTTATTGCTTTTCTCAAGGCACTCTATCCTACCTACTCCAATTATCTTGAGTCATTACAAGCAAATGGAAATCTTAAAGATATAACATTTGACTCTCTTGTGAAAAAGTTTGCTGAAAGAGAGAAAGCCTTTGGAAAGAAGACAGTCCCTGAATCTTTTGAAGAGACTGTTTGCCTTGCTCATAAAGAAAAGCATCCTGCTCAAGATTCTACAAGAGGAAGAGGTGGACGAAGAGGAAGAGGAAGATACTTCAGAGGCAGGGGGGGCAGACATTCTCAAGGAGAAAAGGAAGATCTGCATTGCATTCATTGCAAACGAAATGGATCACATGATGCTTCTACACGAAAGCTACCATGGGACAAAATTGAGCAGAGAAGAAACCAGCAGAAAGGTAAAACTGATGATACAGACAAAGGTAAAGCACCTGAATCTACTCACTATATTGAGGCACAATGTAACATTGGAGTAAATTAAGATATATTTAATGCTTCACTTGCTTCTTCGAAAAATGATTGGTTGCTTGATTCAGGAGCAACCTGTCATATGACTCATAGAAAAGATTTTTTTGAATATTTCACTGACAATGTTGATGGAGCAGTATACTTTGCAGATAAGTCAAAAATCAAGCCATCAGGGCTTGGCACAATCAGGCTTAAACTGCCTGGTCTTCCAGACTTTCTTCTAGATCATGTTCTATATCTCCCACAGCTCAAGAGAAACTTGCTGTCCTTGGTCCACATCCGCCAGCAAGGTCACTCCATTCATATGTTTGATGGCAAGATTGAGGTAAGAAAAGCATCTAACCACTCACTTGTCATGAGGGGAATAGAAGAAGAAAGACTTCTTAAACTGCAAGGAACCTCGGCTCATGCACAACATTTTTCATATATTTCTCATCATGAAGAAGGTACACTTCCATCAAGTTTATTATGGCATGCTAGATTTGGACATTTAAACTATGACAGTCTCCGCTTATTGAAGAAAAATGGTGTTGCTGGTTTGCCTACAATTCCTAGAAAACATAAGCAATGTGATGCTTGCATTCTAGGAAAGCATAGCAAACAGTCTTTTCATGATTCACATTCAAGAGCACATAGGAAGTTTGAACTCATTCATTCAGATTTATGTGGTCCAATGCATGTTCCTTCTGCAAATGGAAATAAATATATCATGACATTTATTGATTATTGCACTAGAATGTGTTGGGTTTATTTACTGAAGAACAAATCTGATACTTTTCAAACATTCAAGAATTTTCATAAATGGATTGAAAATGATGCACAATCTCATATTGGGTCTATTCGCACTGATAATGGAAAAGAATATACATCAAATGAATTTGAAAACTATCTTCGCCAACATGGGATCAAACATCAAACAACTGTACCTTATAATCCCCAACAGAATGGTGTAGAAGAAAGAATGAATAGAACAATCTTGAATATGGTACGATCCATGCTTTTCTTCAAAAATGTAAAGATAATGTTTTGGGCTGATGCTGTTCTATGTGATGCATATATAAAGAATAGATGTCCATCTAGTGCTATAAGAAACAAGACTCCTTATGAATTGTGGTATGGACATGTTCCTTCGGTAAAACATCTCAGGATCTTTGGTTCCACCTGTTATGCTTTAATACCAAAGGTACGTAGAAACAAACTTGGTGCTAGAAGTCATAAGTGTATCTTCCTGGGGTATTCAAACACCTCTAAAGCATACCGTCTCTATGATGAAGTAAATAAAAAGTTTGTTGTATCTAGAGATGTCATTTTTCTTGAATCATCCAAATCTGACAGTGTTGTTGAGCGGCAACTTGATCGCTTGGATAGATTCACAAAAACGAAATCATTTCAAGAGTTTGATAATCAGATTCCACATCTTGAAGGGGGGATTCCTATACTAGATCAACATGTGGAATCTTCTTCTGAAGAACAATCTCCCTTGCATGAAACTCCAACACCGGATGATCCTTTAAGTGATGTAATTGATAGAATTGGGAGACTCAATCTTGGTTCAGTCTCAACTCAATCAACAGAGTAGCCTGGACCATCTCAGAAAGGTCCCCCAAAGTGGCTGACAAAGACACTTGAAAGTGTTCATCCTAATGAAATTGGAAAAACAGGAACCTGAAATTCAAACCGACAAAATGGAGGTGATGTAGATGACTCTAATTCACCTGTTGATATGGATGTTACTTATGATTGTGAATTGAACTTGTCTACAGATTTTGAACCAACCTCCTTCAAAGAAGCTTCTTCTCATGATGAATGGAAAGAAGCGATGCAAAAGGAGTATGATGCCCTCATAAAGAATGGCACTTGGAAGCTGGTTGATCCTCCATTTGGAACCAAACCAATTAGCCGCAAGTGGGTCTACAAGAACAAATACAAAGTTGATGGCTCACTTGACAAGCACAAAGCTAGGCTTGTGGCAGAAGGTTTTGCACAGAAGGAAGGGGTCGATTATGAGGAAACTTTTGCCCCCACAGCAAAATGGGCCACCATCCGGACACTCTTTGCACTAGCTGCTCAGAACGGTTGGAAAGTCCATCAAATGGATGTAAAAACTGCATTCTTGAATGGAGATCTAAAAGAGGATGTTTTTATGTCCCAACCCAAAGGATTTGCTGTGAAAGGACATGCACACAAAGTATGCAAACTTGTGAAGTCCTTGTATGGCCTCAAACAAGCACCATGAGCCTGGTATGAAAAACTAACTGAGCATCTTCTGAAACTCAACTTCAATCATTTTGATCTTGATGATGCAACTTTATTTGTCAAGAAAGTTGGCAAAACAGTTGTATATCTTGTGGTATATGTAGATGATCTTTTAATGACAGGGAACAATGAAAGCTATATTGCATCCATAAAGAAAGAATTAGGAAATTTTTTTGAAATGACTGATTTGGGCTATGTTTATTACTATCTTGGCATTGAAGTAACCCAACATCCAAAATCCATATTTCTTTCTCAAAAGAAATACATTGGAGATTTGTTAAACAGATTTGGCATGATAGAGTGCAATCCTCTTTCTACTCCAATGGAACAAAACTTGAAGCCCACATCTATTGAAGGAAAGGAATTTGAGGATGCAACAAAGTATAGACAGCTTGTAGGAAGTCTCATCTACCTCACTACTACCAGACCAAACATTTCATTTGCTGTTGGAATCCTCTCTAGGTTTATGCAAAAGCCTTGTGAGGGACATTGGTCTGTTGCAAAAAGAGTTCTAAGGTAGTTGAAGGGAACTCAAGACCTTGGAATCAAGTATACACAGGTGGACGACTTCAGCTTGATTGGATACTTTGATTCAGACTTCGATGGAGACAAAGAAACTGGGGTATATACTTAAGGATATGCTATGAGTCTTGGATCAGGAGCTGTCTCCTGGAGATCACGCAAACAATCAGTTCCAGCAGATTCCACAACAGAAGCAGAATACGTGGCAACAGCTGAAGCAACGAAAGAAATTATGTGGCTCAGGAAAATTCTTGAAGATTTGCAGGTAAAACAAGTACAATCAACTCCACTCATGATTGATAACACCTCTGCAATAAAGTTGGCCAAGAACCCAAAGTTCCATGATCGTACTAAGCACATCAATACTAAATATCATCTGAACCGACATCATGTTGAGGACAAAACAATCCATCTCCGTCATTGTTCTACAAATGAGCAAATTGCAGACATTTTCACCAAAGCGCTTGGAAGAGAAAAGCTTGAAAGATTCAAAACGATGCTTGGACTCACCAACATCCCTTCAGATTAAGGGGGGGGAATGTTCACACCTAATCCTCAGCGGTTGGGTAAACTGGAACGTGAACAGTCATCAAGAAGATGAACTGATCAGTCCCATTCATGTATATAAACAATAGTTACCTAATGAAATAATCAATCAGTCTTTTCTGCCAAGTCTGGAGTTACCCTGGCCTGACAGTGACAGAGATCCCATTTTCACTAGAAACTTTTGGACAGAATTATTTTCTTGTCTTGGTACTCAATTATCTCATAGCTCATCTTATCATCCTCAATCTGATTGTCAAACTGAGATAGTAAACAAATGTTTGGAAGGATATCTTCGTTGATTTGTATCTGATAAACAGACACGATGGGTCAAATGGTTGCCTTTCGCTGAATGGTGGTATAACACTTCCTTACATACAACATCAAAAATGACCCCATTTATGGCACTTTATGGATATCAGCCACCATCCATCACATCATATTTAAGAGAAAATTCTAAGGTTCAAGCAGTGGAACATCACATCGAACATCAACAACAAGTCCTCCAACTCTTAAAGGATAACCTCGTGTTGGCACAGAATAGAATGAAACAACAGGCAGATCAATATCGCAGCGAAAGAAGTTTTGATGTAGGTGATTGGGTATTCCTATGGCTACAACCATATAAGCAAATGTCCCTCAAGCAAGCTAAGAAGGATAATGAATTATCACCAAATTATTATGGTCCGTACAAGGTGTTGCAAAAAATTGTTACTATGGCATACAAATTGGAGCTTCCTGCAGCTTCTCGATTGCACCCAGTTTTCCATTTTTCATGTTTAAATAAGGTTATAGGCGATAAGCTCCCAGTTCAAACAATATTGCCAGAACTTGACGAGGAAGGAAAAATTATATTGGAACCGGAAGCAGTCACAGAAACAAGAACTCGACAGCTACGAAATCGATCAATTTTAGAGTATTTTATCAATTGGAAGAACTTATCTGCTGAAGATTCCACATGGGAGGATGAGAATTTTATACGGAAGCATCCAGAACTACTCAAGTGTTGAGGACAACACTTTTTTGAAGGAGAGGGGCATGTTGGGTCCCTATAATACTAGTGATTACCCCACTACTATTGTAGTTGTATCCCTTATTAATATTGTTATGCCCCTATTGTCGCCATATTTTTATTACTGTGCCCCATAGAATCCCTCTATTGTTTTTTTTTTTTTTTTTCACTTCTGGTTCACGGATACCATGGTCAGTGGTCCGCTACGTCCAGGATCAGATGTCTCTACGGTGGACCCCACCCGAAGGGAGTCACACCCCTTGGCCATCACAGACCTAACCCCAAGAGCTTTCGGGTTTCGACCCTGTGACCTCCCATTGGCGAGGCCCCGGCTTGACCGATTGAGCTAACCCTTGGGGCTGAATCTCTCTATTGTTATTTTTGGGGCTTTATATTATTATTGTTAGGTTGGCTGGGTTATATTGTGACTCCTTAGACTCCTATATATAGAAAGGAGGTTTTGGCTATCTTTTTTTGAGCTGGTTTCATAACATCCCATCAATAGTTTGAACTTCTACTACCCCATTTTCATAAACTTTAGTCACTTCATAAGGTTCCATTCAACGTGGAATTTTCCTTTAAAATGTTTAAATTTAGAGAGTCATAAAGGAGTACACAATGACCTCGTTGGAACTGCTGCTTTCTGATCAGCTTTTCATGCCACTTCCTACGTTGTTATTGCATTAACACATTCTGTTGAAAAAAATCTCTTCAGAATTCATCCGACTCATTTAAATGCAATAAACGTTGTTGCTATGTTTCTGAGAGGTTTAACCCAAATTGGACTGTAGTTCGATTTTTTTTTTTTGTACTGCCCATCTTATGGAACTCAATTGACAAAATTACTTGTTTCTTGGATACTAGCTCATATAGTGTATGCCCCGTACTAATCCTCCAAGTGGTTAGATACACCCATAAGGCTACAGGTAACGTGTTGGCTCAATCCTTTCTATGCAGATTTACTGTTTTATTAATGATAAATTTATTCGCCTGGTTGGTAGACTCCACCTGGCCATTTGCTTGTGGGTGATATGGTGTATATTTCTTGTGCCGAATTTTGTATTGATCCATAACACCCTAAATCGAATTAGAAATATATTGCGGTCCGTTATCAGTAACAATATTTTTAGGAACCCCAAATCTAGTAAAAAATTCACTAAACAAAGATTCAATAACTTTTCAGTAGCGAAAGAAACAACTTTAGCCTTTACCCATTTTGTAGCAAAATTTGTACAAACCAAGATATGTTTTTTATTCAGAGATGTTGTATTTATAGGTCCTACAAAATAACTAATCCATTTTTCAAATGTGTCAATCATAACCAGAGGACATAAAGACATTTCATTGGTTTGGACAGGCTGACCCATTTACCGACAAATATCACATCTCTTGACATATTGTTTGGCATCTTTAAACAAGGAAGGTAAAAAATAGCCAACTCGTAAAATCTTATATGTAGTTCTATTGTCAGTGAAATCACCCCCACAAGGTTCATTATGGGAAGATCACAGAATGTCAAACACTTCCTCCTCTCTTACACATCTACACATAATGAGATTTGGTCTAGTGTAAAAGAGATCCCCTTGGATCCAAGAATATGAAGTACTTTTCTAATATTCCTCTTTTGATGAGTGGATAAGTGAGGCGGTGTTTTATAGGTGACTAAATAATTAGCTATGTTGAAAAACCTCAGAGATTTTGTTGACACAACAAAAAGTTGTTAATGAGGGAAATTATCAACAACATGAATTATTTCACCAAGATTATTCAGTTTAGAAAGATAATCAGATGCAACATTATGTTTTCCTGGTCTATCAATAATGGTAACATCAAATTCCTGTAACAAAAGTAACCATATAGTCACTCTATCGCTAGTCAATGGTTTATTTATCAAGTTTTTTATAGAAAAATGATCAGTGTGTATAAAATATTCATACCCTGTAATATAGTTTTTGAATTTATTAATAGCAAAAATCATAGCTAAATTCTCTTTCTTAGTTACTGTGTAATTTAGCTCGGCAGGTGACAAGTTTTGACTGATGAAGTAAATAACATAGGATTGTTGGTTCTCTTCATGTCCTAAAGTTGCGCCAATAGCAGTATGGTGCAATTAACTGAGCTTATTCAATGAATTCATATTTATTATTATTAAAAGATAGAAAATGATTACAATTTGTTGGACGCCCCTGGATTTATATTTCCTTAGGTGCCTCTTGAAAGATCATGCCCTTTGCCTAATAACTACTAATTAATTAATTCTTTTATATAACATTTCCTTCCTCTCAAACAATTATTTGTCCTTCAACCATACGTAACAACGAATGTTGTTGAGGAAATGCTTTAGTCTCCCAAGAATATTCTTCTTCTGGAAAGTCTTTCCACTTCATCAAGTATTCCTTAATTACACGATATCGAAGCTTCTTTTCCCTGGTGGATATAATAACTTTTTGTTCTAAAATGAATAGTCCTTCATCGTCTAAGGGCATAAGCGTTGTTTGTGCTGATTGATAATTGCCCAATTCGCTTTTAAGGTAGGATGCATGGAAAGACATTGTGAACTTGACTCTTATACAGAAGTTGTAAACTAATATGCATCTTGGATGATCTTTTTGTTAATCTAGTATGGTCCATAAAACTTTGGTGCTAATTTATTTTTTCCTTTTTGTTTCAAGAACAACTGTTTGTATGGCTGGAGCTTGAAAAATACCCATTCTCCAACATCAAATTATCTTTCAGTTCAGTTTCAGTCAACTTGTTGCTTTATACAGCTTCTTGCAGAGTGAGGGGTTATCTACAGTGAAAAAACACCCTAGCAGAGTGAGGGGTTATCTACAGTAGAAAAACAAGCATTCCATACAAACATGATATTTAAATAAGCAAACTATGCAAAGATATGTGTACCTGGGGGTCCTTCGTTCGAGTAGATCTAGCCAGGGTACAAACCCTCTCGGAGTTCCTCTCGATCTTTGATTTTGCAAAAAAACCAATTCAAGGAAGCATAGCAATATATGGACAAAGTATCATATAAAAATCAACTTCATAACATATTGAAAGATAGTTAGTTATACATTGAAACAATTATTTATATGTAAACCATAACAATAACATCATATGCATAAAGAAGATTGATTTCAAAAACAAGCCAAATGTTTCTTTATTGCAGAAAACTAAAAGAAAGAAATGAATGATATCATCTGAATCTTCCTCTTACTGGCTCCAAGTGGAACCGTCTTCCGTGTCCGTCCAATTCCAAATTTTCAAAAAGCTCTTTCCATGACTCACACAAGGATATCTCAACTAGTGAAATAACATCAAAACTCAAGGAACAAGGGTTTCTTGTAGTGGGGGAAGTGCTATAAGCACAGGGATCTTCAGACTTGATCAGGGATAATCTCTCCTCCTTGAGGCTTTCCCATTGAATATTTTTTATACTTCTCCCAATGTAGTTTTTTAGTTGGAAATTCGTTGGGAACAATTGGGGCCATGGGCACTAATAGGGAATCAACAGGTAAAACCAGTGATCTCCGCTTGAAATTAAGGAGATTTAACTTTTTTGAGTGTTTTAAGACATATACGCGGGTTGGGTATAGCTAAGGGCAATGTCCCGTACAGGGAATAAAACTTTGTTTTTTAAGTATTTGGACCAAGTCTGGAATGAGGGGTTTCCCTAGGTCATAAATGCAACATCACAAATATCAAAGGTGATATTTGGAGCTATAACATATGCCTCCTAATATATGAGGTCATAAGGGGTACATGATGGTCGAAATGTATTAAGTACATGGAAAAGAAACCTGTCAAAAACTAAGAAGTATCTCACCAATTTTTAGCCTGCCAATCTAGAAAACGATATCAGGAAGAAACACTGCCTGAGGCGGGCATACCCATGCTCAGAGAAAGTAAAGCATGTCCACATATCAAGTACAAGTGGATCCACTGTGTATACAAGTATAAAGAACCTAAAGTACATAATGGATCATTTGATCACGATCGAACAAGTACATGTCTAAATATCACATATAAGATGATGATCAATGAAGCTGAAGGATGGAGCTAATCACTGATGTCAAAAACCGATCGTGATAGTTCCAAATGAATATGATGGAATAAGATGGTACTACATCACAATTCGGATGTCAGCATATAAGATGTTGCTGTGAAGGACTGCAACATATAATGTGGAATGGTATCAACTAGTAGCAACAGGAGCAACTGTAAAGTGAATCAATGAACGCTGATGCAACCCAAGGTCTTCACCGACCGCCGTGGTACATTTCTACATAATGGGAATAAATGATCTGAATTCGACCATGTGAGAAATCGTTTGATTACCGGTCATTGATGTATACCGTTAACAAACACGAGACTACTCACCGTTAATGATAATGAGAGTCAAGGTACCCCAGTGCAATCTAACAAGTGCGAATAAATGATCTGAAGTCGAACACTTGGAAGAATCTATCGATCAGGAGACAATGATGGTTTCCCACTGTCGATAGCGAAGGATCTGCCACTAATGACTGCAAACCCCAAGGTACTGCCAAATGGACTCTAGAACTTTGCTCCAGGGCAATGAGTCGTAATCAATGGGGAAAGATTCGCTAGAAGAAAGGCATTATGACATCCTTCATCAATCTAGTGCGATTGTAACTCATAGGCCAATAATGCGGAAGGAATCGGACTAAAGCACGTTTTCGGCATACACAAGATGTAGTTAGCGCACGACAAAAACCTTATGAACCAACCAATAATGAACGCTGACACAGAGGTGAGGAATCCACCAATAGGATCAAAATGGAAACCAAGGTACTACACGAATCCCAGTGTGTGATAATGTAAGCTGTCATCGAACACAAGGGAAACCATTTAGTCAAAGACCCATGATACTTATCGATGTTGAGCATAAGGTGACCTATCAATAATGAAAATAAGGTCGAGGTGCGGCTGTAGGCCTGTCTTCAGAGCAAGATGTCGTCGTATATAAGGACAAGACCCATCAACAAGAATTCAATGGAGACCTCCTGTTGTGGCCAGCAACAACCCCCCCTTTTTTCATTTAAGTGTTATCCAATATACTAAATGAATGGGGACCCCTAGTTAAAATTTAGGAAAAGCAAGAGTTTCCTTTCTTTAAAATAAGGTTACCATCGTAAGCTTAGGAAGATATTTTGAATACTTTAAAATCTAAGTTTATGATGAGGGAAAAATCTTTAAAGCTGCGTTGCAAAAAAGATAGAAAAATGTCACCATTTGGGTATAATCCCGGTATGTGCAAGATTCTCGTACTAAGCAATATATCGCATCGCAATAAAGTAATACTCATAAGGGAAAACTTCAAGATTTGCCGATTTGCGATAACGCCGATCGCAACATCGCAGGTCACAGAAGTTTCATGTTTGCTAAATTTTGTTAGCCCGTCTCCCGCGATATGCGATCTTGCAATCGGCGTTATCGCAAATCAGCAAATCTTGAAGTTTTCCCTTATGAGTATTACTTTATTGCGATGCGATATATTGCTTAGTACGAGAATCTTACACATACGGGGATTATACCCAAATGGTGGCATTTTTCTATCTTTTTTGCAATGCAGCTTTAAAGATTTTTCCCTCATCATAAACTTAGGTTTTAAAGTATTCAAAAGATCTTCCTAATCTTACAATGGTAACCTTATTTTGAAGAAATGAAACTCTTGCTTTTCCTAAATTTTAACTAGGGGTCCCTATTCATTTAGTATTTTGGATAACACTTAAATGAAA
Source organism: Pinus tabuliformis (assembly GCA_031772625.1). NCBI lineage: Eukaryota > Viridiplantae > Streptophyta > Pinopsida > Pinales > Pinaceae > Pinus > Pinus tabuliformis. Next base: position 416,189,261 of record CM062806.1, on the reverse strand, counting down.
AAAGGGGGGGGGGGGGGGTTGTTGCTGGCCACAACAATTGGCGATTTACTTGGGAGAACCAGTTATCTATGCTTTTTTTATTGAATTTTTTCAAACTTCCAAAACAAAAGAATTTTTTAGAAAATTAAAATTTATTATAAAAAGATAAAGCATAATATACTCCAAACTGTCAATGATATTTTGTTTCAACTTCTTTCTATTTTAATTATTTGCTTCCTCAGCTTGTCCTTGTATTTATATCAATCATTACTTGGTCTTGTAAAGATAAAATAAAGTCTTCCCTGTGTACCAGCTTTTTAAATATGCTCATTTGTTGTAGGTAGAGCCTCTGCTGCCAGCAGGCGTCCATAGCCTCGACAGGGTTACTTGTTACCCAGCAATGATCCTTTATCCTGCTTAAGGTGATCTACAACTTTCAAAGAAAAGCCCATATTGACACTTTTTCCTTTTTTATTCTTAAAGAACAATGTCTTGGTTTGGTAGCCAAATTATGACACAGTCATTCACTTGATTTATATTTTTGCTGAACAAGCTGGCTCGTGATGAGACCCCTTGTCTTTTGATTTCAACAATCTTAAGTTGTTGCCCTGTTGTGGTGGACAGTAATGACAAAGTCAGCAAGTTATAATATCTGTGATCATGATAAGCCAGCTCGTGATGAGATATCTTATTCTTCAAGATATAGTGTATCCTTGGGTCGTTTCTCTAAATGCTACGATTTTCTTTAGCAGGGAGGAAGTCATTTTTTTTCTTAAGAAAGCTCTAGACGACAATAACAGAGGTTTTTGGAAATGGCTGTTCCACAGAGAATCCTCATTTTGTTATTGATACCTTTCATTGTACTGATATAAAACAATTTCTTCACTAAGATTGCTTTCATCAAATTTTTTGAAGTTGAAACTAGTATCATATCTGGGTTAAAGATTTTTTAACTGCATCTATTAATAATAAAGATCAAGTTTCCAAAAGATTCGCTATTTATACAAGCAGAAGTTCAAAATTTGATAGAGAAATGATGTCTTTAGTAAATGTCAAATGCTGTTAACCACAACAAATTTTATTAGGGAACAAAAATATTTAAAGAAATGAGAGGTAATTATTCCCTTGGATTATGTACATGATAGGGATAATTTCTTCTCTTATTTTGCCTACCAATGGTTAAAAATTAAATTATCCACCTAAAAAAAAAAAAAAAAAAAACTAGCTATATTACTCCTACTCCTATTCTAACCATACACAGAAAAATTGACTAGGTAAAATGATATTTCCAGTGAAACCATCTTTTCATTTTTATTCCTACACTTGTACCTTTTAAACATCAGTGTTACGAATAAAAGTTTTCTTGGACTGTGAACATTGAATATAGAATTAGAAAGTGTAACTTCAGTCAAAATTCTGCCGGGAATTTCTTTCTCATGAAATCTTCTTTCCAATTGGGTACCTATTGGATCATGAAAATCAGGATGAATTTCTGTTACGGATTGGTGATCATTAAATAGGAAAGATGACAGGCTAGTTTGTGAATATGAGCTGTTGATTTTAATGGCCTGTAATCTATCATGCGTCAAAGTCAAGCTTTTAGCAATTTCTTGTAAAGGAAATTTTTTACATATGAATTACTTAATAAATCCATGAAGAATAGATGAAAACTTCTCAAAAGAGATTTATCAATTAACGTGAATTGCTGGCAAGTTTCCAAAAATACTCTCTCATTGATGATGTTTTATAGGACATAGAAGTTTTTTAAGGAAGGCTGATATTGATTGATCTTGGAATTGAAAAAGTTCTATGCTTCCTTGACACAATTTAGTTTTCCAAAATGTTAGCACATCTTTCGAATGTTCTTTGATAAGGTGCTCAATATACCATAGTAATCTATCAAAAATCTGAAAATTTAAAACACAATCCGATTTTGTACAAAATGAGTGCAAGCAAAATAGAATGTAATAATTACCTGTACAACTATTGTTACAACACAACTGGGATTGACTTGAAATATCTTCTTTTTCACAAGAACTGGCCAGAATTATGGGATCCGAGCAATTTCGAATTCCGTCTTGTGAATCAGTAAACAAGTTATGATTGGGAATAGGCATGGGGGTTTGCTCATGATACGAATCATAGATCGAAATATTGTCTTGGATAGTAAAATCATGTAAATGATCCGTCACTCTGTAATGAGGATTGACTGATATGATTCTTGAATTAGAATATCTCTCATTATCTGAGCTTTGTTGAGTTACTTGAGATAGATCAACATTATCATCATCAAAGTAGCTATCATAAATGATTTTACAGGTTTCCCTAGATTTCTCTTTTTCATCTAATATTTTCAGAAAAGGAAGGTCAAGTCGTTCTTGTTTGTAAATGACCAAAGGGTGTTCTATAGCTGTCTCTTTATCTTGAAAACCTAACGATGATTCATTCGAGTCATCCTCTGTATTTGTTGAGATATCTTTAATACTGAGAGGGGGAAAAGTATCATCACTAAAAACATCAGGATAGAGAGAAAAATGTGATTCTGAAATAATGCATTTGAAAATATCATCGTGAAAAAATTCTTGTTCATCGCATTCATTGTAGACATCGGGCTTTAGATCATACCTTTGTTTGCTTGTATTTTCCGAAAGAGAATTAGTTTGTTGTTCTAACCTTGGCATCTGCATTTCTTGACTTGCAATGATATTATCTGACCTTGTATCAAAGTCATCTTCTAGTTCCAAGGCAGGCTTTTTTCTAACATTCTTGCTTTTGTCTTCTTTCAAAAGAACATGCACGTCTCCTAAGCTTTGGGAGCCTTCTTCATCATGGCTGATTTGTATATTCAAATTGGAATTTTTATTCATATTAGAAGACATTGAAACAAGACTTGGATTAACTTCTTCTGACTCGAGAATAGGGGGCAGGGAATAGTTATGCTCAACATAATCTGAAGATTCATCATTCATGAGTTCATCATATTTTAGACAATTAAGATGAAATCGCATATTAAAATCCCTAACAGATTCATCTTTTTTTCGTAGATATTCAATTTCATCATATACCTGGTCATAATCATAACAATCAAATTTACAAATGAAAGTAAAAATTCTGAATGTGAGAGTAAAAATTCTGAATGTGAGAGTAAAAATTCTGCATAAAATGCCTTCGTCAATTCCTTGAACATTGGAACTTGAAACATTTTGAATAAATTGAAGGGCATGATTAGAAGAAGAAGAGTTATTCTCACCATTAAATTTTACCTGAGACAAAAGTCTTACCACTTCAGGTGGAGTGTTGGAAGAGGCAGGAACATGGATGCAACCTCAAATGGGAAGTTTGAGAGAAGCCATCTTAATTCAAATATTGCTATTGCACACTATTCCAACAGACGATATGCTCAGGCCCTCCTTCTAGCGCCAAATATGTTGAAGCCCTGAAAATCGGGTCGACAACAAGGGGGATACCCACCCGGTCCGGACCTTGGTTGGAAGCTCCTTATCCGTTTGGTATAGCGGGTCCAACTGGGGATAATGGGACCAGTTTCCTAATCTAAGGGTGTGTGTGTGCAGAATTGGATGTTGCGGATCTAGGAGTACTTAAAGCTAATCTAATTCAAACTTTTAAACTACTCTATGCTATTGTAATCTAATGAAAAACAGCACATCTAATCTATGCTAACCCGGGATGTATTTCTTCTATTATGCGATCTAAAGAGATTTTGAATAATAACTGGTAATAAAGATCATTCAGCTATTATAAGAACAGAAATCAATTAAGATGAACTACTTTGCATAAAAAGTTAGGCAAAACAGTTGTGAACAATATATCACATAAAAAGTTATTCATATATCAAACATAAATAAATGGCTCCACCGTACAAAAGTGCCAAATGGTAACTGAAACATTCATGCAATAACATATAAACAACTAAAAAACTGTATATCACTTTAAGAATATAAGCAGAAATGGTCAAGAGATAAAAGTACCATTTATGAATGGTCCTACTCATAAGCTTCAAGAAACAATGATTTATCTCTCCTTGTTCTAATATCTACCAAGAGTACAGAAGTGCAACATCAGCGACAGACATCAAAATGCAAACATCAATAAACTTTGATCCATCCATTCATCAAAACACCCTCCGAGGGTGCAAAAGTGCATGTTCTGAGGACAAGTTTTTGACAAATTTCTGGACCCTTCTGTAAATGCATGAGAAGGGTTTAAATACTACTAACTAAATCTAATAATGGTTTATTTACAAAAATTAGGATGCGGTTTTCAAATGACCGCCCTTTTTCTAATCTAAATTTTTAAGAAAAGTAAGATTCCTAAACTATTTCTGCATCTGGTCTTTAAAGCTGCATGTATTCAACATTGACTTGAGGAGAGTCGGTTGACCGACTTCTGCTTTGAGCTGGGCTGAGAAAACGGAATCAATAAGGGTTGGCACCACTTTTTCTGTCGCGTTTATGATACATTTCACAGTCATCCACTGACTATGCGGCTTTACCAAATATGACCAATAACATTCCCAATTTAACTTGTTTAGTGCCTGGATTGCTTTTCCCTTTTCTTGCGCTTTCTGCTTCCATTCTGCCTCTAGTCGTAGTTTGCTTGGTAAATACGTCGGGGTAGTTTCTGCGATTAAATTTGCTCTGTGCAAATTTTCATTTACACAGTCAACGAGAATGTTCGCTGTTGTAGCTGCCATTTCTGCCGCTTTCTCTGCTTCTCTGATTTGATCATCCCATTTATTAAAGAGCAATTCTTTATGATTCTCGTTTATTCTGGGTGCACCTGCTCTTTTCCCTTCATCTTCATCCTGCCAAGTCAGATAATCAGTCACCTGTTTATCAACCAGATCATAATCGCTGCGTAAATCGACTACCTGATTAGTGATCTTATCACTCATCTCGCAGTAATAATTCCATTGTGATATCTTTTGTCCCAGCACCTCTTGCTGCTGCAGTAGTTGTTCATTTAAGCCAATAGACTCTGAAATAAACTCTGTAAGCTTAGGCTCATCTTTATGCATTTCTTGTAAAATTTGTAATTGTTTTCCTTTCTCGTCTAAACTTCTTTGATAGCCTATCTGCATCTGCTGAAAGTCTTCCTGCAACTTTTCGAGTTGTTTGTGTGCTTCAATATTAGCATTGGCTTGTTGCAATTGTCGTTGTAGTAGCTGTATTTGATCTTCTTGTTCTTTCAACAGTTGCTGAACTTCTGATGCTTTGTCAATAGTTGCAGAAGCATATGCCCCTGCGATCTGAGACAATTTAGTGAGATTTTCAGTTGGGTTATTGTTGGGGTCTTTCCATAAGACGTCCAATTGTTCAGCATCTTGTGACAGTGTATTTTCTAGTTTTCTTTTCTTTCTCTGCCTTCTTACAACTGCTTTATGTTGGGGACTATAAAATACATCCAAAGGGGAAATTTCTTCGACATTAAGTAGAAGCTCAGAGGATGGAGCGATAGGAATATGCTATGTTTCTGTGACATCGCTGACTATGGTTGAGACCACTTCTTTTGCTACCTGTGTATTGCTCACAGGGGTTTTTGGGGCTTGCCCTTCAAGATTGATCAGTTCGTTGAAGGTTTCCCATTCCTTATCTAATTCTGTTGTGGCGGGTGGTGCTTCAATGACGAGAGGGGGGACATCTCTTGGCGGGGAGGCGATAACCTGCTGTTGCGACATTTCACTTGACTGAGCCGTGTCCTTAGCTGCCTCTTCATTCTTTCCTTGGTCGCTTTTAGATCTTTTAGAATGCTCAGGCATCTCTTGTCCAGTCTTAGATTTAGATCCGGAAGCGCTTGAATTCCCACTAAGGCTAATGCTTGGAATAGGTTCTCTCGCAGGTAGTTGCAGCTTTTCTAGAAGAACACTGGCTAGTCTTCTTTCCCTGTATACCATGAATCTTTGGAGGTCATCTGGAGACGATCGCGATTGAGCTTCCCGCAAAATTTCCTGGAGTGAGCTTTTATTCTGAAATAAATCATCAAATAAATCCTTCTTTCCAACGAATACTTTTATCTTGACGTTCGTTGTGAAATCTTGGGCAACTTCATTTGGGTCAAATGGCTTTGTCGGGAATTTAAATAATTGTAGACACGTCACATTCTCCACTTCGGTGAACACGTGACCTACATCAAACAACGAAAAGGCACCACAAGCCACTGGAAACTGTGGCCATATGGCCTTCTTTTTGTCTTTTAGGTCTTTAGTTAGGCCGCCTTCTGAACAGGTTTGATATGCAATTTCTCGAGTCAGCAGTTTGTCAGGAATATACAAAGGCAGGACATGAGGAGGGACGGTGCTTCCAAATACTCTAATATAGGTAAACCATTCTTCCCCGAACCATCTTGCGATGGGGATGATATCTATCTGTGCCTCTGGTGAGCACCTCGGGGGGTTTTCATCATACAACATTTTATACAGGGGTAGGATAAGTCCATGGCAAATCTGATAGAAATGTGGAATGAACTGAGAATCCCATAATATCTTATGATAAACATGGATGGGTAATGGGTCCTGGGTTGTCCATTTCCAACCCATAATGGGAAATTTAGACACATAAGAAATAAAATCCATAACATATGCGGATAGGTAAAAAGGAGGATAGATCCTTTGAGACAAGGATCTTTTAGACCGGTAATTGATAATAGCCGTGAATAGGTTATCAGAAAAGATCTTGGTCCAATCTATAATATCAGCATTTGTGGCAGCATCTATTAATGGTAACCATTCAGACGGAAACTTATTGATATCTGGGATCCCAAAAAAATCTACAAAGCATGGCCGCAGCAAAACAATACGGAGAGGTGAGGGAACCAGTGCTGTACATACCGTTTTTGTCTTTCTTGAGTGGTTCATATTTTTTGTACCAATCTTTGGTGGTCTCTGATAGGTTTGGGTTCTCCGCCACAAATTTTTTAATGAATTGTGCATTGTAAGTCGCTTGCGGTTGAGGAAGATGATACATAAGCTTTAAATCTTGTGCAGCGAATAACCCGATGAGCCCATGTCCTTGAATCTTGAACTGTTGGTTGTTCATTTCTGCATTGTCAAGTATCCACTTGATCATATCCGTATATGGGAGAATTTTGGGCCTTGCTGCTATCCGATGAAGGAATGAGCATGCTAGCTCTTTTAAGGATGCTTCAGAAGAGCGTTGTGAGCCTGCGACAGCAATAACCTTCATTATTCTGGGATTTTCTTCTTCAAGCAGTTTGTACATGCTTTCCCACGTCGATATCCTTGCATCTTTGTTTACAGGCTGTGTCTGTATATAAACGCGCCATTTCCTTCACTTCGGAGCTCTGAGCCTTGTGTTTCTTCCCCATTTTGACCTGTGTGTTGCCTTGTATCGCTCTTCGTTCTCCGTTCCTGCAATTCACAAGTGAAATGGAAATGAATGATCAAGAAAGGTGATGGGAGAGTTTTAAATGCAGCAGATATACTAAATATGCCACCTTACGTAAATTAATCCTTTGAAAAGCACGCGCCCATATCTCATTAATATCTGACAACTAATCTCTTTATTAACATTTAAAGCGCATGATCTTGGGTCAGATTATGGTAAGTGGCTTTTCTTGAATAGCGTTCTCGAAGGATTCGCGATGAAGTTATCTTTTGAATACTTTAAAACCTAAGTTTATGATGAGGGAAAAATCTTTAAAGCTACGTTGCAAAAAAGATAGAAAAATGCGATCTGCGATGTTGCGATATCGCGATAAAATGATGGTTGCGATGTTAAGCCAGACCAATGCTGCGATGTTATATTTGTGTGTTTGCGCGATCTGCGATGGCGCGATTTTGTGTTTGCGCACTCTGCAATGGCGCGATTTTGCGATGGCGCGATCTGCGTTGGCGCGATTTACGATGTCGCGTAAGCAAATCACAAAATCGCTTCATCGCGAATCCTTTGGGCACGCTATTCAAGAAAAGCCACTTACCATAATCTGACCCAAGATCATGCGCTTTAAATGTTAATAAAGAGATTAGTTGTCAGATATTAATGAGATATGGGTGCATGCTTTTCAAAGGATTATTTTACGTAAGGTGGCATATTTAGTATATATGTTGCATTTAAAACTCTCCCATCACCTTTCTTGATCAGTCATTTCCATTTCACTTGTGAATTGCAGGAACGGAGAACGAAGAGCGATACAAAGCAACACGCAGGTCAAAATGGGGAAGAAACACAAGGTTCAGAGCTCTGAAGTGAAGGAAATGGCGCCTTTATATATAGACACAGCTTGTAACAGAGACGCAGGGATATCGACGTGGGAAAGCATGTACATACTGCTTGAAGAGGAAAATCCCAGAATAATGAAGGTTACTGCTGTCGCAAGCTCACAACGCTCTTCTGAAGCACCCTTAGAAGAGCTAGCATGCTCATTCCTTCATCGGATAGCAGCAAGGCCCAAAATTCTCCCATATACGGATATGATCTAGTGGATACTTGACAATGCAGAAATGAACAACCGACAGTTCAAGATTCAAGGACATGGGCTCATCGGGTCATTCGCTGCACAAGATTTAAAGCTTATGTATCATCTTCCTGAACCGCAGGCGACTTACAATGCGTAATTCATTAAAAAATTTGTGGCGGAGAACCAAGACCTATCAGAGACCACCAAAGATTGGTTCAGAAAATATGAATCGCTCAAGAAAGACAAAAACGGTATGTACAGCATTGGTTCCCTCACCTCTCCGTATTGTTTTGCTGCGGCCATGCTTTGTAGATTATTTGGGATGCCAGATATCAATAAGTTTTCGTCTGAATGGTTACCATTAATAGATGCTGCCACAAATGCCGATATTATAGATTGGGCCAAGATCTTTTCTGATAACCTATTCACGGCTATTATCAATTACTGGTCTAAAAGATCCTTGTCTCAAAGGATCTATCCTCCTTTTTACCTATTCGCGTATGTTATGGATTCTATTTGTTATGTGTCTAAATTTCCCATTATGGGTTGGAAATGAACAACCCATGACCCATTACCCATCCATGTTTATCATAAGATATTATGGGATTCTCAGTTCATTCCACATTTCTATCAGATTTGCCATGGACTTATCCTACCCCTGTATAAAATGCTGTATGATGAAGACCCTCCGAGGTGCTCACCGGAGGCACAGATAGATATCATCCCCATCGCAAGATGGTTCGGGGAAGAATGGTTTACCTATATTAGAGTATTTGGAAGCACCGTCCCTCCTCATGCCCTGCCTTTGTATATTCTTGACAAACTGTTGGCACGAGAAATTGCATATCAAACTTGTTCAGAAGGCGACCTAACTAAAGACCTAAAAGACAAAAAGAAGGCCATATGGCCACAGTTTCTAGTGGCTTTTGGTGCCTTTTCGTTGTTTGATGTAGGTCACGCGTTCACCGAAGTGGAGAATGTGACGTGTCTACAATTATTTAAATTCCTGGCAAGGCCATTTAACCCAAATGAAGTTGCCCAAGATTTCACAATGAACGGCAAGATAAAAGTATTCGTTGGAAAGAAGGATTTATTTGATGATTTATTTCAGAATAAAAGCTCACTCCAGGAAATTTTGCGGGAAGCTCAATCGCAATTGTCTCTAGATGACCTCCAAAGATTCATGATATACAGGGAAAGAATACTAGCCAGTGTTCCTCTAGAAAAGCTGTAACTACCTGCCAGAGAACCTACTCCAAGCATTAGCCTTAGTGGGAATTCAAGCGCTTCCGGATCTAAATCTAAGACTGGACAAGGGATGCCTGAGCATTCTAAAAGATCTGGAAGCGACCAAGGAAAGAACGAAGAGGCATCTAAGGACACGGCTCAGTCAAGCGAAATGTCGCAACGGCAGGTTATCGCCTCCCCGCCAAGAGATGTCCCCCCTCTCGTCATTGAAGCACCACCCGCCACAACAGAATTAGATAAGGAATGAGAAACCTTCAACGAACTGATCAATCTTGAAGGGCAAGCCCCAAAACACCTGCGAGCAATACACAGGTAGCAAAAGAAGTTGTTTCAACCATAGTCAGCAATGTCACAAAAACAGAGCATATTCCTATCGCTCCATCCTCTGAGCTTCTACTTAATGTGGAAGAAATTCCCCCTTTGGATATATTTTATAGTCCCCAACATAAAGCAGTTGTAAGAAGGCAGAGAAAGAAAAGAAAACTAGAAAATACACTGTCACAAGATGCTGAACAATTGGACGTCTTATGGAAAGACCCCAACACTAACCCAACTGAAAATCTCACTAAATTGTCTCAGATCTCAGGAGCATATGCTTCTGCAACTATTGACAAAGCATCGGAAGTTCAGCAACTGTTGAAAGAACAAGAAGATCAAATACAGCTACTACAACGACGATTGCAACAAGCCAATGCTAATATTGAAGCACACAAACAGCTCGAAAAGTTGCAGGAAGACTTTCAGCAAATGCAGATAGGCTATCAGAGAAGTTTAGACGAGAAAGGAAAACAATTACAAATTTTACAAGAAATGCATAAAGATGAGCCTAAGCTTACATAATTTATTTCAGAGTCTATTGGCTTAAATGAACAACTACTGCAGTAGCAAGAGGTGCTAGTACAAAAGATATCGCAATGGAATTATTACTGCGAGATGAGTGATAAGATCACTAATCAGGTAGTCGATTTATGGAGCGATTATGATCTGGTTGATAAACATGTGACTGATTATCTGACTTGGCAGGATGAAGATGAAGGGAAAAGAGCAGGTGCACCCAGAATAAACGAGAATCATAAAGAATTTCTCTTTAATAAATGGGATGATCAAATCAGAGAAGCAGAGAAAGAGGTAGAAATGGCAGCTACAACAGCGAACATTCTCGTTGACTGTGTAAATGAAAATTTGCACAGAGAAAATTTAATCGCAGAAACCACCCCGGGGTATTTACCAAACAAACTACGACTAGAGGCAGAATGGAAGCAGAAGGCGCAAGAAAAGGGAAAAGCAATCCAGGCACTAAACAAGTTAAATTGGGAATGTTATTGGACATATTTGGTAAAGCCGCATAGTCAGTGGATGACTGTGAAATGTATCATAAACGCGACAGAAAAAGTGGTGCCAACCCTTATTGATTCCGTTTTCTCAGCCCAGCTCAAAGCAGAAGTCGGCCAACCGACTCTCCTCAAGTCAATGTTGAATACATGCAGCTTTAAAGACCAGATGCAGAAATAGTTTAGGAATCTTACTTTTCTTAAAAATTTAGATTAGAAAAAGGGCCGTCATTTGAAAACCGCATCCTAATTTTTGTAAATAAACCATTATTAGATTTAGTTAGTAGTATTTAAACCCTTTTCATACATTTAGAGAAGGGTCCAGAAATTTGTCAAAAACTTGTCCTCAAAACATGCACTTTTGCACCCTCAGAGGGGGTTTTGATGAATTGATGGATCAAGGTTTATTGATGTTTGCATTTTGATGTCTGCCACTGATGTTGCACTTCTGTACTCTTGGTAGATATTAGAACAAGGAGAGATAAATCATTGTTGCTTGAAGCTTATGAGTAGGACCAGTCATAAATGGTACTTTTATCTCTTGACCATTTCTGCTTATATTCTTAAAGTGATATACAATTTTTTAGTTGTTTATATGTTATTGCATGAATGTTTGAGTTACCATTTGGCACTTTTGTACGGTGGAGCCATTTATTTATGTTTGATATATGAATAACTTATTATGCGATATACTGTTCACAACTGTTTTGTCTAACTTTTTATGCAAAGTAGTTCATCTTAATTGATTTCTATTCTTATAATAGCTGAATGATATTTATTACCAGTTATTATTCAAAATCTCTTTAGATCGCATAATAGAAGAAATACATCCCGGGTTAGCATAGATTAGATGTGCTGTTTTTCATTAGATTACAATAGCATCGAGTTAGTTTAAAAGTTTGAATTAGATTAGCTTTAAGTACTCCTAGATCCGCAACATCCAATTTTGCACACACACACCCTTAGATTGGGAAATTGGTCCCATTATCCCTAGTTGGACCCGCTATACCAAACGGATAAGGAGCTGCCAACCAAGGTCCGGACCCTAGATGTGACTGAGTATAAAACAGACCAGTGTATACACCGTTTTGATTTAAAAATAAAAAACTAACAGTCTAAACTTGTTTTTTCAGGATGACAATCCCCTCGAGGGAAAGGAAGCATGCCACTGTTGATGATGAGGTTATGAATGATCAACAACCCTTAGATGCACTGAGGGGATGCGGTTTGTTAAAAATTTTCAAAATGCCGAAGATGAAGACAAATACCCGCTTGCTTGAAATGCTCATTCACTACTGGATTATCGAGGACGATTCGTTCATGATTGATCAAATGGCACTGAGGATGGATATTGAGGATATCTATTTTATCACTGGAATTTTTCGAAGGGGAGAGGTAGTACATTCTACGGGCCGTTCACGAGGTAGCCTTTCTATAGAGGATTGTGCGTATATACTTTCCGGGCCATCCAGAAAAAATTGGAAGCCAGATTCCAATCAAGCACGTAGAGAGGTTGTCATTGAGGATCATCCTATTCACTATAACCAGAGTGAATGGATCAGCCTCTTTACACCAGGCTTCACGACTTCCTATGAGCTTGGCTGTAGACTGTCTCACCATAGTATTTGATTGGTGTACATCTCTCCTCACTAACTTGAAGAACTAACTATCATCTATCAAAAAGGGTCAGACTAATAACTTTGGGTATGGGACCATTTTGTTCTCCTTCTTTTTCGAGAAGGTCCCAGCGCTACGCCTTAAAGTACCGGTTTTGATCAACAGCCCTAGAGATCCACGGATGGGCAAGTGGGTCGATCTGATGAAACGTCTAGGAGGTGCGGACGTACCGCAGATAGTTTTTGATGATGATTTCTTCTCCTGGTGGGAGTAGAATATCATTGCAGTGGATGATTACCCCTATGCCGGCTTGGACTTCCAGGGAGATCTTAATCTGGCATTACCACCAGACGCGGCATGGGGAGATATAGGTAACAAATATTTTATTGATGTTATGATTTTTAAGATTTTAATGATTTTTTTAAATATGAAAATGAACTTAAAAATATTTTTGATGGGATTCAAATGACTAATGTAACGATCATATTTCAGATATTGGGCTAGTACGAGCAGATGGATTTGCACGGCATGGACGTCGTGGCCGAGGTGTCGAAGAGGCGGCTGTCGATACAGAGCAGGTCCTATATGCAGTTCAGTGGAACTTGGTGAGATTGACTCATCGAGTACTGATGGTGACAGTAGAGGATTTCCCTAAGGACATGCAGCGTCGCATGGTTGGAATGTCACGAGACTGGGTTTAGACTCTCAGGCATGTGGCTAATGATTATGAACATTTTAGTCCCAATTTTGTATATTATTTTGGACACACTTATGTACATTCGAGATATTTTATGATATATATATATATATATATATATAGTTTCGAATTTTTGATGTCATTTATATTTTTATATTGTTGAATGAATGATATGCCAATCTAAAGCTTTATTAGCAATAGAATCTGCGAATGAGTTATTAGATCATGGAATGTGAAAATAAGTAATATAAACAAATGATATTTGCAACACTCTTACTCTCAATTATTGGTGATATAAACATGGATCCCTAACCCGATAAATGTTATTTAATTTAAAAACTATCAACTGTGAATCAAGATACACTATTAACGAATCAATTCCATAAGAAATAGCTTCGGATAGTAGATTAATAATGGCAGTATACTCAGCCATATTATTTGATGCAGGACTAATGGATAGTCCCTTTGACACCATCAACTGACCAGTTGGATAGTAGATCACCCAAGCTAAGAAAGCGAGGTTCTGAGTATGCCAACTAGCACCATTGGCGAATCCAAAGTAGACTAAGTCATCCATCAACACTTACCAATGCAAATGAAAAAATGTCGATATCATGAAAACTCCTGATAAGATATGTACAAAAATACCAAATATACAAAAAAGCCATTGCTTGGTCGTAACCTAGGCAAAGTGCTTTTTGAGGTAGAGCCCATCAGGGGGCTCCGCCAGCTTGCTCCTAGGGATGTTTATAGGTACAGTCATTGAACCAATCAATATATTATCTTTGACAGACATTTGTGTTTGAGCCAAAGGAACCGTAAAAACATCACTAGTGGACAGACGGGAGGATCCAGATTCGACTTCATGCAAAGGAGGACTGAAAAATAAATGATGATGTAAATCTTCCAATGGTCGATCTACAGCCGTCATTGCTTCAAATATCGTTCGTTAGATGGAAAAATTGTATCTAAGCAATCCAAAGCAGAAGTGGAATGGAGGGTCCAAGTAGGGGCCACATGATCATCTATCTCGTTTTCTGAAGGATGAGTAGGAAGGTCTTTTGTAGAGTTATCGATAGATTCATATCTAAGCTCTGCTGTAGACATAGAAGATTCTATTTCATCTACCTTGTCGTCCTCTGTTGTGATCATAGATGAAGATAAGGCTGAGGATTCGAAAAATAATGAGTTTGAACAAACTCTTTCCTTAAAGGCTCCTTGGAGGATGAAATTGTATCGATTATAGCTGTAGGAGGGGGAAGATCAAATATACCCATCATGGAAGAGTACATTCCGACTCTTAGATTCTTGATAGGTTGATGGAGGTTACCCACCATCGGAACGGTAGAATCTGAAGCTGCCCGAGGATTCCCTGGAGAATGAATTGATCCACCTTAGCAATTTTCCCCTCATGAGGAAAGCAAAGGACTCGAAATACATTCGAAACGACGACATCCATTTCATAAATACAATTTCGTCCCAAGAGGAGATTGTAATCTAGGTTGGCATTAATGATTTTTACTTCGATGTTAACGACCTTTCCTCCAACACATATAGGAAATGTTGGGATAATCCCGTGTGGCCTATGAGAATGACCATCAAGTGTTGTCAAGAGGGTGGGTGAAGGAACAACTGAAGGTGATCCAATGGCCTTCCAACATGACATAGACATGACACATGTGGAAGCTCCCTCATCTATAACTGTCCAAAAAATATTAGTTTTCCGGTAAGTTGACTTTATCTGGAAAGCCATAGGATGAGGAAGTCTCTTTTTGACATTATGCATATCGAAAATGAGAGCTAAAGAATTATTTGGATCCACTGCCCCCATTGCCGAAAGCAATGCACATCTTTGAGCTGGACACGACTGGAGTACTTCTAAAGCAGACATCGCACATGGATTCTGAGCTAGATCCTCAATAATGGTTTAATTCTAGGCTGCCCTGGCATTAGGGTTGATAGTAGCGCGCTTGGCAGAACCTTTCGGTATCCGAGGTATAGACTCGACAGAGGGTCGCTCGATATGAAGTGGATCCGTAGTTACAGGAACAATTTTATCCTTGGATGTTTCAACTTCACCATAATCATGTGACCGTGTGGCCACATTGACGTTAGAACCCATCATGAAGACATTTGAGGAATTGTCCCCCTCCTGGTTGCCCCATGTAAAGGTACCAGGGTTTGAATTCGCGCCAGTGAGCAACTTTTTCCATTGGGGGAAAGGGTTAGTTAAGACAGCTTGGAAGCTAGAAGACCCATGCTACACTAACAAGCGCTAAGCATCTTGAATTTTCGGGCAGAGATGAGTCAAATGGTTTCCACTGCATAGCTTGCATGGAAATTTAACTTTCTTCTTAGGTCCATTTCCACCCTCACCAGCATTATTGTCGGGATTGTTCGCGTTACCCTTCCCATGTTGATTCTTCTTTTTACCTCATCCTTTCTTCTTCCCATCAGAATTTTGATTTCCTTTGGAGTTAGAACCCTGAATGGCGTTTACGAAAGAAGGTTGAGAAGGTGGAGTAGTAGATGGTGCAGCCTGATTGGAAGAAGCAGTTTGTAAAGACAACTGTTCTAATTGCCTCAGAAGGTTCACCGCATTCACATCAATTGATCCAACAATACCGTCCGCATGGGGACTTGGCTTCGATTTGGCTATATCAACCTTAGCCCATGAACATCAGGCAAGGTTTTTTGAAGGATCTCAGACTGAGAATAAATCAATTCTAATTTCTGGGCGATTGTTCTTAAATTGGTCGTTCTGAAGTCAAGGGATAAATGGAAGTGAAACTTGTATCGTTCGTCGACGCAAAAGAAATTAATAAAAACCAAACTATAGATAACTGTTCTAATTGGCTCAAAAGGTTCACCGCATTCGCATCAATTGATCCAACAATACCGTCCGCATGGGGACTTGGCTTCGATTTGGCTATATCAACCTTAGCCCAGGAACATCAGGCAAGATTTATTGAAGGATTTCAGACTGAGAATAAATCAATTCTAATTTATGGGCGATTGTTCTTAAATTGGTCGTTCTGAAGTCAAGGAATAAATGGAAGTGAAACTTGTATTGTTCGTCGATGCAAAAGAAATTAATAAAAACCAAACTATAGGCAAATGCACTTGTTTCATTCTTCAATAAAAAGAAATTTCTACCATGTTCTAAGGAACTTCTAATAAAGCAATAAATTTATCTTTTCTTTTCTTTCAACAAGCTTCACTCACAAAAACTAACAAAACTATCAGATGCCCAAAAAAATGCACAAACTACCCTAATGCAATGAGTATATGCTGATGCAAAACTTAAGATTACTCTAAAACAAAGAATGAAAGCAAATTGTTTATCGCTTCTAATTAGCCACCTTAGATGTTCAGATATAATATAAGTTCCTAATGCTAATTTTCGTTCAAAAACTAAAAGCGAATCTTAAGACAAACAAAATGCACTCTCACTCGCAAAAAGAAACCAAATCAAAACAAGGCAAAAGAAAGAAAAAACCAAGTTTTTAAGAAGTTTTATTTTTCACAAAAGCAAAAACACAACTTTTCGAAAGCGCTCCAAATACTATTGAAGACTTTAAGACCGAAAAATAGGCAACAAAAACACTTTGGAAGTTATGAACTCAATATGGGAGAAAAGCCAACAAAATAGGTGTTTGAAGATGCCCCGAACGACCAAAAAGCAGCAAAAAGATCTTGCTAACAATGATCAAAAGACCAAGGTAGACAACTTTCAAAATTGTCAATCAACAGCTTTCAGAATGCGAGAAAAGCAAATAGCCACAAGATGCAGTTTTGGCATGAAGCGAGAAGATCGCAAAGATAAAGTTTGTCACAAATATTGAAACCAATCATTTTTCTCTGGAAGGCCAGAACAACCAAGATTCTCAGAAAGAAATCTCGTGTGCTCAAACACAAATGATGACACTTACAACAAAACCAAACAATACCAAAAATTTCCACAACAGGAGAGAGTCTGAAACCGTAAACTTGCTGCAAAACCAAGGACTGAAAACAAAAATTGACTGCTGCCAATTCAAAGAAGCATAGAAATATATGGACAAAGTATCATATAGAAACCAACTTCATAACATATTCAAAGATGGTAAATTATACATTGAAACAATTATTAATATGTAAACCATAACAATAACATCATATGTATAAAGAAGATTGATTTCGGGAACAAGACATATGTTTCTTTATTGCAGATAACTAAAACAAAGTAAGGAATGATATCACCTGAATCTTCCTCTTGCTGGCTCCAAGCAGAACCGTCCTCGGGGTCCATCCAATTCCAAAATTTCAAAAGGCTCTTTCCATGACTCACACAAGGATATCTCAATTAGTGAAATGATATCAAAACTCAAGGAAATAAGGCTTTCTCCTGGAAGTGTAGGGATCTTCAGACGTGATCAGGGATAATTTCAACAAAGTGATTCTCTTTTCTCTCCTTAAAGCCTTCCCATTGAAGCCTTTCTATACTTTTTTGGAAGTAGTTTTTTAGTTGGGAATTCGTTGGGAATAGTTGGGGCCACGGGCACTAATAGGTAATCAACAGGTAAAATGCATGATCTCCGCTCGAAATTAAGGGGGTTTAATTTTTTAAAGTGTTTTAAGACATATACGCGGATTAGGTATACACTGATCCGCGTACACACATGTTTAGCTCAAGGCAATGTCGTGTACAGGGAATAAAACACTGTTTTTTAAGTATTTGGACCAACTCTGGAAAGAGGGGTTTCCCTAGGCCATAAATGCAGTATCACAAATATCAAAGGTGGGATTTGGAGCTATAAAACTCCTGCATGACGAACTTATACAGAGTCATCATATGCTGACACATGGTCATCATTTAGTCGTGCTTTGGTTCAAGGGAAGTAAGCCTCAGTTGGCCTCTCCGTGGTGTCTCTTGACTTATTCTTTAGTCGGCCATTCTCGGTTATCAGTGTCATGTTTATCATCACATCAGTTATATTGGTCCTTTACTCGTGTTGGTTTGAGAAGGTCTCCACTGACTTCTTGCTGGCAGGTCTTGTCCTTATCGACAACGACATCTTCCTCTGAGGATCCCTTGCCCTATTTTCATTATTGATAGGTCATCTTGTGCTCAACATCGATCAGTATCATGGGTCTTTGACCGAGTGGTTTCCCTTGGTTACTACATATTTTTTCGGCCGATTCCTTCCACATTATTGGCCTATGGGTTACACTCGCACTAGATTGAGGAAGGATGCCTTAATGCCTTCCTTCTAGCAGGTCTTTCCCTATCGACTACGACTCATTGCTCTGGGGCAAAGGTCTAGAGTCCATTTGGCAGTACCTTGGGGTTTGCAATCATTAGTGGCAGATCCTTTTCTATCGACAGTGGGAAAACATCATTGTACCCTGATTGATAGATTCTTACTGGTGTTCGACTTCAGCTCATCTATTTGCACTTGTTAGATTGTATATTGTATCTTGACTCTCATTATCATTATTGGTGAGTAGCCTTGCGTTTGTTAACGGTATACATAAATGCTCTGTAATCATACAATTTCTCACATGGTCGACTTCATATCATTTATTCCCATTGTCTAGAAATTTACCACGGCAGTTGGTGAAGACCTCGGGTTGCATCAGCATTCTTTGGTTCACTTGTCAGTGGCTCTTGTTGCTGCTAGTTGACACCATTCCACATTATATGTTGCAGTCCTTCACAGCGACATCTTATATGCTGGCATCCGAGTTGCGATGTAGTACCATCTTATTCCATCCTGTTCATTTGGTACTATTGGGATCAATTTTTGACATCAGTGATCAAATCCATCTTTTAGCTTCATTGATCATCTTCTTATATCTGATATTCAGACATGTACTTGTTTGATCGTGATTAGATGATCCATTATGTACTTTCAGTTCCTTATACTTGTATACACAGTGGATCTTCTTGTACTTGATATGTGGACATGCTTTACTTTCTCTGAGCATGGGTATGCCCACCTCAGAGAGTTGTTTCTTTCATATCTTCTTTTGTTGGCTTGGCAGGCTGAAATCTGGTGAGGTCCTTCTCGGTTTTTGACAGGTTTCCTTTCCGTATACTTAATACATTTCGGTCATCATGTTCCCCTTCTGACCTTATATATTAGGGGGCATATGGTATAGCTCAAAATACCACCTTATGTATTTGTGATGCTTGGTTTATGGCCTAGGGGAACCCCTTCTTCTAGACTTGGTCCAAATGTTCAAAAAAACAATGTTTTACTCCCTATACGCGACTTTTCCTTGTATTAAACACATGTATACACGGGTCAATCTATAGCCAAACCGCATATATGTTTTAAAACACTTAAAAAATTAAATTTCCTTAATTATGGGTGGAGATCACGGGTTTACCTGTTGATTACCTATTAGTGCCCGTGGCCCAACTCTTCCCAACTGTTTCCCAACTAAAAAACTACTTTGGGATAAGTATAAAATATCTTGAATGGGAAGGCCTTAAGGAGGAGAGAAAATAGAAAACTACTCTGCTAAGATTATCCCATGATCAAGTCTGAAGATCCCTGTGCTTCAAGCACTTCCCCAAGTTCAGGAAACCCTTGTTTCCTTGAGAGTTGATATCCTTTCACTTGTGGGAGATATCCTTGTGTTTGTTATGGAAGGAACCTTTTGAAGACCGGGGATGGACGGACCTGGAAGACGGTTCTGCTTGGAGCCGGAAGAGGAAGACTCAGGTGAACTCTTTCTATGTTTTGATTATAGTTACCTGCAATAAAAGAAACACTGTCTTGTTCCTAATATCAACTTTTTTCATGCATCTGATGTGATTGTTATGGTTTATGTATGAATGACTATTTTCAATGTATAACTAACCATCTACTTATATGCTATAAAGTTGATTTCACTATAATGCTTTATCTATATGTTACTGCATGTTTGAATTGGTTGTTTTGCAGGTTCAAAGATAGTGAGGAGTTGTAGAGGGTTTGAACCCTTGCTAGAACTATCCAAACGAAAGATCCCCGGGTATGTACATCCTCGCATAATTTGCTCGTTTAAGCATTTTGCTTGAGTTATTTGCTTGTTTCTTATTGTGGATTACACTTGCTCTGCTAGGGTTTTGACCCAAAGCCCTAGGGGATTTTATCGCTTAACACCTAGATCCAGCCCAGAGATGTGGGGACACACACAAAATTATAGTGCAAAAATTCTCTAGAGTATCGATACCTAAATCTAACCTAAAAACCCTATTTAATATACATCGCTTGGCTTTTGGATGCAACAGAAAATAAGCAAAAGCATAAATTAGGCTTTCAATTGTTAGCAGAGGCTAAATCATGGGTGTTGGTCAAAATGCTAACCTCCATATCCCGCGTTTTATTCAAAGCTCCAAGCCTAATCTAGAGTGCAACTGATCTTTGACAAGGAATGTGCATTGATTACTAAATTGCGCAAAGAACATTATGCTTTGTCTTGGAGAGGAGAGAAGGAATTGTAAGAGCATTTCTTTGACCCAGTGTCATTCCTTTTTTCTTGCTTCTTTGGTCATGATAGTTCTATAAGCGACACACTAAGCAACCGTGTGACCAAAATTATGACAAGTGAAGCATTGAGCATTGAAGTAGAAGTTATTGCAAGTATAGTACATTTTTTTGTAGTTTCCGTTTTGATCATGGTAAGGATTTTTTACTTGAGATACATTTGATCGCTAATTCCTTTGTTGAGATATGAAATTCTGCACACTGATTGGATTTACTTCATTGGATAGATTCATGTACCCGTTTAATAAGATTTTGTAGTCCTCGATGATTCTCCATTGTATCCAAGACCCGTCTTTATTAGAAGAGAGCTTTGTACTCTGATGAATATTTCTAAGTTCTCAGATTATTTAGCAAATCTAAGTTTTAAACGTTTTATTTTCTCAAGTTCCATTCTTAGACTTACTATTTCTAGTTCTAACTTTTCATTATGCCTCTCCTTTTCTAGAATTTGTTTCTTCAGTGCTTCCTCAACTAATTTAGCTTCTTCCAGACAGCTTTTAAGTTGAGTTATTTCTTGAATAAAATGATCTTTTTCTTCTAGGGTATCCATAAAAACATAATTAGATTTATCAACACATTCATCTTAAAATGACATAAGTAATTGATATTCTTGACTATATTCAACATCTTGGTCATTTGAAAGACCATCGCTATCTTCGTGTGTGTAGAAACTTTTCTTATTTTCAAACCTTGCTCTAACATTTACTTTTGCAGAATTCTTCCCTTTCTCATAGTTTTATTTATTTGGGTATTTAGCAGCATAATGACCAACTCTTCCACAACAAAAGAATTTGAAAGGAATCTTACCTCTAAATCTATCAGTTCCTACTTGCAGATTCTTTACAAAGTTCACCTCTTCTTCATATGATACGTAGCTTGATTCCTTAACCTCCTTTTCATTTCATTTATAAGTAGATTTGAATGATACTTCTCTGATATCTGATGGACGCCCTTTTCTCATTTCACAAGAGGTTAATATCCCATGAAGTTGTTCAATAATAATATTCTTAAAATCCTACATTTCTTCAATGGTAGAGACTTTCGAATCAAATTTTGGGGTTAGATATCTTAGGATTTTCTAAACAAGCATTGAATCTTTTACTTCATCACCAAGATTTCTCATTGAGTTAACAATCTCGTTTACCCTAAGAAAGTAACTTGCAATACTTTCATCACTATGGATTCTAAGAGTTTCATAGTGAATTTAAATGTTTCAAGTTTGACACTCTTTAGCTTAATGTCACGTTCATAACTTTGGATGATCTTGTTCCATATAGCCTTTTTGGTATTCAACTGCATGACCTTCACAAATTTTGATTTTTCTGAGCTTCCCAAAAGAGAGTTGACAAACTTTGCATTGGTATCATATCATTTCTTTCCCACTTCATCTATGGGAATGGAGGATGGATACTGATAGCCTCCTTCAACTATTTCATAAACATCAGCTCCAAGTTACTGCACATATGATCTCATTCTGACTTTCTAGAAAACCAATTTCGTTCCATTAAATACTACTAGTCAAATAGAAGATACTCCCTCTTGATGAATCTCGCTTAAATGATCAAGCTTGTTTTGAAGGACCTAATTTGATGTGAATTGTTAGGAAAAACACTGAAAGGGGGGGCGGGGGGTGAATCGGTATTTTCAATTTAAATTTCGTATTATGGTTTATATACACGACTAGCATATGTACGTGATTGTTACTAAAGAAACCTGCGTATATCCAGATGACTTATTTGATTATTAATTGCATCATTTGTGCAATATTAATTAGTGCATCATTTATTCATTATTCATTAATTAATCAGTAATTACGAGCAGATAAGAAGAAGGTAGAATATCAACACACAAAAAACATATGAACACCAAGATGTTTAGGTGGAAACCCAATGTGGGAGAAAACCATTGTTGTTGTCATCTTTGTCTTCTTATTTTATTAAAAATAATCTTCAAGCGAGAACTTTAACTAGCACACATGAATCTACCAATAGAACCCTACACCCTTCTCTTGTTTTCCATCTCCTACTTGAAGGGAGTTACAACCCCCTTTTTGAAGACTGTTATCCTCAGCTCTTTGTGGATCACTTTTCATAATGTTTCAAACTGGATCCACTCACGATAATTCCAAACCAAATGAATCATCAAATCAATGACTAAATCTCAATCAATCCAATGCCACTAGTTTGATTCAAATTGGATTATCCAAGGAAGAGTTATGCCAAATCTCCCACAGTGACCTGATTATAGACTAGTTCAGTAGAGAGAACTTGTACGACGTGCCATGTGTCACTGTTTCGACCTCTGGCTTTGAAAACTATATATAAGAAACTACAGTCCATCCTATTTTTGTACCTTTTTACAAAATTTCAATCTGATGCTCAGAGAGAATGTTATGACGATTTTCCCCAGGTCACCTGTTTGGAATGTAATTCAGGAGTTTGCAAAAAAACCAACTTCCTCATATCATATCTCCATAAATATCACGCGAAAAGCTCTGAAATTTGGACTCGAGATTCAGTGCGATCTTGTCTCAAATGGGTTTTTTCTTCACTTATGAAACATCATAGAAAAAATTATTTCGAAAATGCCATGATGACCTATTTGGAGCAACGAAACCCTAGAATCCAAAGCTCTGATACCAAATGTTATGAAACCAGCTCACAAAAGGATAGAAAATATAGATCAATGCCTTATAATTAAGCCTCTTCAAGGGGGCAACCTCCTTTACATTACATAAATGAACAATTCTTGGATGAAACAAATGACAAGACTAACTTTCTATATATAGTAGTCTAAGGGGTCATAATATAATCAGAGCCAACATAAGAATAATAATGTAAGGGCACAATAATAACAATAGTGGGCTTCTATGGGGCACAATAAGAACAATATATGGACTACATGGGTACAACAATATAATAAGGGGGTTGTGCTAATAACAATAAGGTGTTACACTAGTAGTATAGGGGCCTAACATGTTGTCTGGTACCTTTGTTTCTCTCTCTCACAAGTGTCTTCTTGCAACTTCTCCTTGATGTGCTCCTCGAGTATCATCTTTACATGTTTGGATGATAACACTCTATAAATAGAGTTTAATCATGACAAGACAACATCAATCCCGAAATTACTTCATCTACCTTGTTTTCTCATGCGAGATGTTGACTGTGATGGGACAATGCGTAAGGGATAATATAGTTGTCTTCTTGGGTGAAGTGTGGAGTGGAAGGAGGTAGGGAATGATGGACTTGGCATTGGGAAAGTCCTAGAGGAAAGAGTGGCTTTCATTCTTACTAAAAATTTGTAGTGCGTAGTTATTGAATGGGAGGGTCTAGGTGTTGCATAGTTGAAAACTACAAGGAATAAGAGATGACTTGACTATTGACTGAAAGTGTGTAGTATGGAGTGAAGGAAAGGATGGTCAAGGCATTGTGCATTAGCAAGTTTTGGGAGAGAACATTAACATGCTTAGGCACTACGATTGTGTAGTTTGCAACTTCTAAGGTGTGGGACGTAATGATTATGCAAATGAGCATGGGAAAGTTCCATAAGTGACCTGGCTATCCACTAGAAGTGCACAATGCACAACACTAAGAAAGGTTTTTCAAGGATTGCGCATTGAGAAAATATAGTCAACAGGATGAAGTGACTGAGATCTAAGACTGCTCAATGCATAATTGAAGGAGGTTTTCTGCTATGGTCGCTTAGTGTATAGTTATTCGAGTAAAGGCTTCATCATTGTGGCTTAGGAATGCACATTGCATAGTGAATAAGGGCTATTTAATTGTGCAAGTTGTGAGGACTAGGAGAACTGTAGAATTGACTAAGTGTGGGATTGGTGAGACGAGATTAAGAGTAAGAGCATGTGACAAGTGATAAACATAATCACACACACACTTATACAATCAAACACATGACCAAAAATATTTTTTTTACCATCAACATGTATATAGTTCAATGATAGAAAAGAAAAAATTATCTACAATTTTGACAATTACGATATACTTTTACAACACAAGTGTCAATTGCAATCAAAATGTTCGCTATTCCATAAGAATGTGTCCAACACATAGAATCAACTAGTTCAAGGGAGTGTGTTGGAGATGCCTCTAAAACATGTGCCATATTGGTACTCTTTAAGTTGTGTGGAAAAAAGCAAAAGTTTTATAAGCAAGAGTGAAAAAAACACATGCAAACACAAATAAAACACAAGTGAGACATGTAAGAATGCAACCAAGAAAAATGGACAGTAGAAAAAGAAAAAGCAAAAGCGACAATTGAGAAAATCTCTCGAAAGATAAATAATTACAACCATGAGTAAGAGGAAGAAATTTATACCCCAATAGTGCATAGAGCTCAAAAGAGAAAGATGAATATAAAGATGAGCTCTAGACTTGAATATTTATAGAGGGATAAAAGGCATGTAATTAGTGTTAATATTGGTGAGTGTGCTTAGTCCATGTTGGAAAAATAGGAGCCAAGAGTGAATTGATTGACTTGAAGAAATACATTCTCCTTATCAACAAAGAGTGTTAAATCACAGTTTGTAAAGGATTCCCTTGCATTGTCACTGCCCAAAAGGATTGCGTAGTATGTGTCCCTATGAACTGTGGAAAAAGTGGCATCAAGGATTTCTCAAGCAATGTCCACAAGGATTGCAAAAACACTATATATAGAGACTGCGCAATCACTTTGATTAGGAAATGTGTAGTCATTGTGATTAAGGGTTGTGCAATGCTGGACTTACAAGAGTACACATTGAATATTGTGCTTGCTTAGATGAAGTGTGCTTGTGAAAACATCACAAGTTGGGAATGTGATAGTGAGTATTTAGACACTTAGAATTATTAAAGGAAGACTTAAACACTTGAATAACATGAGCAAGCACAACCCTAATGTATTTAAATGAAAGATGGCATGACCATAAGGAGGCTCCAAAATTTTGAAGTGGGAAATTTTTTGGAGGGTGTTTGTCGTAGAGACAACAATTCTCTAGGGGTATCTATCTTGAGGGACATAATCCTTACACCTCATCTCTTCGCCCAAGATATCAATATAATTGGATGAATTATAACCTTGGTAAACATCCTTCTACCTTTAATTATAGTATGGGGGGACCTTATGTTCTGTTGGGGGGTTATGGTCGTTATGCTTCATTTGGACATATGTAGATTCCTTTTCTGACACCTCACAATTTATTAGACTTGGATAAGTTGACCAATGACCCCATATGTGACGATCCTAGGTAGGAACCTGTGTTGGCCAAGTTACCTTCCAATACTTCCAATTAGTTTAAAGGGAAATCAGTAGATAATCCTTCTACACATATCACCACCTTTCATTTATGGTGTGTGTCTAATTCTTAGGTGGACAATTATGTGAAGTTGAGACCCTTTCAATGCACCCTGAAAGGTGGTGTTGAAAAATGGTGTATCGAACTCAATCGAGAACCCTACAATGAATTTCCTCCCTTGGCTCATAATTTTTTGAACCACTTTCAGTGATCTGATAGGCAGGACCTTGGCACTGACTTTTTATCGGATTTTCCCCATGGCTATAGTTCGCTGGAGATATGTCTTTATTCATGTTTTTTGGAGTCTTTTGGAAGGAAGTAGCCGTCCCATTGACTTCCCGGTTGTATTCTCAATTGTTGTTGCTGATAGGCTCTGGACATGATAACTTCCAGACTACTAAGTTGATGCGCTTGGATTTTATCATACTCCTTCTTTCTGCAAACTTGTTCCAGCTCAAAAATGTCTAGACCGCCCAGATCTATGCTTTCCGGTTATTCATCCATGTGTTGCACTTGACTGCTTTCCTTTGAGATGAGAGCTATGTGCAAGGATTGGCTTTGGGGATCGTCCACCTCCATTTCTTTGGATTTCCATTCAAGGTTTTTTGGGCCTACTTTGGGAGTCCCACTTGAGATTTTTGGAGGCAGGGGGTTGGGAGAGGACACTGAAGGAGGGATCAAGGGAGATGGGATAATCCACTGAGGGATTGGCACAGAGATCTGGGTTTGGTTTTTCGGAGTTTTAGCCAGAAGCCCACTATTGTTATTATTGTGCCCTTACATTATTATTGTTATGTCGGCTCTGATTATGTTATGACCCCTTAGACTCCTATATATAGAAAGGAGGTCTTTTCATTTGTATCATCCAAGAATTGTTCATTTGTGTAATGTAAAGGAGGTTTCCCCCTCGAAGAGGCTGAATTCTAAGGCGTTGATCTCTCTTTTCTATATTTTTGTGAGCTGGTTTCATAACATTTGGTATCAAAGCTTTGGATTCTAGGTTTTTGCTGCTCCAAACAGGTCATCGTGGAATTTTCGCTATAACTTTTTTTTGTGATGTTTCAGAAGCTAAAAAAAAAAAACCCATTTGAGAAGAAATCGCACTGAATGTCGATTCCGAATTTCAGAGCTTTTCGTGCTATATTTGCGGAGATATGATCTAAGGAAGTTGGTCTTCTTGCAGACTCCTGAATTACATTCCAAACAGCTGACCTGGGGAAAAGCGTTATAACTTTCTCTCTGAGCATCAGATTGAAATTTCGTAAGAAGGTACAGAAAGAGGACGGACTGTAGTTTCCTGTATATCTTTTTCAGATTTGAAGGGCGAAACAGTGACTCGTGGCACGTCATACAAGTTCGCTCTACTGAACTAGTCTACAATCAGGTCATCTTGGGAGACTGTGCATAACTCCTCCTTGGAGAATCCAACTTGGATCAGACTGGTGGCATTGGAAAGAGGACACAGAGGGCTACTACAGGTCATAATTTCAGAACTGGATGATCTGAAATTTCAGAGATGCATCAGATTCAATATCAAGTTTCTACAAAGTGAAAAAAGGTGTGTAGTTTTTCTTAAATTTTTGCATAAGCTTGGTTTGAAAAATTAGTTTGAATCGGCAATTGATGCCTCGAGGAAAGAAAATGAAAACACCTAGTAAGCAACCTGAAAGCTCTAGCATGACTTATGAAGAAGGGGAAAAAATGCAACATGATATATCAAAATTACGAGACCAAGTGCAACAAGTGTCACTTGCACAAAAATCAATAGAATCAACGATGGATGGTTTAAGGAAAGATGTAGAAGCTGAGATGGATGGTTTAAAGAAAGGTGTAGAAGATAAGATGGATTGTTTGAAGAAAGGTGTAGAAACTAAGATGGATGGCATGGAAGCTAAGATGAATGGCATGGACGCTAAAATTGATGGCATGGATGATAAGATGGAAGAATTAAAGATAAATATGAATAAGTTGCTACAATAAATGGTCACTAATGGTGAAAGGGTAGTAAAGGAAACTCATAATGAGAACAAAAGAAATGTTAATCATGATTCCATAGACTCTAATGTTGCAGCAAAGACCCACCATATTCCAAAAATCGATATGAGGAAGTTTGATGGCAAGGATCCCGCAACATGGATATTACAGATGGAGCAATTTTTCGATATCAATAATGTGCAAAACACACAAAAGGTACGTATTGCAACTTTATATTTGGAACCAAATCAGTTTTTGTGGTATCAATGGCTTTGCTTTCATAAACAAATTATCATTAGGGCAATTTTTACGGAAGAATTGACAGCACATTATGAGGATACAAAAAGCAACACTTTTTTTAGCGAATTGATAAGTCTCAAACAAAAGGGTTCAATAATGGAGCACATTGAGGAGTTCCAAAAATTGAACATAAGGGTAAAAAATATTTCAGAGGAGCATAGGATTGATGTGTTCATAGGGACTTTAAAGGATGATATCCAACATGATGTTCACCTTTGGGAACCTGATTCATTAGAGAAGGCATTCAGGTTAGCAAGAAAAATGGAAAGTAAAATTATGGCAACCAGGAAGCATACCACTCACAACTATAAAGATGTAAGTGTTGTTGCCCCTAGTCATCCGTAACCTATAAGGTTGACACCACAACGATTGGAAGAAAAAAGATCATAAGGGCTTTGTTACAGTTGTGATAGCAAATACACTAAAGGTCATAAGTGTGCTGAGAAGAAATTATTCTACATAGATTGTGAAGAGGAAGAAGAGAAGGAGCAAGAAAGGTCAAAAGAAGAGGATATACTCCAGGAAAAAAGCCTAGATAAAGAAGAAATGAATCCGACCATATCCTGTAATGCATTGGTGGGAATTACCACTCCTCAAACCATCAAGATAGAAGGACAAATCAAGAAGAAAAAGGTAATAGTGTTGATTGATTCAGGAAGTACCCACAATTTTATTCATTGTAAGGTAGCAAAAGAATTGAATTTCTTCTTATATCCAGCACCAGAGTGTCAAGTGATGGTTGCAAATGGAGAAACAATAAATTTCTCTGGAAAGTGCCATAATATCAAGCTATCCATGGGAGAATATGTATTGACTAGCCCAATGCTTTCCATTCCAATGGGAGGTGTTGATGTTGTACTGGGAGTCCAATGGCTACAATCCTTGGGTACAATAGCTTTTAATTTTCAATAACTTTTCATGAAATTTTCTGTGGAAGGAAAGGAAGTTGAATTAAGGGGTGTTGCAGGGAAACCAGGAAAGATAATCATCTCTAACGGTATGAAAAAGCTTCTAAAAAAGGAACAAATAGGTGTAATTGCACAATTATGTTCGCTAGATGTTTCCACATTGGAATCATCTATTTCTCCAAATCTCCAAAAAGTCTTGGACAATCATTCCAAGGTATTTGAGACTCACAAAGGTCTCCCACCTATTCGTGATCATGATCATGCTATTCATCTAATTCCAGGAAGTGTTCCTCCAAACATCAGGCCATACAGATATCCCTATGTCTAAAAGAGTGAAATTTAACGTATGGTTGCAGAAATGCTAGAGGCTGGTATAATTCAACCGAGTCAAAGTTCTTTCTCTGCTCCAGTAGTATTGGTGCACAAGAAGGATGGATCATGGCGCATGTGTCCAGATTATAGGTAGCTCAACAAGCTCACTATTAAAGATAAGTTTCCCATTCCTGTCATTGATGAATTAATGGATGAATTGCATGGATCAATTTACTTCACCAAGTTGGATCTTCGTTCAGGATATCATCAAATCAGAATGAAGACTAAAGACATTCCGAAAACAACATTTAGAACTTATGAGAGTCATTATGAATTTTTGGTCATGCCTTTTGGCCTTACCAATTCACCTTCAACATTTCAAGGTTTGATGAATTCCATTTTCAAACCATTCCTTAGAAAATTTGTGTTATTATTTTTTGATGATATACTAATCTACAACAAGTCTTGGAAGGATCATGTTGAACATGTTGACAGGGTGCTACAACTATTGGAGGAGAAACAATTATATGTAAAAAGATCCAAATGTTTCTTTGGAGTATAAGAGGTGGAATATCTGGGTCATATTGTATCTCATGAAGGAGTTAAGGTAGACCCCAGCAAAATTAAAGCCATTAAGGAATGGAAAATCCCCACATCCATAAAGAAACTACGAGGAGTTCTCGAGTTGACAGGGTATTATCGCAAGTTTGTTAAGAATTATGGGAGAATAGCATCCTCTCTAACAACATTATTGACGAAAGATGCATGTTCATGGACTCCAGAAGCAACAAAGGCCTTAGAGCATATTAAAGGGGAAATGTGCCAAGCACCGGTCTTAGCTGCACCAGACTTCACAAAAACCTTTATTGTGGAATGTGATGCTTCAGGAAACGTAATTGGTGCTGTTTTAATGCAAGATGAAAGACCCATTGCTTTTGAAATTCGTCCAATCAAGGGAAAGTTTTTACACAAAGCTATTTATGAGAAGGAAATGTTGGCAATACTCCATGCACTTAAGAAATGGCGACCCTACCTAATGGAAATACACTTCAAGGTAAAAACAGATCATGATAGCCTTAAATACTTTTTAGGACAAAGATTATCCTCTGAAGAGCAACAAAAGTGGGTCCCAAAGATGTTGGGTTATGACTTTGAAATCATCTACAAAAAATGGAAGAAAAATGTGGTGGCAGATGCACTCTCAAGAAAGGATGAGGATGTGGAAGCATTGTTTTGTGTTAATTCTATTATCCACCCAGATTGGATAAACGAAGCAAGGGATGAATGGAAGAAGGACGAAGAAGTATGGCCACTTATTCAAAAGTTGCAAAAGATCCTAATTCAAATAATATTGCCAGAAATTGAAGAGGAAGGAAAAATCATATTGGAACCTGGAGTAGTCACAGAAACAAGAACCTGACAGCGAAGAAATCGATCAATTTTAGAGTATCTCATCAATTGGAAGAACTTACCCGCTGAAGATTCCACATGGGAGGACAAGAATTTTATAGAGAAGCATCAAGAACTACTCAAGCATTGAGGACAACGCTTTTTGAAGGAGAGGGGCATGTTAAGCCCCTATACTACTAGTGTAACCCCTTATTGTTATTAGTACAACCCACTTATTATGTTGATGTACCCATGTAGTGCCCATATTGTTACTATTGTGCCCCATAGAAGCCCACTATTGTTATTTTTGTGCCCTTACATTATTATTGTTATGTCGGCTCTGATTATGTTGTGGGGTCCTTCAATAGGCCTACTCCGATATCTTGAATTGAATGGTCGCTTCCATGGATCATGGGAATGATTCCTGTAACTTGTGAACCATTAGGGAGGAAGTTTTGTTGGTCGACGACCGTAATCCCCCCTTCAAAAGGGAATGCGATCTTCCTAAAATAAGTCGACACAACAGCTGCCATGGCATATATCCACGGTCTTCCCAGTAAGATTTTGTAATCAAGATTCCCATCGATGACCTCAACATCTATTTCTACTATTTTTCCACCTAGTTCAACCTTCAAGTTATTTAGGATACCGTAAGGGGTATATGTCCTACCGTCGAATGCTTTCAACGTTGTCGAAGATCTCGACAAGGTTGGCGACCCTAAAGTTTTCCAGCAATTCATCGACATAATACATGTAGATGCCCTCTCATCAATAATTGTTCGGTGAACAGTTTTTTTGAGGGCTTTCACTTGAATAAGGAAAGCTAGTTGAGCTGGCAACTGTGGGTCATATCCTTTGTGATCAAAAGATACAAGATTGGAATCCTTAAGATCAACCCCTCCAATTGCTGATAACAACGCCTGCCTTTGGGATGGACAATTTTGTAGTACCTCAAGAGTCGACATAGCGGATGGCGATTGGGCCAAATCTTCTACTATGTTATAATGTTGCGCCGCTCTGGCGCGAGGATTAAACGTCGACTTGTGTACTACTCCCTTTGGCGGTTTTATTGTTAATTCAGGAATTATGGGTGGGACAACTTCTGTCGAAGTTGTTGTCGAACTACTTGGTTGATCTTTACCTTTGTTGTTCGACAGTTGCGGATTCCCGTAATCTTTGTTCCTTGTCGAAATCAAAGCATCATTTTGTTGCTTGGAAATAGACAACATTAGCACTTGTGACGGGGAAGCATTTCCACTATCAACCAGATTTTGACCTGGGTTGGGAAACGGATCAGTTAACACAGCTGAGGTCTTTGGACTCTTAAAGAATATTTTAAGTTCAGCTTTGAATGGACAATCTTGTGTCCAATGATCCTCGTCACATATAAAACATGGACTTTTTGGTTTCCCTTTCCTAGGAGGGTTTGAAGAAGGTTTTTCAGGCGATGACTCATCCTGTTTCTTCTTTTTCCCTTTGTTTTGCTTCTTCTTGCTTCCTGGTTGATTGGTTTCTTTGCCTTTATCTGCTGATATGGCATTTACTTCCGAAGCAAGAATCTCCTCATTTGCATTTTGATCTGAAGTCTTACGGGCTTTCTGAGACGAAGCCTTTTTCGATTTCGTGCTTGCAGTGCCAATCACACCATCACCGGCATGAGAGTCAATATTTGATTTAGGAGGGGGAGGAATTGAGAATTCTGGGCTAGGGGCGTCAGGTATCTTGTCGTAGAGCGTGCCAGACTGAGTATATACTAAGTCTAAATATTGAGCACGAGCAATGACTTTCTCCTCTGTTACGACTCCCCCCTTGGCCACATCTTCCATTATAGTCGGAAGTAACGACTTTATAAACCATTCAGCTAATAGCTGATCGGGAACGTACGTTTTCACCATCCTACGACGACGACGCCACTCATGTATATGATCAGATATGTGAGTAGCTGTTGTCTGTTTGAAGTTGGTTAATATTTCGGTTCCCGTTTCATACCTTTTTGGTAACTGAAAATGGGTTAAGAAAGTCGTGCCTAAGGAGCTGAAATTGTCGAAAGAGGCTCTTGGCAATTCAATATACCATTTAGCCGCTGGACCTGTCAATGTCCTCTGAAAGAGGCGAAGTCTTATCGAATCATCGTTTAGAGTGTTCGATGAACACCACAGATGAAAAGTCATCACGTGATTCGACGGGTCTTCACCTGGATTTCCATTGAATTTAGGAATGTCCGAAGGAAGTTTGTGAGGAATCGCTGGCCACCAAGGGGCATAAGCAATCGGATCGTTTGTCAACCGATGTAAATCGGGTAACTCTAGAGTTGCCACGAATGGTAACTGTTGACTCAGATTAGGCGAAGCATACCCAGGATACGATGGAATCGCCTGAGCAGTTGGTCTTTGCATACCAGCATAATGTAATTGATGTTGGTATGATTGATACGGTTGGTGGACCACACCACTGTAAAGTGGTTGATTTTGACCGTTTTGGATATACGGTTGTCCACTGTTCGCAAAGATCTGTTGCTCAGAACCTTGGTATACTTGCTGGAATTGCGGTTGTTGGTACTGCACCAGCCACGGTTGTGAAGCCATGTGCTGTTGTGCTATACTAACCGCTGGACCAAGATGAGGGGTAATGTCGTTTGTACTTGTGTCGCCCCGCCAGTTGGCGACTGTGGTTGAGTCGCAGGTTCAAAGGGCTGTTGCATTACAACCTGAGAAATTTGAGGCTGGCATACAACAGGCATCGTTTGAACTTGCGACACGGTTACAATCGCTGGTGTTGTCGGGATGTTTGTCACAGGTACACATTGTTGCATAGAATACACAACTCTTGGTTGCTGGGGTAGCATAGGTACCCAACCACTTGTCGTAATTCCAGTATAACTTGAATACTGTTGTGAACTCCCGTATGGGTAACCTCCCGGAGGGGGTAATGAAAGGGCATACTGCCCCCCATACGGTGGTGATCCAGCACTGAAAGGAATTGTTAACCCTTGAGGACCGGATTGCCCAAATTGACCTCCAAAAGGATCAATTTGTTGAGTTCCAACGTAAGAGTTACCGGGTATTATCCCGGAAGAACAAACAGGAACAGACCACATTGTCGTAATAGCCCCTGAAGGGGCTCCTTCCAGCTGTTGAGAGCTAGTTGGGACAGATGGTATGCCGGCAAACATTGTCGGAGTGACGACAGGAGGTTCTGCTGTCGCTGTGTCATTTGACACAGTCCTAGATGTTGACGGTTGTTCAGACATTTTGAGTCTATCCAATAGATTGCCTAGCGATTCTACAGGAACTTCCCCTGGTGATAGGCTAGCTTCTGATGTAGAAGGAAATAGAGTGACCCCTACTCCAAAATGGGTTGGAGTAGTTGCTTGCGGATCTTCTACAATTTCCTCTATCGCAATCAGACCAGGTGGAAGGGGAAGACCGTCAGGTCCGTAAAATATTTCTGGTGCCGAAGAAGGGGTTGTTTCGACAGCGACAGTTGTTTGAGGAGCAAGACTCTCTGAACCGGTTACAGATGGAACTGATTCAGTAACGCAAGTATTTTCTCTCAGACCAGGATCAGTGTTACTGTCCCTCTGGGGCTGTTGAACTTCTTCAATAGAGGCAGCGTTCCCAGAAATGTTTGGAGTAACTGGAACCTCAGATGTTGTTGGAACACTTGTTCTAACTTTGATAGGAGATTTTGAACCGGTTAAACGAGTTCACTTTGTCCGTACTATTTTCGATTCTGGAGACAAAGACGGTTGACTCGTAAACCTCAGCGAACGACGGGGATTCAATTGACTTTCTTCCACGATTGCGGATTACTCGATCAACCAAAATACAAAGGGGGAAAATGTGTTTCCGGATTGAATTAATTTTAGACGCTTTTAGACACAACTCGCTTTTTCACTTTTTAAGAGTCGAGAAAAAGCTAAAGATGACTCTAGTCTCCTTCGATGTTTTAACGAGCCCGAAGTGACAAATGCTCGGATGGACTTTTTCAGTTATAGAGTTTGAAAAAGGCCAAAAGAAACTGCTCTGGAGTTCTAGGCAGAGGGTGTGCCAAACTTTTCGCAAAACCACAGAATACGTTTTACGGTACGGGTGGTCGATCTTCGTGAATGCTGTGTTCACTGCATTGCGATCAGTAGGGCGGCCGACACGGCTTCCCATGGATAAAGGCTTTATTCCTATAGGGGTCTCCCAATATATACGTGACGGTACGTGGGAGCACAAGTCCGTATTGATACTTATCGCTTCACCGTGGAGGAATCACCCAACCACTCAACGCTAAGATATCACGTTTAACGACGCCGGAACACGTCTCTAGCTTAGACCTATATGTGTTTGCGTTATGTTTCAAAGCGTTGTTATGTAAATTCAATTTATTTTAGGTTGATCTTGTTTAGCAGTTTGCCTTTATGGATCACCACGAGATGTATGGTACAACTCCTAAATGCAGTCTAAGAATGAGAAGCAAGCTTTTTCAATCTTTTCAACTTATGAAAATCTTAACTACTGAGGGAAAAGAAAGACATCATCTTTTCACACAGATCATGGAGACACTAATGCACTTTTTCCTAAATCAACATGCAAGCTGTCAAAATGCACATGTACAATGCAGGTATTTCTTTTCTCTTTCTTAATGTTGATGTATTACAAAAAGAAAGCTGTTGTATAACTTTGAATTCAATTTCAAGTGAAAGCAAACAAGCTTTTGTCCAAAATCAAAAGACACCTTAAGATTTACTTGTTTCAACACTGGAAATACATAAATTCAAACCATATGACGAAAGCAAAAGCTCAATCAGCTATGAACAGCAAACAAACTAACTCTTAAGGCCAAAACGACACTTATCACAGGTCTAGATCTAAGAGGTCACAGCAAGACTAGTTCACTTTCGTTATGGGAAACTGCAAATGATGTAAGAAATACACAAAGAACAAATACAGTTTCTTTATACAACCGAGGCGGAATAGTGGCAAAGAAAGGTGGTTTCAGATAGGTACATTGACTGGTAACAGGCTGCAAAAACAAGACTGAAAACTGGGCAACAGAAAGCAGAGAACCCCAGTTGCACAAGGCCTAACTGGTTCAGCGCAACCTCAACACTGTCAGTTTGACATTCAGCGCAGGTAGCCTTCACGGGACCTGCGTTGAAATGCAGACTGCCTTCACAGCAGTTGCGCTGAAGAAGAAACTCTCGTTTCTCTCAGGTTCTGGGTCACAGATTGCTCAAAAATCAACAGTTTTTGGCCAAATCAAGGCTATCAATCAAGTACACACTAGAGGATGATTCAAAGGAGGATGAAGACTATCACTAAGAGCTATTCAGAGTCCTTGTGGATCAGCTCTTCAAATCATAAACATGCCCAGAAACTGAGCTAGAGTAGCTGCCCTCTACTTTGCATCTGAAAGATTCAAATGCAGTTCGATTCGGTACTCCCTGTGTTTAGGAAATGAATAGCAAAAACACAAGCAACCAACAAGATACGATCCCCAGCGGAGTCGCCAATTTGTTGTTGGGAAAAGTATCCAATACGGAATGACCCTATCCTACTCTAAGGGTGATAGTTCCTTAGCAACAATCAAAGCAAAGCTATCTAAGATTACTTCTTTATGAGATGTAAAAGAGGGAAGAAAGAGATCCACTAACTGATGTCTTCTGCTAATGGTTGATCCAATCTTCTCTCCTTGCTGCTTGCTCCCAGCTCCTTGCTCTTTCACGGCCCCAGCTACACAAATATCCTGCGAAATGACAAGAGAGGGAAACTACAAGAAGCATACATTCATAATTGATTCAAGGATAAGAATAAATCAAATACACAAGTACATCAATACATCATTGAAACACATGCATATAGAAGAACCTCAAATGCTTTATTAATGGAAGAAAGTAAGGTTCAGGAAGTGATACAACCATAAGAGGCCCAATCCAGCATCACCTTCCCAGCGGAAAGAAATCTCCTCTTCACCTCCTTCAAGCAATCACCCAATAATTCTATACTAAAACCAACAACAATTCTTTGCACAAAATTCAGCCTCCAGATCTCATAGGAGAGAGATCCTTATATAGAGTTTTGGAGAGGAGATGAGTCAGCTTGATGTGTGACTAGTTTCCTCTCCAACTCCAGTTCTTCTTCAGTTCTTGAGTCCACTTGGAGATCCTTGCTTCCACTTGGAGTTTTAGAACCTCTTACTCATCACTAGGCGAATTCCTTGATCCAAGTGTCATTTTGGAAGCTTCCTCGGCACTGACACATTGAGGAATGAGACCTCCACATGTCAAAACTCGCTCAGCGCAAGTAGCCTTTGTTGGAGTTGACATTCAACGCAGGTAGACCATGGAGCAGTTGACATTTAGTGCAGATGCTCAGTGGAGCAGTTGACATGATCCAGAATTGACTTGTTTTTGAGTGTTTTTCAGTGGATAACTGATTTGAATTGTTGTGGTTTGCTGACCTTGTTCCTCTAGGGGTAGGAACAACATGTTTAGGGACTTTGGATCCCTTAGATTATGGACATTTCATGCTTCATGCTGTAAGGCACAAAAATGTCTATAACAAGGGGGAATCCACTTTCAGCTAGTGCCACCTGCTCCAAACATGAGTTTACAAATTAGATGGAAGACCTTAAAAGTGAGGTGAGACAGACCATTTCCATGCAACTAGATACTTTCCGAATCCAACAGAAGAAAGAGGAAGCTGAGAGGGATTTGGCCATCTTTTGTCCCAAATGTACAAGGAAGCATCCTAAGAACGAGTGCCCATTACACTCAGTAGAGGTATGTTTCGTTTGTGAGGAAGACCACCCTACAAACCACCGCCCAACCTTACCTGGACTGAAAGCTATGTACCAAGGGGCTAAAGGAGCCACTGAACCACTCTACTTCCTCAACCAAAGGAGGCCGCATGGATCCAGACCTTACCATCAGGGGATGCAAGGGACATCCCAAACTTATTACAATCCCAACCAATCTGTTCACATACCTTCTTGGGGTCCCCCTACTCATCCTTCCTGGTCTGCACCCCCTCCTTGGTCTTATCCATCTCAATACCATACTCAACCTGTTGCTCATTCGTTTCACTCTCATGTTCAGCCACAACCTCAGTGGAATGCACCTTAGCCGGGGTGGAGGCCCCAATACAACTCTCCTCCCGCTATTCTGCCTCCACCACCTTCTCAACCACAACCATTACCTCCTGCTCCTTCAAGGCAACCCCAGATGCCTGCTCAACTGAACCCGAACCCCAACAACAGACAGGCCCAGCAGGTATATACTGGAGAAACGACATGCCATACCTATGCTGTGGAGATTCGAGAGATCAACCTACGATCTGGGAAGGTCCTCCCAGATCGCCAACCTCCTCCTCTGGAGGATGAAGAAGAGAAACATGAAAGTGAACCCAAAGCCATTCCACCCTTTCCTGAGAGACTAACGACAACCATGCGACCAAACCCAGAGCAGATTGAACTTCTGGGAGAACTTAAACAGTTGTGTGTAAAAATACCACTTCTCCAGGCCATAAAAGATGTACCGATCTACAACAAATTGATCAAGGAGAAGTGTTTCAGGCACCCAGGAAGGTGCAAGAGATATGACCTGCTCGCTCATCACAAGATTAAGCACAAAACTTCCACCCCTTATCATCTACAAGCAAATGGGCAGGTGGAAGTCACTAACAGAGCTTAGGAAGAGATTTTGACTAAAGTGGTGAGCAGCAGCAGAAAAGATTGGGCAGATCGCTTGGTTGAGGCCACCTGGGCCTACAACACCACTTGGAAAACTATAACAGGTTTCACACCTTATGAGCTAGTCTACGTTAAGAAGGCTTTGTTGTCCATAGAATTTGAGTACAACACATTGAGGTTGGCAACTCAGCTGGACCTAGATCTCAGCCATGCACATCAGGAAAGATTACTACGGCCGAATGGATTAGATGAACAGAGAATGCAGGCCCTCCTCCACTGAGAGGTGGTCCAGCTCCAAAGAAAGATATGGCATGACCGACACCTTAATGAAAAGCAATTTCAGCCAGGAGATTGGGCATTGTTATATGACTCGAGATACAAGGATTTCAAAAGGAAGCTGAGGACAAGATGGCTGGGATCATATACAGTGGAGAAATGCAACGACAATGGTTCCGTTCTTATCAAGACCATTGATGAAGAAGCCATCCCCATGCTCGTCAATGAGCATCGATTGAAAATCTACAGGAAGCCCCTTTCTAAGCAGGAGTTCATTGAAACTCTGGATAAATCAGTGCTGGTAGTGGAGCAGGACCCTGTCTCC
This sequence comes from Pinus tabuliformis, assembly GCA_031772625.1. NCBI lineage: Eukaryota > Viridiplantae > Streptophyta > Pinopsida > Pinales > Pinaceae > Pinus > Pinus tabuliformis. The sequence goes on along the minus strand of CM062806.1, from coordinate 416,149,979 downwards.
ACTCCACCCACACTTTGAGCATCATAAAAAAAAAAAAGAAAAAAAGAAAAAGAAAAGAAGAATAAAAAGTTCCTTGGGTGAAAATCTCTTAGAAGTGCCCAGGGCAGACAGTGAGGGTGAAAACCTCCTGGAGGTGCCTCATCTGTCTCTCAAAAAAAGAAAAAAAAAGAAAAAAAGAGAAAGAAAAAACAGAAAATAAACATAATCTCTGTTGAATAATTGCAGGTCGCAGGGAGAACATTGCAGGTTAGGAGGATCGCACAAAACAAGGACAAAGGTCAGCACCAGGCTGCATGCATCTCTCACAATCAATTCCTCCATGACCACTCCCCTTTCCTAAGATTTGATCTCATTCGGGTTAAGATTTCACCTTCTACAGGAAGTTCTGTGTCTTCTACAGGAAGATCCTGTAGAACTTACAGGCAAGCCAGAATTGATCTCGGAAGAGGATCCGAAGGTTGAGAATCTGCCTATGAGGCCTGCAAACATCCCTGTTTCCGTCCATTGCCGTATGTCACCCTCTTCCATCTCTTTACACCTCCGTTGCACTCATCCTTTTATTTGTTCCTGCATTGTCACACACAAAAAACCCTGTTTTCTTCATACTGCCAGCAAAAACTTTTATTGACAAATCAAGCAGCAGTTTCTCACTCACCATACCTGTCAATCTCCATCTAAACTTCTCATCAGCCGAACCCCTCATCAGCAATTTAGCCCTACTCATTCTAGCTTGCATTCCAGGAGGAGAAGCAGTTACAGGACATCTGACAGGAATCCTGTAGTAGCTGATCCCTCTAGAAGACATACTCTGGAGACAGGGACAACCAAGAATGGCAAAAGAGACATGCAAAGGGATCTTCTTGAACGTAAGAATATCAGCAACAGCCGAAGCCAAGCATGCAGTGACAGCAAACAAAGGAATGGATTCCAAAACCCGTGCATGAAGCAACAAAAAACGAAGGAATGGGTTCCAAAACCTGAAGTCTGCATAACGCGGCCGTGACCACGCAGGTAAGTGCCTAAACTCATCCGTCAATTGCATAAATCATATTTTAAACGCTGCATGCCTATGGGAATGGTTCAGATTGAGTGGAATCAGTGGGCAGTCAATTGGCCACCCTCGACCAGTTACATATTCTCGTGGGATCAAAAAAAGCCCCGTTACATTCAAAATTGCCGACGAGATGTGCAACCAACACGTCTGGAGTGTCCATTCAGGGAGAAATCGTCGGGACTGGTAGTGGTGGCAGCAGATAACGGTAGAGGGGAGGTGGTGGCGGTCAGAAACACGCAGAAGCATTATGGCTGTGACGTCGGATCAATGGTCCAGTCCGGCCACCTCATCCCCTCACCACGAATCACGCCGTAGTTAAAAGATTCCCGGCTGAAACATGCAACACCTTCTGTTCATTCTGCACTCACAACGTCCTCGACTAGAGTATGCGTCCACTGCTTCCAAAAACTGTTAACCAATCATCCTCCACCGGTTTTTCTGCCCGTTTTTGAAAATCTCTCGCGTATCGCGCTCGCTCAGAAGCACAGTGTCATTCTACAGGAACCGGGGGCCTTCTACAGGAAGGGTTCTACAGGAAAGAAGGAAATACAGAACAAAGTTACGGAGTAGGAAAACCTGGGATTTTCGTTGAATTGGGAGCTCCAAATGATGGAAACCAAATTCAGCTATCCTCTGTTTCAGATTGACTGTTTGGTTTCCTGAGCATTTCCGTTTTTTATTAAAGCATAAAAAAGAGCACTCTCACCATGCCAGGAGGATTCGTAAGGAAAGAACCCTCGGACTCTAGTAAACTTCACGAGCATCCTAAGGTGGTGGAACTTTTCACCCGAGCAAATTAGATATCCTTCTTTGACAAAATTCAGGGTCATGATGAGGAGATAACTGAGGAGTTTTTAATGTCCTTGAGACCACAATAAATGACACATGCCACAGTTAGTTTTAGGGGTTTGACCCTAGAACTTACCCTTGAGTTCATTAGTTGAGTTACTGGTCTACCATTGGGGCTCCCTTGGAGCAAAGAAGAGAGGTTATTGGGCCAAATTTCTAAGAAAACATTCTTTCTACCGAGGAGCATCTTGTAGAAGACAAAAACGGGGTTACAAGAACCAGCCTGCCCCCTCTCTGTAGTGAAGTCAGTTTCCAAATTATGAAGTACATCACATGTGAAGGGAGGTTTAGCATCATCTATGGTTATCATTTCAGGTTGCTGTGTGAACTAAGGCATGGGTTTGACTTCCCTCCAGCTAAGAAACTGAGCATCCCCTATTTCCTTCTTCAATCACTAATTGAATGTGGTACAAAGTTAAATGAAGGGATCCCAGATCAGTTGGCCCATCATGGGCTCATCAAACTCTTGGTGGAAGATGCTTTGCACACCTACATTGTCCCCATATCTTGGGAAATCTTTCGAAACATGTCCAGGGATGACAATATTAGAATTTTGGCCGAAAACATCACCCCATCTAGCAGTGAGGAGGGAGAACACACTGAATAAGGTGAGAAAACCAATGGTGAAGGAACACAGGACATTCAAGCACAGAAAGAACAGAAAAAAAGGAGAAATGGGCCAGATTGCTGAGCCTAAAATAAAGGAAGAAACAACAACAAAAACACGAAGGGAAAAGAGTATGCAGCGTGGAACAGAGAAGGCCAAAAAAGCCCAAATGAAGGCTGCCATAGCCAAGGCAGGCACACAGAAATAGAAGGAAAAGACACGCCCTAAGATCTCAGCAACACAGACAGAAACAGTTGACACAAGGATTTCTACAGGAAGCAAGGAAAAATAACAGCAAGAGGGGAAATCACCTGAGATATTGGCAAGGGAGGCAGTGGCTGTGCTTGCTGCCTTAAGAACACCTCCAAAACAAAAAGGGAAGAGAAAGAGGAAAACTTCCATGTACTTTAAAGCAAGGAGAAGCACAAGGATCAAAGTGGGTAGACCCCAGCCACAGTCAAAAGAGCCAATTTTCATTGAGGACACAACAACTAAACCAAAAGAAGAGTCTCCTTCAAAGATATCTATCACCTATGAACGAGGAAGCCCAAAAACCTCCACCTGGAGAGAGAGAATTAGGATGATGGACTCAAAGACAGCTCTACAGGAAGCTGAGACATCTCTACAAGAAACTCTAGCTAAGTTACAGGAGAACGAGAAATTGGAGGAAAAGGCAGCTAAACAACTACAGGGAGAAGAAAAGACCGAGGAGATACTACAACCAAGCCCTCAGCCTAGTTTGGGCTCATACTACAACCTGCTAGAGACAGGGAAGATCATTCCCCAAAAGTTTGCGATGCCACTTTTCTTTGCATTAGAACAAGAAAGGGTTGGGACTCACATTTGGATGAGGATTGCCAAATCCAAGGGTGTGGCAGACATAGGCCACCTGGAAGAACAACTCAAGGAATCAAGAAAAAAATTGGCCATGGTGAGGCACGTGGAAAGCAGTCAAAGGGCCAAATTACAGGAGGAGAATGAGCTGCTGAAACAGTAGTTACAGCTACAGGGAAGTCATAAGGAAGATAGGCCCTCCATTTTGGGAGAACAGCAGCAGCAAGAAGGGCCTCCAGCAGACAAGGAAACATCTAATGAACAACAGAGAGAGGACAAGCTGTAGGCTAAGGTTGAGGCGCTAACAAAACTGCTACAGGAAAAGGAGTCACAGGCAGCAGAGGAAATACAGTTTTTAAAGCAACAGGTGCAAGAGAAAGAAGCCCAACTGGCCTGCATGGCCAGCTGGGCAGTAGAAGCCTTACAATGTAGGCAACCTGCTAAGTCATATGCCTTATATCTTAAGGATCAATGGTTGCAATTTCAAATTAACACCTTGGCCCAAAGGGGCACCATTCCATTTCAAAATTACTATCAATTCATGGCTTTGTGTGACAGTAGCTCAAAAGAAGATAAGGCCAAGTTATCAGAATTCTATTTACACAACTTGGCCCTTCCAAACATGAATCTGTGGGACCCCAATGCTGCATTGGGAGATGTGCAACTTATGGCCATGGCCTCTTGGTTAAATCATGAGGAAAAGAGGGCAGCAGAGATTCGGAATATTATGAACAGGGAGCTAAGTGAGCCACTCATGATCAGGGCAGAACCAGAGGATCCCTCAGCTTTAATATATGCCCATCAGCACCTGGCCAACAACCCTCAGGTTCTCCCAGATTACATTGAAAGACAAGCTCAGGCCATTGCTCACTTTGAGGACATGGAAAGACCGTTGGAGGATAACTGCATTCATGCTTGCACAAGGAGGTGGAACACACTGTCCCACAGTTTGAAAATAAGAGAATACCACTCCCCAACAAGGATGAGGGAGGCCTTGGCAAGAGTAGCACTCTATAAATAGTCAATGCAAAATCTGCAAGCCAACTGGATCGGCCTAAAGTTTAGTCCTCCCTTGCTTTTAGGACTGTTGGAAGGGGTCAATGAAGAATAGGAGCATAGGCAGTGGGAGGAAGTAGAGAGAAAGGTAGGGTTTCATGACCGAGAAGATGACATCACCTCGGAAGCCTGGGATGTTAGAGAGGTAGTCAAAGCAATCAAAGATGATGAGCTGGACTAGTTGCTCAGAGGATGAGCAACCCATTTAACAGGGGGGTGATGATGAGTCTCAAAAATGGGTAACTTATTGGGCTCATTTTGCCTATTATTCTTGATTAATCCACCATTCTTCATAGTTTATGCTTTCTTTTGTGTATATTTATGTTAATTGAATGAATGAGAATAGTCACTTGACCATGAAGTCTAATATGTGCTTATTGTAGACTTTTGGACATCTTTTGGACCAAAGTCAAGCATTTATGAGCCAGTTGACAGCCAAAAACGAGGGAACAAGGCTGAGGATTAGTACAAAGGGTGTCTCTTGCACTAAATGGCCCCTTCCTCGAGTTCTCCACCATCAGCTCGGAGTTCAGCAGCCCACCAAAGATGATTTCCAAGGGCAACCGAGCAACTTTTGTGAAGTGGTTGATTACTTGCAGTTTTGAGCAGCCAAGCCCCTCAAGTTAAGGAAGGTTGTTGGAGGTCCTTGTCGTGCATAAGTAGGAAGGCTTCTAGCCTTGGTAGTTTACCTCTTGAACAGTTGTATTTTCGCACTTTAGTGCTGCTTTGCCTTTCAGCTCATTTTCGAGCTTCTGCTGTAAACATTTTTGTGACATGGTTATTTTTTGAGTAATGGAGATCAATTTCACTTTGCATCAGCTCTGAGCTTCTCTTAGGAGGATGTAGCTCTTGGGGTTGGGCCCAACCCAAGTGCCAGTACCTCCTTTGTGTACTTTTATGTGTCTTTGTTGCATTCTTAGAATAAATTCTGTTATTTAGGATAAGATCTTGCTTTGTTACTTTTGATGATTAAGATAGCTTTTTCTGCTTCAGGTTGATTTGACAGATTAGTAATAGAAAAGATCTTCAAAAAAGGCCATCACGCAACCTTTAATCTCACCTCTCCCTCCTTGGGACCATGAGCTGAGACCAAGGCGTCCTTGCTGCCACAAAAACACTATTCTTGCTTCTTTATGCAATTGCTAGTGTTAGATTTTTAGTTAAAAAAATTGATACCAGTGTACTAGCATGTTTAGAATCTATTCTTGCTTAGTTTTCATAGTTATCTTGAATGATTTTCCACCAATAAACTTTTTTTATCATGTTTCTGGTTTTTAGGACAATTTAGGTCAAAATAGCTAAATCTTTGGTTTTCCTAGTCTTTGTTTAATCAGTTTTGGAAAATAGTGTGCAGAACACCTATAATACCTCTCTGCCTACCCTTCATCCATCAGAGAACCTACTCCAACCCCCTAACTCAGATTCCTAGCCTTCATTTGCCACATTTTCTCACTTTGCCCTAATTTCTACACTCTTGTGCAACATTGCTTCCTCCATCCTTGAACAACTCCAATCACCTTAATCACTCTTCAGCTTCATTCACCAAGCCCTAGACCCCTTCACGTCCTCATCTAACCTCCATTTCCACTTTTCCACCGTTTTTCCACTATCAACCCTCCAAGATCCTCTTTCGGAACATCTTGTAGAACATTCTATAGAACCCCTGCAGACTTCCTGTAGAAGATCACATGAGCAGTTTTTCAAGATTTGATCACTGTGAAGCTCTCTGGAAGGGTGCTAGGGACCCCTTAGGCCCTCTTCTCACCTTCCCAACCTCCTTCAAGCACCTACCCCATTTCCTTTCGCCAATCAACCTCTGCATAGTCAAAAACAGCTGAAGCACATGCATGATAATTCTACAAGATTACTCAAAAATGCCAAAAGATGTTCCTTTTCAGATTTCACTTCAGAAGTAGCTTAGTCACATGAACGTTACCTTTCCAAGAGTCAATGGCATCCATTTCTGCAGCTTTCATCCATTTTCTTGCACTAGTAGGGTTAGTCGGTAAAACTAGGGTTTGCATTTCCTTTGAGCTTTCCGCTTCTTTCTGCAAGTAGATTAGCCTCTGTTGAGTTAGCTTTCATTCATCATAGTTAAAAGCTTCTTCTAAGAGCTCATAGAAGTTGGCTTAAGCTCCTAGCGGACTTGTGCCAGCTAATCAAGTGACAGCCTGCGGCAAGAGCTAGTACTTGTGCATATAGCACTGTCGCTTCTAAGTTTGTTACGAACTACTAGGTTGATAAAAGTAAAGAAGGGAGTCCCAAGAGTTGCAGCATTATTGCTGCAATATTGGAGCCAACTAGATGGCAGAGAGACACTAGAAGCAAGGTTGCTTGGTAGAGGTAGTATGGTTTTGGATGTGTAGTGCTATTGTTGCATATATGTTGTGCATGTTCTATATTCATTGGTTGTACCTATAGTGATGTGTAATTTTGTATATGTAGTATCGTGTATATATGATGTTGTATGCTTGTTTTATATATGGTGTTTTTTGTATATTACATATGCAGTATTGAGTATAGATGGTGATATGTAAACTTTGTATATGCAGTGTTATGTACATATGGTGTTGTGTGCATGACTGCACATGTGGTGTTATGTACATGTTGTTCTGTGTACATGTTGTACATGTGGTGATGTGTGCAGGTGGTGTTATGTGCATATCGTGCATGTGGAGTTGTGTACATGTGATGTCATGTACATATCGTGCATGTCATGTTGTGTACATGTGTTATTTTGTAGACATTGTACAGGCAGTGTGATGTACATATGGAGTTGTGTACACGTTTTGTAGGTGGTGTCGTGTACATGTCATGTTGTGCATATGTTGTACATGTGGTGCTGTGTACAGGTGGTACTGTGTAGATGTTGTACATATGGTACTGGTGTACATGTGGTTTGTATGCATGTCATACACGCTGTGTTGTGGGCATACAGTAGTATGTACGTGCTTTTTGTAATCATGGTATCATGGCATTTGTATTCGTTTTATTGTATTCTATGTATGTATATGTATTGTGTTGTACATTGGGTGTAGGTGTATGTATTGTGTGGCAGTTTACATTGGATGTAGGCATATGTATTTTGTTGTGTTGTACACTGGGTGTAAGTGCATTTATTGAATGGTGTTGTATGTTATGTGTGCTTGTATATGTGTGATGCACGCTATGTATATGTGCACATGGTTGAGGAGAAGACATTGAGTGTTTGTTGAATTGAGGCTTCTGTGATCCATATCAACTTGTCCTGACGATGAACCACACTAGTTGGTTCGAAACGCGTTGACAAATGTTTTATCTTGTGATTTACGCCGAAGAATTTCTCTTAAACATTGAGTGTTTGTCAGGTGGAAACCAATCCAGAGTGCATACTGCATAAGGACAAAGGTAGAAGCTAAGGATTGATAAAATGATAAGTATCAATGTTTTATTTCAGTTTTATTATGTGTTGGCTTATGGGGGCCTGACGCAGGTTCAGATTTAGTTAGCCAAACAAGTACCTACACTACTAGCCCTTTTGGCATCAGCCAGCGGAGTGCAGACTAAATTCTCAGCCGAAGCAGTATGGGGGAATGCTAGAACCAAGTTTTCACACACTTCAAATGGATGTTGTGTCAGTTGATTCCAATTAGACCTGTCTTTGCGCAAGTCACTTCATGCCTTGTTCTAACCTTCAGTATCTTCGCGAAGTGTTACAACTAGCCTGCACGCATCCCTAACCAGGGGCTGAGATGATTTCGAACTGCTAGGGCAGTGAACTGCATTATTTACCAAATTAGACTAAGTATCTTAATTATCTTATTGATAGATCTTAATTATCTTGGCATAAGTAGATATTCTAACTTGCGTTCACTTAAATAATATAGTTATACACATTCGCACATCATATAAGCATTAGAAGTGAAATTCATACCCAACATAACGAATGCACAAACATGAAATAAATACACAGAAGTGATAGAAATTTCTCTTTATTAATACTTCCAGAAGATTACAGACTCGACTCGTCCTGTGCAATCAGCTGCAGGGGTCCATGCACTCAGCTGCGGACCTCTAGGTCTCTGCGCACTTAAGTGCAAAGCCTCTACCTACGCTACGACCCATACTTAGATTTCTACTCTAGAGATATATCGCATACATCCTTATTCCATCTTTGTATTAATCTTAACTTCACTTCTTTATTTACTTAGAGCTTCACTCTATTTATACAATTCCATTGTCCGCGGACCATGGGTAGATCTTCTACAACCGACATTACATTATCAAAATAAGGGCAGACAACCCCATGACTCTTTAAAAACTACGCGCTCCGCGCCCACAAAATTCTGAGTCTTTACATTGTAATTACAAAGTTGGACCAAAATCTGGGCTCTTAGCCCCAAAACATCTCTTGGGGGATTCCGCACCCAACATGCCCCCAACATAAACAAACATCATGATAAACCCTCTAGTTACACTGCAAGTGTAAATATCTTAGTGCGAAGACCTCCCAACTTTTATTGGATCACTGCAGGTTTGATAGTGCACTGAGCTACTACCTGTTGGACTTCTTTTACGCAATGTTTAGTGATCACTACTGTTGAACTGTTGCCCTGAATCCTCTCTTGAGTTGCTTGCAGTTGTGCGAGCTTTGCTTCAATGGATGTTGTAATTGTATATGCCTCAATGATCCATGATTTTAGGCGCGCTTTCAAGATCGCTTCTTTGTGTTGAGCGACATCCACCTGCTCCTTGACTACCTTTGCTTGTTGCATCCTTGCAAGCCTCTGTGTAAGGGCAACCATCTGCGCGGTCCCTTTTACCTCATCGTATCTCTATTGCAACTTGCACACCTCTGTCTCTAGGCGTTCTATGATCAGGTCCTCCTGCAGGGTGATGAGGACCTAGAATGACTGCTCGAACAACTTCATGCACTCTGTCACTGCATTATCAACTGCTGCCATTGTTGTTGTGACCGCGGTGGTACGTTGTTCTCTAACCTTTGGCAGGGTTGAAGGTTGATCCTTCAACTACAGCTCTGCTATCTGTAGGTTCAACTCCAGCTGAACCCTGGACATTTATGCTCTTGCGTTGGGCACCCTTGTAGCTAACTTTCAGATGCGCGCCTCCACCGGTTCCTTTGCTTGGATGTCCAACTCCCGAACCATTTGGTAGGCTTCCTCCATAACGTGCACTATCTATTTGTTCTGCTCCACTGCCTCGTTGCACTGCAGGCTCAACTGCTCAATATTGATGCACTGCTCGCTCATTACTTGTAGAGCGCAACTCACCCTGGCTCGAATTTCTGTAGTGACTCCATCCTGCAAAAGATAGAGCATCTCCCGATGGAGCGCAACCATGTTTAACCCGACCCCTTTCAAACCGATGATCATTGGCCTATCGACCTCATTCTCTGCAATGAGTGCTCCATCTAGTAGCACTATTGTGTTGGTCATTTTGGCGTGCAATATTTCCTCGGCAGCTGAAGTGCCGATTGCAAGGCTGGTGGACATTGTGCGAGCATATGGAGTGTGCACTTGCAACTCCTATATTTATGTCCGGAGAGCCCCCAATACCAACTAGTGTTGTTCCTAAAACTGCTGGAGGGCCTCCGTGGTGACATCCCTCACTGTTTTGCCGATATCATGCAAGTCCCCTTTAGTAAGGGTGATAGGGTCGAAAGATGTCTTCGAGGCCTTCGTTTTCTTTCGTGGCCCTACCTGCTCTCGTGGTCGCAAACATTTTAGGTAGGTGGACATTGTCTGTGGGTCCGCGCCACCTTGTTCTGTATCGGTCTCTGGTTCAGGTGAAGATGAATTTTGTTCTTCGCGCTCTACCTCTGCTATTTTCTGCTATTATTCTGCTAACTTCGCAACGCCGCCCGTCGCTTGGGCCTTAGCTGCCACTTCTTCTTTCCTTCGCTTTTCCACCAGCTGTGCCATCTGTAGTTTTGTCTCTTCCTTCTTCCGCTGCACGATAGACTTATCTACTTCCACTGCAGAGTCAATTAGAGCGCGCCACTCTGGCAGCTAAGACACAAGGACCGCAAAAATTACATCATCGATCGCCAAGTATGGTCACCCATGCCACATCTTCATAGGGTCCGTCCACGCCATGATGAAGACATGGTGGAAGTTGGCTTTGAACTCCACAAAGCTTTGAAAACTGTTGTAAACTATGGGTGATAACCGTGGCTTGCAATTTATCCCCATCCAGATGTTCATCTCCATAAGCACCCAAAATATCTTGCTCTCTTTGATCCGCTGTGCGTCCTTAGTCACCCACAGCGAAGTGGACCCCTCCTACACATTGCGCCACCAATGCAACCACTGGCGTAGGCATCTCATCCATGTGGCACTTTCGCATCATCTTCCCTGCCAATATCTGTGTCGCGACCTTGAGGAGATGGCATACCCTCACTTCTTCTTCTCCAACTTGAACTTCTTTTTCATTGCCTCCAGGAGGGCCAACTTGCCTCATTTTCCCTCCGAAATGTTTGATGGATCCACCCTTGAGCAAGGGAGCCATGTAATCCAGTGAATTAGATGGTCTGTGATGGGGATGGGCTCCTCCAGCCACTAGCACCCATCATGCACCAAGCAGAGAAGCTTCCTAATGACAAAAACAATCACTAGGGCGCGGTGGTAATGTGGCACCCAGAGCAGGTTTAGCAACCCTGCCTTCTCAATACCTCTAAGCCATTTACGTGGCTCCAACTCTATCATTCTAGCTAACGCGCCTATCTTTTGGCGCATTAGCTTCGTAGTCACTAAATGCGGGAATTTCTCATGGTCCACGAGGTCCCAATCTTCAAATTTCAGCGCAAGAACCCGTCCCAAGTGCGCTCCTTCAAACAGAATATCGTCTGGGAGCAGGGGAGTTTGTAGAGAGCTTTTGCTCTCATCTATATCCTTTGGAACCTTAGCTTTACCCTTTCGCGGAAGAACATATTTCGGCAGCCTGGTGATAGGGTCCACACCGTGGGTTTCGACTTCCATTTCTACATCCTCCTCCTCCACCAGGATTTATTCCAACTCTTCCTCCTCATCGGCCTCCAAATTAATGGCCTTCCCCTTTTCCTCCAGTTTGAGCTTGGTCCTTAGTGCATTTATGGGCGAGACGCGCACTAGTATCATGGTCTGCTTGCCCTCCTTAGGTCTGGGCGTGCGCAGTGATTTAGGGACCTCAGCGATTATTCTGATGCTCTCTAGGCTTCTACTTTTGTAATTTCCTAGATGGCTTCCTCAACTGTCACTACTCCTGTGTCCATGGATTCTTTGAGTGCTGACATAGTGCTATTTCGTAGTTCTCTTAGTGTCTCTGGTAATTGCTCAAACAACTAATTCACTTTTAGAATATTGAATAAGTCTCGGTTCATGAATACTTGAGCGCACAACAACTCGGTTCTGAAATTGCCAAGTGTTGTTTGTTGGACAGTCACTTTTAATTTATAGTGCCTTTTCAATTTTAATTCGACCATTCCCTGCACATTTGGTCCATTAATTTTAGATTGTTAGCAGATTTTCAAGAATATAACGCATAAAGTTTGCCCTAAATGCTTGCCGCCCACTCCATTTGGCCTCAAACCAAGCATCAAATCATGAATAGTGACTTTAATGGTAACTTTCCGGCCAACTTGCATGCCAATGCAACGATCATCATGCTATCGCAGACCCTGTGCACAGTTTTGGCATCACGCCATTCCTGAGCAGAGTAGTTTATAGTCCCGCGCCTCCTTTCAGCGGCCAGGATCACTAAGGTTGTGTTGCTGTCGGCTAGTAAGATGGTCAAGCCACCTGTGTATGGCTTCAAATGATTGCCATTCACTTTTCCTAGGAAGGGTTCTGCATTTAACTTTACCAACTGCACCGCACCTCCGTCGGTAATCTCCTTAATAACATACGATCCTGACCAGTGCATTCTGAACTTCCCTGTAAATTTATCAAAATTACTATCATACAATAAAACCAGATCATTTACCTTGAATGTGTGCAGCTTAATGTGTCGATCGTGCCATGCCTTTTCGCGCTACATCTGTACTACTTTGTGAAATCCAACCAAAAATCTCTCTCCTTCGAGCTCTTCTAGTTGCGCGAACCTCTCCTCCAAGGATCTGCGATAAGTCATTCCTATGAGTGCTGCTATGTGCAGACTAGGCATGATGTATTCCATAGGCATTACGACTTACAATCCAAAGACAAGCCTAAAAGGTGTCTATCCGTCAGTTTCTTACATGTCGTCGATAAGCCCATAACACTGCAGGTATGCGTAGGCCCCAATCACTTCACTGCGCATTGTATACCTTGGTCAACGTGGTTTCTAGTACTTTGTTGAACGCTTTTACTATCCCGTTAGCCTGTGTGTGATACAGTGTGCTATTCTGGTGATACACCTAAAACTCTTTTGTCAGCGTGTTGATCGCCTCATTCAGGAAGTGTGTATCGTGATCGATCATCAAGATCTTCAAACATCCAAATTGCGTTAGTACATGTTCAAATAGAAACTTCGCGGCAGTCGCACCCGTGCAATCCTTCACCGGTTGCACTTTGGCCCAACGAGTGAGATACTTCATCGTAGTGATAATGTACCTCGCGCCTGTCTTTCCTCGAGGTTTGATGGGTCGTACAAAATCTATTGCCCATTTTTCAAAAGGTTGCAACGTCATTTGTGGATTCGAAGGCATCTTGTCCCTCCGCGATGGCCTTTCTGTTTTCTAACATACATCGCATGCCTTGCAATATGCTTTTGAATCCTGATGAAGGGTTGGTCACCACAACCCTGTGTGTAGAATCTTTTGCGCGGATCCTCTTCCTGCATAATGTCCTCCCGCAATGCCCCCTTGAGCATCTACAATTATGTTGCTTCATTCAAATTCAGGTACATACCTTCGCAGTATTTCATCATTCCCCATCTTGTATAGATGCCCAACAATGACAAACAGATTTGCCGCGCGCACCACTAATTCCTTCTTTTGTTGGAGAGAGTATCCTTACGGCGCAGCTCCAGTTGTTAGAAAGTGAATTATATGTTTAAAATGTCCATCTGCTACACAAATAGAAAGGGGATGCAAGTCGGTACTCCTTCCTCCAAATTACTTGATTCCTCCCCTGTCTCAATGCCAGATAGGTGATATCGTTCTCCGTTCAATCGTCCAGGCTTCACAACAACTTCACAATCATATTCTTCGAATAATAAAATCCATTTGCAGATATGCCCCCCCAATATAGGCTTATTTGCCAAGTATTTTAGTGCGAAAGGATCTATATACATCTTAAAGTGGCCTTCTAGCAAGTAGTGTCGATACTTATGGAGCGAATATACCATAGCTAGCCCCCCGCGCTCAGTGGTGGAATAGTTCTTTTCTGCTTTGGATAATCTGTGACTTGTGAACGCGATAGGGTGATCCAAGCCTCCTCTGCCATCCTGTGTTAGTGGTGGGCTCCAGTATTGCAGCAATGATGCTGCGACTCCTGTGACTCCCTTCTTTACTTTTATCAACCCGGTAGTTCGTAACAAACTTGGAAGCGACGGTGCTATATGCACAAGTACTAGCTCTTGCCGCTCGCTGTCACTTGATCAACTGGCACAAGTCTGCTAGGAGCTTAAGCCAACTTCTATGAGCTCTTAGAGGAAGATTTTAATTGTGATGGACGAAAACTAACTCAACTAGAGGCTAATCTACTTGCAGAAAGAAGTTGAAAGCTAGAAAGGAACGCAAACCCTAACAAACCCTAGTTGTACCGACTAACCCTACTAGTGCAAGTAAAAGGATGAAAGCTACAGAAATGGATGCCATTGACTTTTAGAAAGGTAAAATGCATGTGACTAAGCTACTTCTGAAGAGAAATATGAAGAAAACATCTTTTTTCATTTTTGAGTAATTTGTCAGAATTATTTTGCACATGCTTTAACTGTTTTTGACTGTGCAGAGGTTGACTAGCGAAAGGAAATGGAGTAGGCGCTTGGAGGAGGTTGGGAAGGTTAGAAGAGGGCCCAAGGGGGTCCCTGGCACCCTTCCAGAGAGTCTCACAGTGTCGTGAGCTTCTACAGGAAGTTTGAAGGGGTTCTACAGGATGTCCTGTGGCTTTTACAGGATGTTTCTACAGGATGTTCCGAAAGGGAAGTTTGAAGGGTTGGTGGAAGAGAGGTGAAGAAGTGGGTACAGAGGTTGGATGACGATGTGGAGGGGTCCAGGACCTGGCGAACGAAGTGGGTGAGTGATAAGGATGGTTGTATTTGTTCAAGGAGGGGTAGAGAAATGTTGCACAAAAATATGGAAATTAGGTCAAAGTGAGCGAACGTGGAAATTGTGAGGCAAGAATCAAAGTTGGGGGATGGAGCAGGCGGTATTGATGGAGTAGGGTTAGGCAAAGAGGTATCATAGGTGCTCTGCAAGTTATTTTGCAAACTATTCAAACAAAGACTCGGAAAACCAAAGACCTAGCTACTTTAACCTAATCTGACCTGAATATCAGCAAAGAAAATGAACAGAAGTTTATTGCAACGAAATCATGTGAAATAGCTATGCAAACTAAGCAATCATAAACCTGAACATGTAACCACAACTGGTATCAACTTTTACAAATGAGAATTTAACACTAACAATTGCATGATGAAGCAAAGACAGTGTTTTCGGTGGCGGCAAGGACACCTTTGTCTCAGCTCATGGTCCCACAGAGGGAGAGGTGAGATCAGGGGTGTTTGATAGCCTTTTTCTGAAGATCTTCTCTGTTACTAACCTATCAAAACAATCTGAACATGAAAAGCCTTTTTAATCATCAATAATGACCTAGGTAATCAAGCAAGACTGTAATCTACTTAAAAGAAATTATTTTGCAAAGACATTAAAAGCATATAATAGTACACGAAGGAGGCCTTGGCACTTGGGTTGGGCCCAACCCCAAGAGCTACAAGCTCCTAAGAAAAACTCAAAGCTGATGCCAAATGAAACTGCGTTCCATTATTAAAAAATAACCATGTCACAAAGAAAGTTGTACAGCAGAAGCTACAAAATGAGCTGAAAAACTAACAGCACTATAGTGCAAAATACAACTGCTCAAAAAGTAACCTACGAAGGTTGGAAGCCTTCCTATTTATGCACTACGAGGGTCTCCAATAGCCCTCCTTAACTCGAGGGGCTCGGCTGCTCTAACTGCCAGTGATAAGTCACTTTACATAAAACTTCTCGGCTGCCATTGGGAATCGTTTTCGGTGGCCTGCTAAACTCCGAGCTAAGGGTGGAGAATTCGAGGAAGGGGCCATTTAGTGCAGGAGACACCCTTCCTACGAATCCTCATCCTTGTTCCTTCATGCTTGGCTGTCATCTGGCTCATAAATGCTTGGCCTTGGTCCAAAATTTGTCCAAAAATCTGCAATAACCACGTGTTAGCCTTCTTTGTCAAGTGACTATTCTCATTCGTTGAACTAACATAAATATACTCAAAAGACATGCATAAACTATGAAAAATGGTGGATTGATGAAGAAAAATAGGCAAAATGAGCCCAATAAGTTACCCATTTTTGGGGCTCATCATCACCCCCCTGCTAAATGGGTTGCTCATCCTTTGAGCAACTGATCTAGCTCATCATCCCTAATAGCTTTGACTACCTCTCTCACGTCCCAGGCCTTTGAGGTGAAGTCTTCTTCTCGGTCATGAAATCCTGCTTTTCTCTCCACTTCCTCCCACTGCCTGTTTTCCTCTTCTTTCTTAACTCCTTCCAACAATCCCAAAAGCAAGGGAGGACTGAACTTTAGGCCAATCCAATTGGTCTACAGATTTTGCATTGACTATTTATAGAGGGGTACCCTTGCCAAGGCCTCCCTCATCCTGGTTGGAGAGTGGTATTCTCTTATCTTCAAACTGTGGGGCAGTGTGTTCCACTTCCTTGTGCAAGCATGAAGGAAGTTATCCCCCAACAGCCTCTTCGTGTTTGCAAAGTGGGCAATAGCTTGAGCTTGTCGTTCAATGTAATCTGGTAAATCCTGAGGGTTGTTGGCCAAGTGCTAGTGGGCGCTTATCAATGCTGAGAGATCCTCTGGCTTTGCTCTGATCATTACTGGTTCACTTTGTTCCCTGTTCATAATATCTCGGACCTCTCCCGCCCTTTTTTCCTCATGATTCAACCAAGAGGCCATGACCATAAGTTGCACATCTCCTAACACAGCATTGGGATCCCACGAATTCATGTTTGGGAGGGCCAAGTTGTGCAAATAAAACTCTGATAATTTAGCCTTGTCCTCTGATGAGCTACTGTCACATAAAGCCATAAATTGATGATAGTTTTGAAATGGAGTAGTGCCCCTTTGGGCCAAGGTGTTAATTTGGAACTGCAACCATTGATCTTTAAGGTACAAAGCGTATTACTTGGCAGACTGCCTACATTATATGGCCTCTATTGCCCAGCTGGCCATGCAGGCCAGTTGGGCTTCCTTCTCATGTACCTGTTGCCTTATAGACTGTATCTCCTCTGTTGCCTGCAACTGCTTCTTCTGTAGCTGTTTTTTTAGTGCCTCGATCTCAGCCTGCGGCCCATCCTTTCTTTGTTGTTCATCCAATGTTTCTTTGTCTATTGGAGGCTTTTCCTGTTGCTGTTGTTCTCCTAGAATGGAGGGCTTGTCTTCCTTATGGATTCCCTGTAGCTGTAGCTGCTGTTTCAGTAGCTCGTTCTCTTCCTGTAGTTTGGCCCTTTGAATGCTTTCCACATGCTTCCCGATGGCCAATTCTTTACTTGACTCCTTGAGTTGTTCTTCCAGGGGGCCTATGTCTGCCACACCCTTGGACTTGGCGATCCTCATCCAAGTGTGAGTTCTAATTCCTTCTTCTTCCAATGAAAAGAATAGTGGCACCGCAAATTTCTGGGGAATTATTTTCCCAGCTTCTAACAGGTTATAGTATGAGCCCAAACTAGGCTGAGGGCTTGGTTCCAATATTTCCTCTGTCCTTTCTTCTTCCTGTGGTTGTTTGGCCGCCTTTTCCTCCAATTTCTCGGTCTCTTTTAGCTTAGCCCGAGTTTCCTGTAGAGCTTTCTCAGCTTCCTGTAGAATTGTCTTTGAGTCCATTGTCTTCAGTCTTTCTCTCCAGGTGGAAGTTTTTGGGCTTCCTCACTCATAGGTGATGGAAATCTTTGAAGGAGACCCTTCCTTTGGTTTAGGGGTTGTGTCCTCAATGATAATTGGCTCCTTTGACTGCGGCTGGGGTCTGCCTACTTTGATCCGTGTGCTCCTTCTTGCTTTAAAGTACATGGAGGTTTGCCTCTTTCGCTTCCCTTTTTGTTTTGGAGGTGTTTTTAAGGTGGCAAGCACAGCTACTGCCTCTCTTGCCAATATTTCTGGTGATTTCCCTCTTTGCTGTTCTGTTTCCATGCTTCCTGTAGAAGCCTCTGTGTCAACTGTTTCTGCCTGTATTGCGGCCATTTCAGGATCTGTCTTTGCCTTTTGTTTTGGTGTGACTACTGTGGCTGTGCCAGCCTTTACTTGGGATGTTTCTGCCTTCTCTGCTCTCCTCTGCAGTCTCTTTTCCCTTGGTGTTTGTGCTGTTGTTCCTTGCTCTGTTTTAGGCTCAACAATTTGGCCCTTTCCCTCTTTCTCTTTTTGTCCTGCTTGTGCTTGTTTGTCCTGTGTTTCTTTACCACTAGTTTTCTCTCCTGCTTCAGTGTGTTCCCCTTCTTCACTACTGGATGAGGTGATCTCCTCGGCCAGAATTCTAATATCGTCATCTCTGGACATGTTTCGGAAAATTTCCCAAGAGAGGGGGACAATGTAGGTGTGGAGGGCATCTTCTACTAAATGTTTGATGAGCCCATGATGGGCTAACTGATCCGGTGTTCCTTCTTTCAATTTTGTCCCACATTCACTTAATGACTGCAGAAGAAAATAGGGGATGCTCAACTTCTCTTCTGGAGGTAAATATATTCCATGTCTTAGTTCATTCAGCAACCTGAAATGATAGCCGTAGACAATGTTGAACCTCCCTTCACAGGTAATGTATTTCATGATTTGGAATATAACTTCGCTCCAAAGAGGAGGTAAGTTGGTTCTCCGGACCCCGTTTTTGTCTTCTACAGGATGTTCCTCAGGCAGGAAGAATGCCTTCTTGGTTTCCTGGCCCAATGACCTTTCTTCTTTGCTCCAAGGGAGCCCTAATGGGAGACCAGTAACACGACTGATGAGCTCAGGGGTAACTTCTAGGGTCAAACCCCTAAAATTCACTGTGGCTTGTGTCTTTGATTTAGGTTTTAGGGACATTAAGAATTCCTCCGTTATCTCATCGTCATGACCCTGAATTTTGTCACAAAAGGACATCCAATTGGCACGGGTGAAGAGGTCCACCACCTCTGGATGCTCACGCAGCTTGCTGGGATCCGAAGGTTCTTTCCTGATAAACCCTCCTGGCATGGTGAGAGTGCCCTGTTTTATGCTCTGATCAGAAAAAGGAAATGTTGTTTATGGATTTCTCCCTTGAACTCTGAGAAGGGATTTCAACTATCAATTAGCACCAATTTCCTGGCTTTAAGGTTGTTGCTGCCCAGAACTCGGTTGTCCGATTATGAAGGAAGAAATTGGGTTTCCACAGACAGAGTACAGAGCTCAATGTTTATTCCCAGCATACATACAAACATGCAAATTCAAATTCTTCATACATAGGCTAGCCCTCACAGTTGCGTATCTTTCCTACAAGAGAATTTTCTTTTTTTAATAGGAACTGTGGAGGAGAATTTTGACGCAAAAACAACTGAGAAATATTGTGCAACACATAGGCAAACTGCTATTTCCAACTCACAGACGGATTTTTCTCGGACTCCCTAATTTGAGACAGTTCGGTTCTCCGCCTTTTCGAAACATACCATGCATGGAAGAGTTTTTTCGAGCCTACCTCTCTCGGAACTCCAAATTCGACGAAGAAAAGTCCAGGCTTCTCTGCTCCGGAAAGCTGTGCCGGACTTCCTATAGAGCTGCTTCCTGTAGAACTCTTGCCGGCTTTTGTAGGATGTCGCTGCACCTCTGAACGAGCCCGGTACGCGGGAGATTTTTTTGAAATAGGCCGAAAAACTCGGTGGAGGACGACGGGTTAACAGATTTTAGAAGTAGAGGACGCGTACTTCGGCCGAGGACGTTGCAAGTGCAAATGAATAGCGGGTGGTGAGAGTCTTCAGCCGAGTATCTTTTAACTGCGGCACAATTCGTGGCGAGGGAATGAGGTGGCCAGACCGAACCGTTGATCCAACGTCACGACCATCATTTTTCTGCGTGTCTCTGATCGTCATCAGCTCCCCTCTACCATTAACCGCCGCCACCACTACCACTCCCGACGATTTTTCCCCGACTGGACACTCCACACGTGTCGGCTACTGTCTCATTACAAATTTGAACGTAACTGAGCTTGTTCAGATCCCACGAAGCTATGTATCTGGCTAAGGGTGGCCAGTAGACTGGCCATCGATCCCATTCAATTCGAACCATTTTCACAGTCATGCAATTTTCGAAATATAGTTTATGCAATTGACGAATGAGTTTAGACACTTACCTGCGTGGCCGTGGACGCGTTATGCAGACTTCGGGTCTTGGAACCACTGCTTCACTTGCTGCTTCCTCGTGCACGGGTGTTAGAACCCATTCCTTCATTTGTTGACGCTGTATGCATAGGTTTTGGAACCCAATCCTGCGGTTGTCAACACTGCATACATAGGTTCTGTTGGGTTTCGGCTGCCGAGGATGTTTCCACGTCTAAGAGTAGCCTTCTGCATGTTCCCTTTGTTGATCTCGGTTGTCCCTGCCTCCAGAGTATGTTTTCCAGAGGGATCAGCTGCTACAGGATTCCTGTAGGATGTCCTGTAGCTGCTTCTCCTCCTGGGATGCAGGCTAAACGAGCAGGGCTATATTGCGGATGAGGGATTCGTTGATGAAGAGTCTAGATGGAGTTTAGATAGGTAGGGCGAGCGAGACTTTGTTAATTGACTTGTCACTAAAAATTCTTGCTGTCAATATGAGGAAACAAGGTTTCTTGTATGACTGTGTAGGAACACATAACCAGGTGGGTGACAGAGCTGTAAAGATATGGAACAGGGTGCCATATGGTGATGGGTGGGAACAGGGGTGGCTGCAGGCCTAACAAACATATTCCAACCTTCAGATTCCCCTCCAAGATCGATTTTGGCTTGCCCGAAGGTTCTACAGGATGTTTCCTGTAGAAGACATAAACTGCCTGTAGAATAGGCAGAGCTTCCTGTAGAAGGTGAAATCTGCTCCCGAATGTGATCAAATCCTAGGAGAGGTAAGTGGTAATGGAGGAAGTGTTTGTGAGGGTGTCCTGTAGCCTGGTGTGGACCCCTGTCCTTGTTTTGCGCGACGTTCCTATCCTGCAATATATTCCCTGCAACCTGCAATTATTCCACAGAGATTAGGCCTGTTTTTTTTTTTCTTGAGACACAGCTTGGGCGCCTCCATGAGGTTCTCACCCACACTATCTGCCCCAGGCGGCTCTAAGAAGTTTTCACCAAGGGATCTTTTTATTTCATTTCTCTGTTTTTCATTTTTTTTTTTTGATGATCAAGGTGTGGGTGGAGTAGAGATAGGGCCTTGCTCCACTACCATCACTGATTTGTCCAAAGTTTCAATGAACTCCTGCATCGAAAGGGGTTTCCTGTAGATTTTCAATTGATGCCCATTGACGAGCATGGGGATGGCTTCTTCATCAATGGTCCTGATAAGGACTGAACCATTGTTGTTGCATTTCTCCACTGTATATGGTCCTAACCACCTTGTCTTCAGTTTCCCTTTGAAATCCTTTTATCTTGAGTCATACAGCAGCGCCCAATCTCCTGGCTGGAATTGCTTTTCATTAAGGTGCCGGTCATGCCATATCTTCCTCTGGAGTTGAACTATTTTTGAGTGGAGGAGGGCCTGCATTATCTGTTCATCTGATCCATTCGGCTGCAGTAATCTTTCCCGTTGTGCATCACTGAGATCTAGGTCCAGCTGAGCTGCCACCCTCAATGTGTTGTACTCGAATTCTATGGACAGCAGAGCCTTCTTCCCGTAGACCAGCTCATAAGGTGTGAAACCTGTTGTAGTTTTCCAAGTGGTGTCGTAGGCCCAGGTGGCCTCAACCAAGCGATCTGCCCAATCCTTCCTGTTGTTGCTCACCACTTTAGTCAAAATCTCTTCCAATGATCTATTAGTAACTTCCACCTGCACATTAGCTTGCGAATGATAAGGGGTGGAAGTTTTGTGCTTGATTTTGTGATGAGAGAGCAGGTCTTCAATCAGGTTAGAGGTGAACTGACTTCCTTGATCGGTGACCAACTCTCTTGGGTAGCCAAATTTGTAGAAGATATTTTCCCTTAAAAACTCAGCCACTTTTTCTTTTGTCGTTGCCTTGATTGCCTTGGTTTCTGTCCACTTTGTCAGGTAGTCTGTGCACACAATGATGTAAGACCTTTGCTTTGAAGGAGGGTTGATAGGACCCACAAAATCCATGCCCCACTTCTCAAATGGCTCGAAGGTCGCTTGAGGTTGGAGGGGCATTTCATCCCTTGGAGTCGGTTTCCACATACTTTGACATCGGTCACATTGGCTGATGTAACTTCTGACATCTTGATGAAGAGTGGGCCAATAGTAGCCTGCCTGTAGAATTTTGAAGGCAGTCCTTTTCGCTGCAAAGTGACCTCCACAGGGTCCATCGTGACAGGTCAGGAGGATGTCGAAAACTTCCTCCTCCCTAACATAACGTCTCAAGATCTGATCTGGGCCAAGTTTAAATAGGTTGCTCCCGATCCAAGTGAATGGGTCACTTTTCCTTACAATTTTGCTTTTCTCTCTCGAGGATAGGTGTGGAGGGAACTGTGCTGAGACCAAGTAATTTGCTGTATCAGCAAACCATGGAGAGAGTACTAAAATAGCAAACAGGTGTTCGTCGGGCATCTGGTCATCCACTATCCCTTCTTCACCTATAGGCAAATCCAATCTAGATAGAAAGTCAACAACAACATTTTCCTTATCTAGCTTTTCCACAATGGTCAAATCAAATCGCTGCAACAAGAGTAACCATCTGATGAAAGAAAAGAACTTCTTCCCTGCCAACCCATCTAGCACTTGATCTATGAACGGCAAAGGGAAATGGTCCTTCTTGGTGGCTTTGTTAAGTTCTCGATAATCTACACAGATTCTCCACTTCCCATTTTTCTTGGGTACAAGCACTAGAGGAGAAACCCATTCGCTGTCCGAGATGGGGTAGATGAATCTTGCATCCAAAAACTTTTGCAATTCTTCTTTAACGATGTCTTTAAGGGCTGGATTCATTCTCCTCTGAGGCTGCCTGACTGGTTTACAATCCTCTTTAATGTAAATGTGATGGGTACAGACCGAAGGGTGTACTAGTTTCATCTCCTTATAGCTCCAAGCGAAGGCATCCAAATGGTGGCTCAATAAGCTACAGAGCTCCTTCTCCTGAGAGGAAGATAGTGATGAGCTGATCTTTAAGGTTCTTTCAGGGCCAAATTCCACATTTTTAACTCTGGGTGAGGTCGGATCGGCCACACAGAGGTCCACTAAAGCGCTGGCTTGTGTACCTTCCACTAACTCCTCTAACGATAGTGCACTGGGAGGTGGATTTTGAATCAAATTCTCGATAAAGTCATCCTCGGTCAAAGGACCTCCCCTAGCGACTTCTACTGTGCACAATGGTGTTGAGTAGACTTCACCCTCATCTTCCTCCTCCAACCAGTGTGGTAAGTCATTTTCTAACAGAGGTTGGGCAGGAGGGTATAGGACTAGCTGTTTGGACATAGGCCCATTCTTGATGGTCATGCTTCCAGCTCGACAACTGATGTAAGCATCCGCAGTAGCTAACCAAGGCCTTCCCATAATGAGGGGGTATCCAGTGAGTTTTGCCTTTAGCTGAAGGACCAAAAAGTCTGCAGGGTACTCCCAAGAATCAACAGAGACCAGGACATCCTCCACAATCCCCTCGGGGGTCACGGTGGAGCGGTCTGCCAACTACAGTACTGTCGAGATCTTTCTTAAGGAACTATGAAGGTTGAGTTTGAGCATAGTTTCCCTGGTCATCACATTGATGGCAGCCCCTAGATCAATCAAGGTGTGGGGGATTATGGTGCCATTGATGTGGACATCAACTACAGGACTCCCAGGGTCCAAATATTTTGGACAGATTACTTGACCCAACATTAGATCGGATAGTTGTCCTATGACATTGATAGTCGGGGTGTCTCTCTTGCACCTTCCTGGGTGCCTGAAACACTTCTCCTTGATCAATTTGTTGTAGATTCGTACATCTCTTATGGCCTGGAGAAGTGGGATTTTCACACACAACTGTTTAAGTTCTCCCAGAATTTCAGTCTCCTCTAGGTTTGGTTGTGTGGCTACTGTTAGTCTCTCAAGAAAGGGTGGAATGGCTTTGAGTTCACTTTCTTGTTTCTCTTCCTCTTCCTCCGGGGAACGAGGTTGGCGATCTGGAAGGACCTTTCCAGATCGTAGGTTGATCTCCTAAATCTCCACAGCATAGGTAGGGCATGTTGTCTCTCCAGTGTATACCTGCTAGGCCTGTCTATTGTTGGGGTTCAGGTTCGGTTGAGCAGGCATCTGGGGTTGTCTTGGAGGAGCAGGAGGTAATGGTTGTGGTTGAGTAGGAGGTGGAGGCAAAATAGCGGGAGGAGAGTTGTATTGGGGCCTCCACCCCGGTTGAGGTGCATTCCACTGAGGTTGTGGCTGGACATGAGAGTGAAACGAATGAGCAGCAGGTTGAGTATGGTATTGAGATGGATAAGACCAAGGAGGAGGTGTGGACCAGGAAGGATGAGCAGGGGCCCCCAAGAAGGCATGTGAGCGGATTGGTTGCGGTTGTAATAAGTTCGGGATGTTCCTTGCATCCCCTGCTGGTAAGGTCTGGACCCATGCGGCCTCCTTTGGTTAAGGAAGTATAGTGGCTCAGTGGCCCCTTCAGCCCCTTGGTACATGGCTTTAAGTCCTAGTAAGGTTGGGCACTGGTTCGTGGGGCGGTCTTCCTCACAAACAAAGCATACCTCCACTGAGTGCAATGGACACTCGTTTTTAGGATGCTTCCTTGTACATCTGGGACAAAAAATAGCTAAAGCCTTCTTAGCTTCCTCTTTCTTCTGTTGGATTCGGAAAGTATCCAATTGCATGGCAATGGTTTGTTTCATCTCACTTTTGAGGTCTTCCATCTGATTAGCAAACTCATGCTTGGAGAAGGTGGTACTAGTTGAGAGTGGATTCCCCCTACCTCGTTTCTGGGCTACCCTGGAGGTTTCTAAACACAATCTTTATGTCCTCATAAGGTAGTTGGTAGATGTCTCCTCCAGCTAGCAGATGGACGGTATCTAGAAGGTCTTCGGGGACTCCTCGGAGCAGAACCAGCTTCAGAGATTCAAAGTCAAGCGTGCACCTGGTCCGTTTATAGCTAAGTTGGAACCTTTCCTCGTAGTCTTCTAAAGACTCATCACTTCCCATGGTCATCCGAAATATCTCCCCCTTTGTTTCCTTTGACCTACAGTAGTCCTGGTATTTGTTGTTGAAGGCTTGTTGCATCTGAGTCCAAGTTGTGACACTGTTTCCAGGTAACCCAATGAACCAGCGTAGTGCTGCATCCTTGAGGGTAGAGGGAAAGAGTTTCAACTTTTTCTTGTCTTCTACATAGTCATAAGTTCGACAAAGGACATCAAACTCAAACAGGAAGGTATTGGGGTCTTCAGTGGTCAATCCATGGAAACGAGGTAAGGCTGAGGGACTTATGTTTCTCATATTCATGTCTCCGTTGGTCTCTCGGATGGGAAAGGCACCTTCTATTCTCTCCTCATCTTCTCTACTGTTTCTTTTTTCAGCCATGGTCTTAAAATGACTGTTTCCTTGCTCTTCTTCTGTTATAGGATCTTCGTATATCTCAGGAGGTTCGCCTATAGGTTCTTCTTGATCACTGCCACCAAATAAGAGAGAAGGGTGACTCAGTGATGTGGTGGGGGTGTTGGGTAGGAATTTTCCGGTATTGTCTCTGTTCCTACGAGGCATAAAATAAAATATTTTTGCTTGCTTTTTTTTTTTTTTTCCTCTGCTTGTACCTGCAAAACTGAAATAGATTGAATTGCAACTAACTAGAATATATCTTGCTGAAATGAAAATTGCGGAATTGAAATGCTAATTTACGCTTCCAGAATTGAAATTGTGGAATTGAAATGCTAATCTATGAAAGCAGGAAAGGTCTAATCTACTTTTGTAGAAATGAAATTGTATAATGGAAATGAAATAAACTACTTAGCAGAAGGCTGTAGTAGAAAATAGAAGAAAAGTAGCAATCACAAATACTCTGACGCTTCCCCGGCAGCGGCGCCAAAAAGATGGTGGGCTCTAGTATTGCAACAATAATGCTGCAACTCCTGGGAATCCCTTCTTTACTTTTATCAACTCGGTAGTTCGTAACAAACTTGGAAGCGACGTTGCTATATGCACAAGTACTAGCTCTTGCCGCTGGCTGTCACCTGATCAGCTGGCACAAGTCCGCTAGGAGCATAAGCCAACTTCTATGAGTTCTTAGAAGAAGCTTTTAACTGTGATGGACGAAAACTAACTCAACCAGAGGCTAATCTACTTGCAAAAAGAAGTTGAAAGCTAGAAAGGAACACAAACCCTAGCAAACCCTAGTTGTTCCGACTAACCCTACTAGTCAAGTAAAAGAATGAAAGCTACAGAAATGGATGCCATTGACTTTTATAAAGGTAAAATGCATGTGACTAAGCTACTTCCAAAGAGAAATATGAAGAAAAAATCTTTTTGCATTTTTGAGTAATTTGTCAGAATTATTTTTCATGTGCTTTAACTGTTTTTTACTGTGCAGAGGTTGACTGGCGAAAGGAAATGGAGTAGGCGCTTGGAGGAGGTTGGGAAGGTTAGAAGAGGGCCTAAGGGGTCCCTAGCACCCTTCCAAAGAGTCTCACAGTGTCGTGAGCTTTTACAGGAAGTCTATAGGGGTTCTATAGGATGATCTGTGGTTTCTACAGGATGTTTATACATGATGTTCCGAAAGGGAATTTTGAAGGGTTGATGGTCGAAGAGAGGTGAAGAAGTGGGTACATAGGTTGGATGATGATGTGGAGGGGTCAAGGACCTGGCGAACGAAGCGGGTGAGTGATAAGGATGGTTGGATTTGTTCAAGGAGGAGTAGAGCAATGTTGCACAAAAATATGGAAATTAGGTCAAAGTGAGGAAACGTGGCAATTGTGAGGCAAGAATCAGAGTTGTGGGATGGAGCAAGTGGTATTGATGGAGTAGGGGTAGGCAAAGAGGTATCATAGGTGCTCTGCAAGTTATTTTCCAAACTATTCAAACAAAGACTCGGAAAACCAAAGACCTAGCTACTTTAACCTAATCTGACCTGAATATCAGCAAAGAAAATGAATAAAAGTTTATTGCAACGAAATCATGTGAAATAGCTATGCAAACTAAGCAATCATGAACCTAAACATGTAACCACAACTGGTATTAAATTCTGCAAATGAGAATTTAACACTAACAATTGCGTGATGAATCAAAGACTGTTTTTGGTGGCGGCAAGGACACCTTGGTCTCAGCTCATGGTCCCACAAAGGGAGAGGTGAGATCAGGGGTGCTTGATGGCCTTTTTCTGAAGATCTTCTTTGTTATTAAGCTATCAAAACAATCTGAACATGAAAAGCCTTTTTAATCATCAACAATGACCTAGGTAACCAAGCAACACTGTAATCTACTTAACTGAAATTATTTTGCAAAGACATTAAAAGCATATAACAGTACACAAAGGAGGCTTTGGCACTTGGGTGCAAAATAGTGCAAAATACAACTGCTCAAAAAGTAACCTACGAAGGGTGGAAGCCTTCCTATTTATGCACTACGAGGGTCTCCAACAACCCTCTTTAACTCGAGGGGCTCGGCTGCTTTAACTGCCAGTGATCAGTCACTTTACACAAAACTGCTCGGCTGCCATTGGGAAGCCTTTTCGGTGGCCTGCTAAACTCCGAGCCGAGGGTGGAGAATTCGAGGAAGGGGCCATTTAGTGCAGGAGACACCCTTCCTACGAATCCTCATTCTTGTTCCTTCATGCTTGGTTGTCATCTGGCTTATAAATGCTTGGCTTTGGTCCAAAATTTGTCCAAAAATCTGCAATAACCACGTGTTAGCTTTCTTGGTCAAGTGACTATTTTCATTCATTCAACTAACACAAATATACTCAAAAAACATACATAAACTATGAAAAATGGTGGATTGATGAAGAACAATAGGCAATATGAGCCCAATAAGTTACCCATTTTTGGGGCTCATCATTTAGTACTACCCTCAGCGCTATATACAAGGCATCAACATGGACATCAAACTCTATCTTCTAGTTCGGGAAGACAAGAATCGGCGCAGTAACCATCTTTTCCTTCAATATATCCAGGCTCTTCTTACAGTCATCGTTCTAGCAGAACGTGACATCCTTCTTCAACAATTTCTCCATCGGCGCGGTGATCTGGTGTTGGGCATGGAATCTCCCCATAACATGTTTTGGGGCTCAAAGCCCAAGTTTTGAGTTATATTATTGTTGAGCTCCGCGAATTGCCGGCGCGGAATGTATGTTAGAGTCATAGGGCTATCCACCCTAAGTTTGAAGGTAACGCTGGCCTACCCTTGGTCGGCGGACCATGGGATTGTATAAATAGAGTGAGGACCTAAGTTGTAAGGAGGAGACAATGAGAGAATTGAATGGATAGAATGAGATAGCAAGAATAGAAGAAGAGTCTAAGTGTGTCTTGGGTCATAGTAGTAGGAAGAGGCTTTGCAGCTGAGTGTGCAAAGACCTAGTAGAGTCTGCAGCTGAGTGCAAAGAGTAGAGTAGAGTCTGTAACCGAAAGGGAGATTAATAAAGAAAGGTTCTGTTACAAATTCTGTGCATCTATTTTGAGTTATTACATGTTTGATCTCATTTGCAGTTACATTTTTTATTTACTGTGCACACTTGTATGAGTTGTGGATTTTGTTAAGTATAACTGAAAGCATACGGATAAGCTAAGTTAATTAAATAATTTCGGGTTACTAATAAGGCCTTGGGCTATAACATTGTTCAGACCCCGAGTAGGGTTGCGTGAAGGCAACATCTTAGGCTGTGAGGTACGGGTAAGTGTGCGTAGCAATGTGTGCGCAAGGTAGAACCGCGGACCATTTGAAAACATCAGACATATCCATGGTGCGGAAACTTGGTTCTAGCACCCTCCCATACTGCTTTGGGTGAGACTTTATTCCGTCCTCCGCGGACTGTTGCCGAAAGGGTCAGTATTACCGAGATTTGTTTGGCTAAATCACCTCTGAACCTGGGTCAGGCCCGAACAAGCCAAAAAATGGTTCTATTGCCGGGACAGGGATCTACATAAGGGATTTCTGATGTCGTGTCACTGGAATCGAACAAAGAAATAAATTGAAGGGAGGTTGGAAAGAAAGATTAACGAGTTCGCGGCACAGGAAAATAGGGATCCGCAAGTTATATGAGTGGATCGTGAAGCTAGTAGACAATCAGGGAAGGTGTAGGCTTGACAAACCGATTGTGTGGACTCCAAAATTAGTGCGCCGACTAGAAATATTGGAATATAATATCGCACATGTTGTGGACCATTGGCTCGACTAAATTATAAGAGGGTTTGTCACCGAGTTCGTGGTAGACAGGACAGTCCGCTACAGCGAGGCGGAACGATGCTTCCTCAAAGGACCGCGAGGTAAGTATATTAAATTTTGAAAACTTGGATTAAAATGCTATTGTGTGAAAAGCGGGTTATGCGAATAAATTGATGTTTGGGGCTACGCAAATTTGGAGGATATATAGAAACGAAGGTAGCGCAGAGATAGAAAATTGCCCATTGATTTCGCCTCGGCGGGAAAGTGAGGAAGAGCTCACGAAAGTTTCTCTAAGAAGTGCGATCAATCTGATAAGACAGCGAATTTCGTGCATACCACCTCCACACACACCGCCACCGTTTCACCATCGTCACCTCCATCTCCGCCCACACCACCTCCACCACCACCACAGTTCAATATGATGAGCACGATAAAATTACCAGTATTCATAGGAGTAAGGAACGAAGATCCGAACCAATTTTGGTTCATAGTAAAAGCTGTTGGGAAGAACAAGGAGTTGTGGATGACAATATAAAGAAGGAAACACTGGTAAGCACATTGCACGATTGCTCACTAAAATGGTACATTAAGTATTATAATGACCATCCAAACGTAGGGATTGCAGATATCGAGGCAGCGCTGAACAAGGAATTTAGTAGGCCAAAATTGGAGACACAATCGATTATCGGGTTTAGGGAAATCGCGATGCTTCCAGGCGAAATCCCATGGGATCTGGATCAGAGACCGAAGAGTATGATTCACTAAGCCAACATGACCTTGAAATATGGGCAACACCGCGCATGGTTTGTAGCGTCACTAACACCACATTTAAGGACGACGCTGTCACAACAGAAGTTATCCACCCAGGTTGAGGCTTTGGAGATTTCAATGAGACTGCGTGAGATCCCAATACAAGATCTTGGCCTGGGAGTCCAACAAATCCACACGCAGCTGCAAAATTTGTGTCTGGAAATGCAGAGCTTGAAACAGAACAAGACAACTCAGCCAGAAGTGCGCGAAGAGGTATGGTGCATAAAATGCAAAGGCCAAGGGCATGACAAGGACCATTGTCCAGTCTTCGCAAACTATCTAGTGGTAGCAGGGTTGATTCCATTAAGACCAGAGGCACAAGAAAGACCGAGCATGGCACCTACATTATGGTGCAGGATTTGTCAGATAGGAGGAGAACATGCTATAGATAACTGCCACCTATTACAGAAGCATACATAGACGTCCCAACAATTGTTCTGCAATTTATGTAGGTTGGTAGGGCATGATGAGTGCACCTACAGAAGTTACGAGCTGATAATGGATCAGACTCTTTCCTATAGAGTGCAGACCGAAACGCGAGCCCTCGATCCAATTGGAGGAATGTCATGTGCTGGATTTCAGGGGTGCGGATGAGGTCGAGGTGGGATGGGACCAGGAAGGGGTCGCGGATAGTTGATTTGTTACAATTGCGGAGGGCCAGGGCATTATTCCCGCGATTGTACAAATCGGACAAGAGCATCATGTTTATATTGTAATCAGTTTGATCAAGAGATGGAGGACTGCCCTACGCTGATAGCAAGGCTGCGCGATAAAGGGATACTCTAGCCTCCCCCGACTCAAAATTTGCAAATGATGAGGTCTGAGTCGTGCGAAGAGGACCTGAATGTAAACATAGTGCTCTAAAGCGGTATCAACATAGGAGATGACAACGGTAAGCAGCCTAAAGAAAGTGCGTGGGTTCGCAAGGCTCTTATAAAGGAACATGAATTTGATTTGGAATGTGCGAAGGAGACATTCATGGAAGCTAAGAGCTTCATGGAGGCCTCCACTTTAGGTAGTAAGGATCAACTAGAGCCGGAGATGGCTTTTTCAATGATCACTGCCTTTTTGGGGACATGTATGAAGCTGTTATGCGACAGCAAGGCT
The DNA here is from genome assembly GCA_031772625.1 of Pinus tabuliformis. Taxonomy (NCBI): domain Eukaryota; kingdom Viridiplantae; phylum Streptophyta; class Pinopsida; order Pinales; family Pinaceae; genus Pinus; species Pinus tabuliformis. Next base: position 416,119,034 of record CM062806.1, on the reverse strand, counting down.
GTGAAAGGACTACAGGAACTTATTACTAGGTGTGTTGGGTTAGAAGAACCACGCGTAGTCCAGAAGCTCGAGAAACATACATCGCGAACAGGAAGGGAAATGAGATTGACTATGCAAATTGGAGAGCATGAAATGGATCTAGTAATTATAGATCTAGGATCGGACGCAAATGCACTGCCAAAGAAGACATGGGAGCGTATGGGTAGGCCCGTGTTGCAATTGTCCCCTATTCAATTGTGAATTTCGAACCAACAGAAGATCCTACCGATGGGAAGATTGTAGGGAATAACGATAGACATCAAATGTACGAGCGCACTTGCATATTTCGAGGTGATAGAGATTGTCGATGATAGCAATCCCTATCCCGCGCTACTGGGAATCAATTGGGCCATTGATATGAACGGGGTGATAAATCTAAAGAAGCGCAAAATGATTTTTGAGAAAAAGTCACTGTACGTAGTGGTACCTTTAGACCCTGCAGAAGGATCGCGTTAAACAGAGCCAGTGCGCACCAACGAGATAGACTGTATCTACAAGATAACCACTCAAGAACAGGATTGGGTGAATCCTACAGTGGATGGCAGGATTTCGTGGGAGCATGAAAGCTCCTGCACGTCAGATTCGGATGAGGAAACAAAACGATGGCAGAACCGGTTAAACGAGGTAACCACGCTCAATTGCAACATGATGGTAAGATCACTCTGTTGCGTGACAACAGAGGTAAGGGATATGCCTATGTATGATAGGCTGACAACGGTGGATGAATTCTTGAACAAATTTGAAAGCGCAGTGCTAGAGCAACAGCGATTCGATGCTCTAAAATGGGCACTGCACGCTACGCCTGCAAGGTGGTGGGGTACACATCAGAGAAGCTTTGAGGAATGGTGCAGATGCAGAAGGATGATGCACCTATGGTTTGGGAAACCATAGATACAACTGACAGACAGGTATGACAGATAGGATGATCCATGTGCACACCTCACAAAATGGACCAAGGTCTACGAGGAAGAGTCACAACCAAAATGGGTGCATTTGTTCTGTCATACACTGGATGTCATACCCATGAATTGGTATACTGAACAGAGCTCCGCCATGGCACGAGAAAATGGGATATCTTGCGCGAAGGATTCCTGCTAACCTTCACGTTCGAAGATCATTGGTCAGATACTATTCACGATGCGCTACAAGCAGTAAAAGCAGTTATCTTCAAAATACCCCAGGAGCCAATGGAAGTGCTTCAGCTAGAATGGGCGACACAGTTGAGCTGCACGCTGGAGTGTTAAAATGTAAATATTGAGGAGGATGATGAGGACCCATGAAATATTAGCATTCCAGAAATGGAAGGCTATCGCGAGGTTTGATGACCATTGATTGAGGATCTCGACATCACCGCATCGCTAAAAACGAAGCAAGTAAACATTGGAACAGAGGCGGAACCAAAATATGCAATGCTTGGAGACTATTGGGATGATGCCATGGTGGATAAAGTCGATGAGTTACTTCACGAATACCAAGAATTATTCCCGACCAAAATTACAGATTTAAAAGTGATCGTTGGTGACTTAGGGATGACGAAGATCACCCTGAAACTTGACACGAAGCCGGTTAAGCACAGGCCTTACCGCTTGAATCCGAAATATAAGGAAAAGGTCCGCATCGAATTAGACAAAATGCTCATAGCCAGAATTATTGAGCCAGTGGAAGAATCTGATTGGGTAAGTCCTATTATAGTACAGGAGAATAAACATAAGGGCGAAATAAGAATGTGCGTGGACCTCAGGGCGCTGAATGACGCTTGTGTACATGACCTGTTCCCGACATCGTTCACAAAAGAAGTATTGGAAAATGTTGGCGGCCAAGAAGCATACTCATTCATGGATGGGTTCTCAGAGTACCATCAGATCAAGATCGCGCCAAAAGATAGGAGAAAAATGACCTTTGTAACTGAATGGGGCTGCTCTCAATACATCGTTATGCCGTTTGGATTGAAGAACGTGCCAGCCATCTTTTTGCGCATCAATGTTGTTGCGTTAAAATAATACATCCACAAGTTCTTGCAGGTCTATCTGGATGATTGGACTATCTTCGGATTAGTTAAGCACCATGTAGCAAGATTACACATGATGCTGGATACTTGCCGACGACACCAGATTGCACTAAACCTTAAGAAGTGCACATGCCTTGTTCCCTTTGGGAAATTGTTGGGACATGTGGTATGCAAACAGGGACTGATGGTGGACCCTGCGAAGATTGTCGTTATTCTAAATTTAGAAGCATCGTGAAGTGTTAAATAGTTGCGCGCTACCTTGGGACACACCGGATATTACAGAAAGTTTATCAAGAGCTATGCCCAAATCACCGCGCCGATGGAAAAACTATTGAAAAAGTATGTTACATTTTGCTAGAATGACGATTGCATGAAAATTTTGGATGTTCTAAAGGGGAAATTGGCCTCCGCTCTAATCCCGATCTTCCCAAAATTGGATGTGGAGTTTCATGTCCATTTTGATGCGTCGTGTATCGCGTTGGGAGCAATGCTCACACAGGAGGGTGGGCAAGGATTAGATCACCCTATCGCGTTTGCAAGTTGGAGATTGTCCAAAGCAGAGAATAAATATTCCACCACTGAGCGCAAGGGGTTGACAATGGTGTATGTGCTCCAAAAATACCAACACTATTTGCTCGGAGGGCATTTCAAGATGTATACCGACCATTCCGCACTGAAATACCTGGTGAATAAGCCTGTGTTGGGGGGGTGCATATGCAAGTGGTTGTTATTGTTCTAGGAATATGATTTTGAGGTTGTAGTAAAGCCAGGATGCCTGAACGCAGGACTGGATCACTTGTCGTGCATTGAGATGGCCGAGGAACCTACTAGTTTGGATGAAGGATTACCTGATGCACATCCCTTTGCGAGGTGCGTCATGGACAGGTACTTCGGAGATATAATCCATTTTCTGACAACAGGGATTGCGTCGAAGGAATACTCTATCCAATAGAGGAAGGAATTAATGGTGCATGCGGCAGATTTTTCTGCCATTATGGGGCACCTATACAAAATGGGAAATGATGAGATATTGCAAAGATAATGTTATGAAACCAGCTCAAGAAAAGATAGAAAAGATAGATCAACGCCTTAGAATTCAGTCTCTTCGAGGGGGAAACCTCCTTTACATTACATAAATGAACAATTCTTGGATGATACAAATGAAAGGACCTCCTTTCTATATATAGGAGTCTAAGGGGTCATAACATAATCAGAGCCGACATAACAATAATAATGTAAGGGCACAATAATAACAATAGTGGGCTTCTATGTGGCACAATAGTAACAATATGGGCACTGCATGGGTACATCAATATAATAAGTGGGTTGTACAAATAACAATAAGGGGTTACACTAGTAGCATAGGGGCCTAACATGCTCCTCTCCTTCAAAAAGCATTGTCCTCAACGCTTGAGTAGTTCTTGATGCTTCTGTATAAGATTCTTGTCCTCCCATGTGGAATCTTCAGTGGGTAAGTTCTTCCACTTGATGAGATACTCTGAAATTGATCGATTTCGTAGTTGTCGAGTTCTTGTTTCTATGACTGCTCCAAGTTCTAATATGATTTTTCCTTCTTCTTCAATTTCTGGCAATATTGTTTGTATTGGGATCTTTTGCAACTTTTGAATAAATGGCCATATTTCTTCGTCTTTCTTCCATTCGTCCCTTGCTTCATTTATCCAATCTGGTTGGATAATGGAAATAGCACAAAACAATGCTTCGACATCCTCATCCTTGAAGAGTCTTCCCATTCGGTAAGGTCGCCATTTTTTAAGTTCATGTAGTATTGCCAACATTTCCTTCTCATAAATAGCTTGCTTGAGATGTAGCAGTAAAAATACCCAATCACCTACATCAAAACATTTTTCACTACGATGTTGATCTACCTATTGTTTCGTTTGATTTTGCACTGAAGTAGTGTTATCCTTTAAAAGTTGGAGAACTTGTTGTTGATGCTCAATGAGATCTTTCTCTGCTTGAACCTTTTTCTTCTTGATATATCCTTCTATCTCTAGATTTTGAGGAGTGGTAATTTCTTCCAATCCTTTACAAGATATGGTCGGATTCATTTCTTGATGCTCGATGTGATCTTTCACTTCTTGAACATTTTTCTTCCTGATATGTCCTTCTATCTTGATAGTTTGAGGAGTGGTAATTTCGACCAATGAATTACAAGATATGGTTGGATTTATTTCTTCTTTCTTGATGTTATCTTTCACTTCTTTCACCTTTTTCTTCTTGATATGTCCTTCTATCTTGATAGTTTGAGGAGTGGTAATTTTGACCAATGAATCACAAGATATGGTTGGGTTCATTTCTTCTTTCTCAATGTGATCTTTCACTTCTTGCACCTTTTTCTTCTTGATATGTCCTTGTATCTTGAGAGTTTGAGGATTGGTAATTCTTGCCAATGCTTTACAAGATATGGTCTGATTCATTTCTTCTTTCTTTGGGGTGGAGTCCTGACGTATATCTTCTTCTTTTGATGTTTCTTGATCCTTTTCTTCCTCCTCTTCATATTCTATGTAAAATAATTTCTTCTCAGCACATTTATGACCTTTAGTGCATTTGCTGTCACAATTGTAACAAAGCTCTTTTTCTCTCTTTTCTTCCAATTGTTGTGGTGTAACTCTTGTAGGTTGTGGCAGGCTAGGAGAAAAAACACTTCCATATTTATAGTTGTGAGGGGTATGCTTCTTGGTTTCCATAATTTTTCTTTCCACTATGTCACAAAGGCCTTTTACTCTTTCCAATTGTTGTGGTGTTGTTCTAAAGAAGGTGTTGCTCTTTGTATCCTCATAATGTGCTATCATTTCCTCCATGAAAATTGACCACGTAACAAGTTTTTTACGAGAACAAAGCCCTTCGTACCATAAAAATTGATCCGATTCTAAATATGAAGATGCAAAACATACCTTTTGTAATAGTGGTACACCATGTAGATCAAAATATTGCTCGATCTGAAGTATCCAATTTACCGGATCCTTGCCATCAAACTTCCTCATCTTTCTTTTTCTTGATTTTAGGAGCTTGATCTTGAAACGACTGTAACTTTGTACTTTGGGATCTTTAAGTTCTAAAATTGAACCTGTAGTAGCCTTCTGTGTGCTCTTTCCAATGCCACAAGTCTGACCCAAATTGGATTCTCCAAGGAAGAGTTATGCGAAATCTCCCACAGTGACTTGATTATAGACTAGTTCAGGAGAGCAAACTTGTACGACGTGCCACGAGTCAGTGTTTCAACCTTTGGATCTGAAAACTGCATACAAGAAACTACAGTCCGTCGTCTTTCTATACCTTCTTACGAAATTTCAATCTGATCCTCAGAGAGAAAGTTATGACGATTTTCCCCAGGTCACCTGTTTGGAATGTAATTTAGGAGTCTGCAAAAATACCAATTTATTCAGATCATATCTCTGCAAATATAGTGCAAAAAGCTCTGAAATTCGGACCTGAGGTTCAGCGTGATTTCTTCTCAAATGGGTTTTTTTTGCAACTTCTAAAATGTCGCAGAAAAAAGTTATAGCGCAAATGCCACGACGACCTGTTTGGAGCAGCGAAACCCTAGAATCCAAAGCTCTGATACCAAATGTTATGGAACCAGCTCAAGAAAAGATAGAAAAGATAGATCAACACCTTAGAGTTCAGCCTCTTCGAGGGGGCAACCTCTTTTACATTACATAAATGAACAATTCTTGGATGATACAAATGAAAAGACCTCCTTTCTATATATAGGAGTCTAAGAGATCATAACATAATCAGAGCCGACATAACAATAATAATGTAAGGGCACAATAATAAAAATAGTGGGCTTCTATGTGGCACAATAGTAACAATATGGGCACTACATGGGTACATCAATATAATAAGTGGGTTGCACTAATAACAATAAGGGGTTACATTAGTAGTATAGGAGTCTAACATATACATACCTAAATTTGAACAAAGTCAAATCCTCGCGAAAACACATGGGGGTGTTATAGGAGGACACTATGCAGGACACGACTGCACAAAATATTATTCGCGCAGGCTTATGGTGGCCAACCATGCACCAGGATTCGAAAGCGCACTGTAAGGCCTGCGACATTTGTCAAAGGACTGGAAAACCATCGCGGAGGGATGCGATGCCATTAAATCCACAAATGACACTATAGCCATTCGAGAAATGGGAAATTGACTTTGTGGGACCGATCAAACCTTAAGGAAAGATGAGTGCGTGCTACATCATCACCGCGACAGTATCCGACACAATGGGTAGAAGCGCAGCCAGTCAAACACTGCACGGCCGCTACGGCTACGAAGTTTTTGTTCGAAAACGTGTTGACTTGATTTCGTTGTCTGAAAATCTTAATGAGTGATCGTGGAACACATTTGCTAAACGAAAATATTAGTTCGCTCACAAAAGAATTTCAGGTGTATCATCAAAAAAGTACACCATACCACCCACAATCCAATGGCACTGTAGAAGCTTTCAACAAAATATTGGAGACTGTGCTGATCAAAGTGTGCAACACGTAGCGGAATGATTGGGACTTGCGCGTCCCTACCATGTTATAGGCTTACAGGACAACGTGAAAGAAACTTATGAGATAGACACCTTTCCGGTGAGTTTATGGCATAGAAGCTGTCATGTCGATGGAATATATCGTACCTAGTCTATGAATAACAACGCTCATTAGGATGATGGACCACGAAGATCCGGAGGAAAGGCTCGCGCAATTAGAAGAACTTGAGGAAGAATGGTTTTTGGTTGGATTTCATCAGCAGGTACAAAAGTAGCGTGAAAAATCCTGGAATGACTGCCATATAAATTTGTGCACCTTCAAGGTAAATGACTTAGCACTGCTGTATGACAGTAAGTTTGAAACATTTCCAGGAAAATTCATAATGCATTGGTTGGGACCATACGTGGTTAAGGAGGTCACAGACAAAGGCGCAATCCAGATAGTCAAAGTAAATGGAGAACCTTTCCCAGGAAAAGTAAATGGCATCCGCTTGAAGCCCTACACGGGTGGGCTGGCCACTTGACTAACTGACTGAAGCATAGTCTTCGTGAACCGAGCAGTCGGACAATCAAGGTAAATGACTTAGTGTTGCTTTGTGACAGTAAGTTTGAAAAAATTCTAGGAAAATTCATAATGCATTGGCTGGGACCATACGTGGTTAAGGAGGTCACAGACAGAGGCACGATCCAGATAGTCAAACTAAATGGAGAACCTTTCCTAGGCTAAGTAAATGGCAGCCGCTTGAAGCCCTACACAGGTGGGCTGGCCACTTGACTAACTAACTGAAGCGCAGTGTTCGCGAACCGAGCAGTCGGACAAGGGCACGGGACTATAAACATTCACAGCACATGCAGATACAAATGTAAAGAAACAATTCAAACTAGGAGGTTTTAGGACCGAGGATGCAGCGGGATCAACAAGCAACAGCTCAGTGAGTTGTGGATATCAAGACCGTTCGTGACTAGTTGGAGGGCCTTCGTGGCCAGATCGTCGTGCCGACCGAGTGACTCGAGGGCGAGTCACGATTTTTGAGTTGGGGGCCTGTTGGGCATGGAATCCCCCCCACATCATGTTTTGGGGCTCAAAGCCCATGTTTTGAGTGATATTATTGTAAATCTCTGCGAATTGCAGGCGCGGAATGTATGTTAGAGCCATAGGGTTGTCCGCCCTAAGTTTGAAGGAAATGTCAGCCTACCCATGGGCCGCAGACCATTGGATTGTATAAATAGACCGAGGCTCTCAGTTGGAAAGAAGAGAAAATGAGAGAATTGAATGGATAGAAAGAAATAGCGAGCATAGAAGAAGAGCCTAAGTGTGTCTTGGGTCGTAGTAGTAGGAAGAGGCTCTACAGCTGAGTGCGCAGAGGCCTAGTAGAGTCTGCAGCTGAGTGTGCGGACCCCTGCAGCGGAGTGCGCAGGGTAGAGTAGAGTCTATAACCGGAAGGGAGATTAATAAATAAAGGCTATGTTACAAACTCTGTCCATCTGTTCTGAATTGTTACATGTTTGATCTCATTTCCAATTATATTGTTTATTTACTGTGCGCACTTGTATCAATTGTGGATATTGTTAGATATAACTAAAAGCATATGGATAAGCTAAGTTAATTAACTAATAACAGGTTACTAGTAAGGCCTTGGGTTATAACACTGTTCTGCCCCCGAGTAGGGCTGCGTGAAGGCAGCATCTCAGGCTACGAGGTATGAGTAAGCGCGCGTAGCGACGTGCGTGTAGGGTCGAACTGCGAACCACTTGAAAAAATCAGACATCTTCAGGGTGTGGAACCCTGCTTCTCACATGCTCCCATACTACTTCATGTGAGACCTGGGTCCGTGCTCCGTGGACTGTTGCTGAAAGGGCCAGTAGTACCGGGATTTGTTTGGCTAAATCACCTTTGAACCTGGGTTAGGCCCCAACAAGAGAACATATGGCCATAGCCTTTGCTAAACTTTATGTAATATCCTGTATGTCCCAGAGTAGTGCGCAGCTATTTTACACTTCTTGGCGCTTCCAAGTTCAGAATCACCGCGATCTTCGCGGGGTCTGCCATCAGCCCTTGTCTGCGAACAACGTGCCCCAATAGGTTCCCAAAAGGAATGCAAAACACACACTTCTTGAGGTTCAGCACGATTTGGTATCTTCGACAGGTATCTAACATCAAGCGCAAGCTCGCTACATGGCGCTTAACCAGCGCAAATATAGTCTAGTCATCAAAATAGACCTCGAAGCACTTATGAATATATTCCTTAAATGCCGCAACAACCACGCGCGAAAAGATAGCCAACGCATTCTTCAATCCAAACGGCATGACAATATATTGAAAGAAACCCCAGTCACAAAGGTTGTCTTGCTCCTATCCTTTAGCATGATTTTGATTTGTTGGTACTCAGAGAACCCATCAGTGAAAGAATATGCGTCATGACCACCTACATTGTCCAACACTTCATTAGTGAACGGAGTTGGGAATGGATCATGCACACAAGCGTCATTCAATTTTCTAAGATCCACACATATCCTTATCTTTTCCTTCTGCTTCTTCTCTTGTACCACCATTGGGTTTACCCAATCGGATTCTTTCATAGGCTTAATAATTCCATTGCGAGCATTTTGTCTAGTTCTATGCGGACCTTCTCCTTGTATTTCATATTTAAGCGGTACAACCTCTACTTAACTGGCTTCCCGTCAGGTTTCAGCGTGATCTTCATCACTCTTAGATCTCCAATTATTCCTTTCAAATCCGTAAACTTGGTCGGGAATAAGTCCTGATAGTCGTGGAGAAATTCAACGACCTTATCCGCCGTCGCATTGTTCAAGTAGTCTCCAATATTTGCGAACTTGGGTTTTGCCTCCGTACCAATATTCATCTGCTTAGTTTTCACCGACGTGATCATATCAGGATTCTCAATATGTGGTCCTTGAACCTCACGGTGGCCTTTTGATCCAAGTGGATATTGTAGGTTTTAACCCCATACAGAAATTACCTACATACGAATTCTAAAACACAGAAAATAAACAATGCTAGAGCATAACACATAAAACACATATACACAGAGATTTTCCCCTGGATCCCAAAACCTGGACTACTAGCTTGATTTTTCATTATGTTCTTTTCAATGTTATAATACATATTTATACATGCCGAAGCATCCAATACCATGGACCAAAAACCATCGCGTCCAAAAAAAATATTGAAAATCATGCACAAAACGATAAGTGGGTCCACCCAACCTAACATAGGGTCCAAAAACAAATTTTTTTTGGGCGCTGCCTCGGACCCCATAAAGTGGGGTTACGGGTACACCTCAAACCCCCTGTGACCCCTCCCGCCCCCAGCTACACAATCGGCGCAACGAAGGGGGGCTCCGCCCCCCCTCTAACCCCCCAGTTAACTACGTGGGCTATGTTAGAAAATTATATATTACAAAGCAATGGATCACATAAAATATTGCAGAAATATAAACACAGAAAATGCATAAAACAATAGAGACATAGATATACGTGGTTCACCTAGTTTGGGCTACATCCATGGAGAAATAGCTAGTCCTTCTTTTATTATATTATCCAGAAAACTGAAGAGATACAACCTACAACAAATCCGTTGTAGGTAAAGTAAATGGCGAAGTAAATGGAAGCCACTTGAAGCCCTACACAGGTGGGCCAGCCACTTAACTAACTGACTGAAGCATAGTCTTCGCGAACCGAGCAGTCGGACAATCAAGGTAAATGACTTGGTGCTGCTGTATGACAGTAAGTTTGAAAAAATTCCTCGAAAATTCATAATGCATTGGCTGGGACCATACATGGTTAAGGAGGTCACAGACAGAGGCGCATTCCAGGTAGTCAAACTAAATGGAGAACCTTTCCTAGGCAAAGTAAATGGCAGCCGCTTGAAGCCCTACATGGGTGGGCTGGCCACTTGACTAACTGACTGAAGCACAGTCTTCGCGAACCGAGCAATCGAACAAGGGCACGGGACTATAAACATTCACAGCACATGCCGATACAAATGTAAGGAAACAATTCAAACTCAGAGGTCTCAGGACCGAGGATGCAGCTAGATCAACAAGCAGCAACTCAGTGCGCTGTGGATATCAGGACCGTTCCTGACTAGTTGGAGGGCCTCTGTTGCCAGATCGCCGTGCCAACCGAGTGACTCGAGGGCGAGTCACGATTTTTGTGTTGGGGGCCTATTGGGCATGGAATCCCCCCACATCATGTTTTGAGGCTCAAAGCCCAAGTTTTGAGTGATATTATTGTAAATCTCTGCGAATTGCAGGCGCGGAATGTATGTTAGAGTCATAGGGTTGTCTGCCCTAAGTTTGAAAGTAATGTCGGCCTACCCATGGGCCACGGACCATGGGATTGTATAAATAGAGCGAGGCTCTCAGTTGGAAAGAAGAGACAATGAGAGAATTGAATGGATAGAAAGAGATAGCGAGCATAGAAGAAGAGCCTAAGTGTGTCTTGGGTCGTAGTAGTAGGAAGAGGCTCTGCAGCTGAGTGCGCACAGACCTAGTAGAGTCTGCAGCTGAGTGCGCGGACCCCTGCAGCTGAGTGCACAAGGTAGAGTAGAGTCTATAACCGGAAGGGAGATTAATAAAGAAAGGTTATGTTACAAATTCTGTGCATCTGTTCCGAATTATTACATGTTTGATCTCATTTCCAATTATATTGTTTATTTACTCTGCGCACTTGTATGAATTGTGGATATTGTTAAATATAATTGAAAGCATATGGATAAGCTATGTTAATTAACTAATAACAGGTTACTAGTAAGGCCTTGGGTTATAACACTGTTCCGCCCTCGAGTAGGGCTGCGTGAAGGCAGCATCTCAGGCTACAAGGTATGAGAAAGCGCGCGTAGCGACATGCGTGCAAGGTCGAACTGCGAACCACTTGAAAACATCAGACATCTTCAGGGTGCGGAACCCTGATTCTCACACGTTCCCATACTACTTCGGGTGAGACCTCGGTCCGTGGTCCGTGGACTGTTGCCGAAAGGGCCAGTAGTACCGGGATTTGTTCAAGTAGTCTCCAATATTTGCGAACTTGGGTTTTGCCTCCGTACTAATATTCATCTGCTTAATTTTCACCGACGTGATTATATCAGGATTCTCAATATGTGGTCCTTGAACCTTGCGGTGATCTTTTGATCCAAGTGGATATTGTAGGATTTAACCCCATACAGAAATTACCTGCATACGAATTCTAAAACACAGAAAATAAACAATGCTAGAGCATAACACATAAAACACATACACAGATATTTTCCCCTGGATCCAAAAACCTGGACTACTAGCTTGATTTTTCATTATGTTCATTTCAATGTTATAATACATATTTATACATGCCGAAGCGTCGAATACCATGGACCAAAAACCATCGCGTCCAAAAAAAATGTTGAAAATCATGCACAAAACCATAGGTGGGTCCACTCAACCTAACATAGGGTCCAAAAACAAATTTTTTTGGGGCGCTACCCCGGACCCCATAAAGTGGGGTTACAGGTTTACCTCAAACCCCTTGTGACCCCTCCCGCCCCGCGCTACACAATCGGCGCAACGAAGGGGGGCTCCACCCCCCCCTAACCCCCTATTGAACTACGTGGGCTATGTTAGAAAATTATATATTACAAAGCAATGGAACACATAAAATATTGCAGAAATATAAACACAGAAAACACAAAACAATAGAGACACAGATGTACGTGGTTCACCTAGTTTGGGCTACATCCATGGAGAAATAGCTAGTCCTTCTTTTATTATATTATCCAGCAAACTGAAGAGATACAACCTACAACAAATCTGTTGTAACTCCCTCTTCGCTCTCAATCTCCTCTCTTTTCCTCACTCAGAATATAGATATACATAGACGCAATATAATTCCCTCATATATAGTGAGGGGTTGCTTTCTAGGGAAAAAAACCCTAAATTAAACATAACTTTTATCGTTAGATCATCTGCCAAATGAACGGCCAAAGCATAATGCTTGATTTGTGGTACCTCTCAAATACCTGAGAATCCACTTCACCGCCATCCAATGTTCTTTTCCTGGATTGTTCATGTACCCGCTTACAACTCCTACTGCTTGTGCAATATCAGGGCTTGTGCAGACCATTGCATACATTAAGCTTCCAACTGCTGATGCATATGGAACTTTAGACATATGAGCCATTTCTTCCTGAGTCTTGGGACACACCTCCTTACTTAATTTGAAATGGCTAGCCAAAGGTATACTAACTAGTTTTGCATTCTACATAGTAAACCTTTTCAACACCTTTTTTATGTACTCATTTTGAGACAATGTTAATTTGCGATTCTTCCTGTCTCTAGTTATTCTCATACCAAGGATTTGTTTTGCAGCACTCAAATCCTTCATTGCAAATGAGTTTGCCAATTTCCTTTTGAGCACATTTATTTCCTGCATGTTAGAAACTCCAACAAGCATGTCATCTACTTACAATAACAATATAATATAGCTGCCATCATTTTGCCTTTTGAGATAAACATAATGATCAGAGTGACACCTAATATAACCTTGTTCAGACATAAACTTGTCAAATTTTAGATACCACTACCTTGGAGCCTGTTTTAAGCCATACAAGCTCTTCTTCAACCTGCAAACTAGTTTCTCCTTCCCTTTTATCTCATATCATTGTGGCTACTGCATATATATCTCTTCCTCCAAATCCCCATGTAGAAAGGTTGTCTTTACATTTGACTGTTCAAGATGCAAATCTTCAACTGCTACTAGAATTAGAATAGTGTTGATTGAAGTCATTTTCAGAACAGGAGAAAATATCTCGTCAAAGTCTATACCATTTTTCTGTGCAAACCCTTTCACCACAAGTCTAGCTTTATATCTTTTTCTATCTCCATCTTCTTCCTTCAACTTGTAAACCCATTTATTCTACAATGTCGTTTTACCTGCAGGCAACCTGACTAAGTCCCAAGTCTGGTTATGTGCTAAGGAGTCCATTTCTTCTTTCATGGCTTTCTCCTAGTTCTTCCTGGTTTCTACCTGCACTCCTTATTCATAACATTCAGGTTCACCAGAATCAGTCAACAATACATAATATAATGAAGGAGAGTATTGTTCAGGGGGTCTACTTATCCTGGTAGATCTTCTAACACCAATTTCAGGTGTTTGAAGTGCTTGTTGTTGTTTTGGTTGTTGTTCTGGATATTGATCATTATGATTTTCAGGGACCATCACTTCTCCTGTGATATCGTCAAGCACCGTGTATTCTCTGTTTTCTTTTTCCTATTTCTTTTCCTGCAACTGATCCTTATACAAAACCTTTTCATTGAATATGACATCTCTGCTCTTAATGATTTTGTGTTTTTCATAATCATAAAAACGATAACCAAAATCACTAACACCATGTCCAATAAAGGTACATTTCTTTGATTTTGCCTCAATGTTTGTTCTATTTTATCTGTTAATGTGGACAAAGGCTTCACAACCAAAAGTATTTTAAAAAGAGTAGTTTACTCTTTTACCTGTTGATACTTCCTCTGGAATACCACCATTCAATGAACTTGAAGGCCCTCTATTTATTAGTTAAACAACAACATCTATAACATCTGCCCAAAATTGTAAAGGCAATCCTGCATGCAATCTCATGCACGCTCCATGATTGTTCTATTCATCCTTTCTGACACACCATTTTCTTGTGGACAGATCTCTCTGATACAGATAATCTTCCATCTGCATTTTCCACAGGTTGTAGTTTCGGCCGTTGAATTTTTTGACCCTAAACCTACCATCTTCCGCCATTGTTCCCACTCGAACCAGAAACCCTTCTCTCTTGCGTGTTTATCAGCAAAATAGACCTTTGGCTCTGATACCAGTTGTTAGAAAATTATATATTATAGGGCAATGGAACACATAAAATATTGCAGAAATATAAACACAGAAAACAATAGAGACACAGATATACGTGGTTCACTCAGTTTGGGCTACGTTCATGGGGAAACAGCCAGTCCTCCTTTTATTATATTATCTAGCAAACTGAAAAGATACAACCTACAGCAAATCCAATGTAACTCCCTCTTCGTTGTCAATCTCCTCTCTCTTCCTCACTTAGAATACAGATATACATAGACGCAATATAATTCCCTCATATATATAGAGGGGTTGCCTTATAGGGCAAAAAGACCCTAAATTAAACGTAACTTCTACTGTCAGATCATCTGCCTAATGAATGGCCCAAATTGACTAGGAATTACTAGACTTTTACAAGGAAATTTTACATATATTTTTAACTTTGAGGGCACAATTACTAGACTTTTACAAGGCAATTTTACATCTATTTTACAAGTCCCCCCCGCACCCCCCCGTGTGAAGGGGTGTACAATTTTCCTAGGGCATACATCCAACTGAGACCTTTGAATACAGAAGATAATCAGGCTCCACACCCAACAGGCTAGTCGTGGAAAGAATATAACACAACCCAACATTCTCCCACTTGTTGTTTTCTTTCTATAGGGGGCCACAAGAGAGCTTAGTCATTTTTCCAGCCCTGAAACGCCGATTGTCTCTCTACACCAAGAGAACTTCTTAGAGCTCACAGATTTTGTCAATGCATCTACATTATTCTTCAAAGTTTCCACCTTTACCAGCAACACGTTTTTTTCTTCTATCATATCCCTCACAAAGTGATACCGAACATCAATGTGCTTTGTCCTTGAATGATATGCGGAGTTTTTTGCCAAGAAAATTGCACTTTGGCTATCACAGTGTATCCTTATAGCTCCTTGTACTAACCCCATACTTGAACACAATCTCTGCAACCAAACTGCTTCCTTGCTTGCATGAGTGGCTGCGATGTATTCTGCCTATGTAGTTGATACTGCCACTACAGATTATTTCTTAATCATCCAACTGAATGCAACTCCAAATAGGTTAAACACATACCCACTTGTAGATCTTCTATGATCTAGATCTCTAGCCCAGTCTGCATCAACAAAGCCACGAATATCCAACATTCTGTTCAATCATGGTCTTCCTTAGTAGCACAAACCATAATCACTAGTGCCATGAAAATTCCTGAAAACCTGTTTCACTGCTGTCCAATGCTCCTTCCCTGGTTTTGACATAAACCTGCTCAATACTCCCACTGCATGTGCAATGTCTGGTCTAGTACAAACCATTGCATACATCAAGCTACCCACTGCACTTGCATATGGAACACAAGGCATGTCCTCTTCCTCTTCTTGTGTCTTGGGACAATGTTCAACAAATAACCTCACACCTACAGGAATAAGAACCTTCACCGGTTTACTATCCTGCATATTAAACCTCTACAGTATTGTCTCGACATACTTCCTTTGGTTTAACCAAAGCTTCCTCTTTCCCTGATATCTTTTAATTTCCATGCCCAAAATATAGTTTTCAGCACTAAGATCTTTCATGTCGAATTTGGAAGACAACTTGGTCTTCAAATCCTGGATAATTTGTTTGTCATTTCCAACGAGCAACATATCATCCACATACAAGACCAGATAAATAACACGATCACCAATTAATTTAAAATACACACAGTGATCTGCTTTGCTTCTGGTGAACCCAAGTCCCCGTATAAATGTATCAAATTTCTGACACCACATCTTTGGTGACTGTTTTAACTCATACAGAGACTTCTTTAACTTGCATACTAGTTCTTTCTTACCTTTCACCGCAAAGCCTTCAGGTTGCTTCATGTAGATTTCCTCTTTTAGATTTCCATGAAGAAATGTTGTCTTCATATCCATCTGTTCTACCTCAAAATCAAAAGCAACAGCAACAGATAAAAGTAATCTAATAGAAGTTACCTTGGCAATAAGAGAAAAAATATCACCAAAATCAATTCCCGACACCTAGGAATAACCTTTTGCTACCAACCGAGCTTTGTATTTCTCCAGTTTTCCTTCTGCATTTGTCTTCTTTTTGAATACCTATTTGCGGCAATGGGTTTCCTTCCAGCCGACAACTCCACCAGATCCCAAGCCTCATTTTTTTGCAAAGATGCCATTTCATCAACCATGGTCTCTTTCTAGAGTTTTCCATCCTCTGAATCAACTGCTTCCTTCACAGTGCTAGGATCATTATCAGTAACAGACAAAGCAAAATTTGAACAGAAAGCAGATGGAATATACCTTTCTGGCTGCCTTCTTTCTCGAACTGATCTTCTCACACCCGGAGTTTGTGGATCTTCATCTTCTGATTCCTCCTTTGCTGTAGAGTTTGATTCTTCCTCAAGCTAAAAATCTATCTTCTCAGGTTCCTTTGGTTGGAATTCATGTTTAATAACATCATTTACCTCTCTGAACACCACATCTCAGTTGTACACAACCTTCTGTGTGACTGGGTTCCAAAGCTTATAACTCTTTAAACCATCTTTATACCCAATAAAGAAGCAATTTTCAGATTTACTATTCGACTTGGTTCGTTTCTCCTTTCGAACATGTACATATGCATCACATCCAAATACCCTTAGATGTGAAAGAGAGGGTTTATTACCAGTGCATACCTCTTGTGGAGTCTTATCCTCCAATGCTAATGAAGGTGACCTGTTGACCAGGTAACATGCAGTATTCACCGCCTCTGCCCAGAATTCCTATCCTAACTCGACACCACTGAGCATGCTTCTTGCCCTTTCCATCAACGTCTTATTCATTCTTTTTGCAACTCCATTTTGTTGAGGTGTATATGGAGTAGTCTTCTGTTCTGCTATACGACACTTTTTACATAATTCTTCAAATTATTTGTTGCAAAACTCTCCACCATTATCTGTCCTCAACACCTTTATCTTCTTCTCTGTTTGATTTTCCACGAGAGTCTTAAATTCTTTAGACCTGTCAAAGGCTTTAGATTTCATCTTAAGGAAATATATCCATGTATTCCTTGAGAAGTCATCTATAAATGGTACATAGTACACAGACTTACCGAGTGATGGAACCTTCATAGGTCCAAACACATCACTATGCACAAGTTCTAATATCTGTTTTGCCCTCTTACTACCAGAGAGGAAACTCACCTGATTCTGCTTCCCATATACACAATTTTCACAAAAATCAAAATCCAGAGAGCTATTACTCATACCTTCTACCATACCTTTACCATGAGGTATTCAAAGGACCTTCTCTCCAATATGTCCGTCTTTGATGCCACAACATGGTATTTTCTCCAGAGACCACTAGATTTTATGCTCGACATTTAGGAACCATGGAATTGTTGCACCCATCAACAACAGTGCTACTTTGAAGCTTTCACAGAGTTCCAATCCGAACTCCTCGCATCAATCCCAATGCTCCCCGAACCATTTTGCAGGTATCCTTCTCGAACACTATTTTTACACCTGCATCATCCAGCGTGCTCACAGAAATTAGATTTCTGGTTAATGCAGGAATATGTAGAACACCTGGAAGCGTTCTAACCCTTCCACCTTGCAACTTCAACTTTATTTTTCCACGACCAACGATTCTAGCCTTCTTGTCATCCCCCAAGAAGACATCACCACCATCATATTTCTCATACTTGCAGAACCACTTTCTATGGGGAGTGAAGTGAAAGGATGTACCTAAGTCAATCAACCATGCCTCATGATCCACATGTGTACTTGAAGAAGCCAAGTACACATCCCCACCTTCATCTGAGATGGTTTTCGCCTTTGCAGAAGGAGCCTCATTAGATCCCTTTCCTTTGTCAGAAGCTTTAGATTTACAGTCCCTTTTGAAGTGGCTTTCCTTTCCGTATTTCCAGCACACCACCTTTACAGGTTTTCTTGGAGATTTAGATCTCCCTCTAGATTTAGATCTTCCGCTCGATGACTTATTTATTTATTTTTCTGTTCTGGGACCATTCTCGTACAGACAAGGCATCACCATTCTAGCTCCATAATTTTTCGTCTCATGTCCTTTGTTAGCAAGGCTAAGACTATTTTATCAAACTTAAAGGAAGTTGCATTGGTACCTATTGTAATAACCAGACTATCCCACAAATCTGGTAGAGAACACAACAGACTGATGCACTTATTTTGATCAGAAATTTTAATATCAACGGATGTTAACTAACTTACCATAATATTAAATGCGTTCAGATTCTCTGTCACCAAGTCTCCATCTTTCATCCTCAGGTTATACAGCTTTTTCTACAAGAACAGTGTATTCACCAAATACTTAGATTGGTACAAAATCCCTAACTTGTCCCACAAAGCCTTTGTCGTAGCTTCCCCTGATAAATTCAGAAATGCTGAATCTGAGACACACAATTGTATTGTGCTTTTTGCCTTCCGATCCAACTTCTTCCATTCTTCATCGGACACTCCCGTTGGTTTAGTACCTAGATCTACCACGATCCACTAATATTTATCCACCATCTTGAGTTTCCACAACTCAAAACTATGACCATTAAATCTCTCGATCTCTATTTTCCCATTGCTCGCCATCTTCTTTTACCACCAGAATTGATTTCGCAGATCTCCCACTGAACAGGGTCTACTATAGGCCCGAGCGAAACCCCTCAGCAATAAAGGTGTCCCCTTGAAGCCAAAACAGCTCTGATACCAAATGTAGGTTTTAACCCCATACAAAATTTACCTGCATACAAATTCTAAAACACAAAAAATAAACAATGCGAGAGCATAACACATAAAACACATATACACAGAGATTTTTCCCTGGATCCCAAAACTGGAACTACTAGCTTGATTTTTCATTATGTTCCTTTTAATGTTATAATACATATTTATACAGGCCGAAACATCCAGTACCATGGACCAAAAACCATTGCGTCCAAAAGACGTGCGAAAATCATGCACAAAACCATAGGCGGGTTTGCCCAACCTAACATAGGGTCCAAAACCAAAATTTTCCGGGGCACTCCCCTGGTCCCCATAAAATGGGGTTATGGGTACACCTCAAACTCCTTGTGAAACCCCCCCCCTGCTACAAAATTGACACAATGAAGGGGGGCTTCGCCTCCCCTCTAACCCCTTGGTTAACTACGTGGGCTAGTCGTGGAAAGAATATAACACAACCCAACAGATATTGGTGGCCACTCGACAATTCCACTTGGACCCCCACCATTGCTTCTTTCAGTTTTTTTAGTTTTCTTAATTCTAGCACAATTTACTATTTTTAGCAGTTTTTCGGGTCCTAAATTTTTGGAGCAGTTTTGAGGCCCTAAACAATGGTTTTTTTGGAAATCTACCCAACGATTTTATATCTAAAATCATCTTTTCAGTCGTAGTCCTCGGAGAGATCTTTCCAGCGGGTTATCACACGCGTCAAACAGAGATAATATGACCAAGTCACGACCTTGGGAAGTTGGCTGTCCAACTCACCCCAACTGGGCCCATAAACTCTTGGTGTTACATCTCCTCGGGTAAGGGTTTTGGTTGTTTATGGTTTGCTCTTATTGTTCAATAATAAAAAGGCTCTTGAGACTCATTGTAAGACAATTGAGAGGCATGTAGCCGCCACACCTCTTCTCAGAGATAAGATACCATCGCTCTAGCTGGTTTATTTCCATCTCTGTTTGTAAGCATATTTCAATATTTTACATTAATGAAATGAAGTATTATTTCTGCTGCATCTCTGTGTTTATGGTTATCTCTATAATTTGTTGCGTTCCTGTTTAAATCCGGATCAGTGGTATCAGAGCAATCTGCTTTTTTTCTCTGTTTTTCTTTGCTTGTCCCGAACGAGGTCGGGATATAAGGAGTTAGGGCTTGAACTGGTCGAACCTTTGCAAGACCAGCCTCACAAATCCCGATGGCCTCCCATGGTGGATGAAAAGAAAGACGGGGGGTAGGAGATCCTATCAAATTATTGTTCGAAGAAGCCCTTAAGTGACAAAGGAAAGCGATGATGGACAACTTTGCCTAGATCTTTCAGAGGCTACCCAGGGGTGACACGTCGGCTTCCAATAGCTACTCTAGAAATGCCACACCGTTTAAGGTACAAGTTAATTTTGAAATCCCGATATTAGAGGGTTATATAAACGCAGATGCCGTCAATAAATGCTTAAATCTGCTAGAGGGTTATTTTTTTGTTCATGATTTTTCCAATCAGGAAAAGATTATTTTCGCTCTTCTCAAAGAAGCTCCCCACGTCAGGGACTGGTGGGAAACCTATTGCGAGCAGAAGGATGAAAGTATAGGCTCATTCTTTTCAGCCGCACCCACTTGGAATTCATTCTAGGATGCCATCAAAGAGAAATACTACCCTGTTAGAAGTTATGAGGATCAATACATAAAGTGGACCACACTGCAGCCAAAAAGGGACCAAGATATGACGGAGTTTACCAATATTTTCCATACCCTTCACACAAAGTTGGGTATCAAGGATTCAAAGCAGCATTTGGTACTCAAATACCATGGCTGCCTACACAAGTACATCCAGGAAGAAATAGAATTCCTGAACATCTCCTCGCTTGGCACGGCATACCGATATGCCGTCAAGGTCGAGCAAAAGTTTAATTAGAAGAAGCGAGACTTTTGATATGTGAATCTGAAGCAAGGGAAAGGTGCCCCCAAACTGCAGAACAAAGGAAAAAGCCAGGCGGGGAGACCCAGGACAAACCACCAAAGCTGCAAGCAAAGAACAGCGCCGCGAAGCCAAAAAGGGACATGGGAAAGTGGTGTGAGTTCCATAAGAGCTCCATTCACAACACAAGTGAGTGTCGGGCCAAGCAGTCACTGGTGGTTGAGCTAAAGGTTTTTGAATCAAATGCATGTTCCAACTCTGAGTCAGAACCCAACAAGGGGAATGACAAAGGGAAGTAGATTATCGATGCAGAGCCCAATGCCACCGTTGCCACCATGAAGATCCAGAAGGAGGAACTTGAAGATCCAGAGTAGGAGGAGCGTCTCTTCCACTCCCATATGTGGGTAAAGGGCTCCCCGCCACAGTTCATTATTGATAACCGGAGCCAAAAGAACCTCATTTCGGCAGAGGTAGTGAAGCGGCTGGGCTTACCGACTACAGCACATCCACAACTGTACACCATCGGGTGGCTTCACCAAAGACGGGATCTTCGTGTGAGCTACTAGTTCGCCTTCCATAGAACATCAAGCCCTTCATAGATGAGGTATTGTGTGACATTACTCCCCTTGAAGTTTTTATGTATTATTAGGAAAACCATACTTGTGGAAGCGACACTCTGTGTATGAATCAAGGCCCCGTGTTGTTATTGTTACTTTGGGAAATAAGTTATACAGGATACTAGAGGTAGCACCACCTACTACTATCTCTTTGGTTACTGCAAAACAATATAGTAAGCTCATTTCCCAAACTGTGAAATTTGTTTCCCTGATGATACGCCACAACCTCTAGATAGGGCCCCTCCACACGACAACTACAGATGGACAAGGTCGTGGAGGAGTACGAGGATATCTTCACCTCCCCCGCAGTGGTTCTCCTCTGCACTGTCAGGTCAAGCACTCCATCGATCTGATCCTAGGTGCACTACTACCCAATGGACCAATCCATTGGCGCTCCATTCTGGAGAACAATGAAATCAAGAGGCAAATTTAGGAGCTATTGCAGAAAGGTCACATCCGTCCGAGTTCATCGCCCTGTGGGAGCCCGATCGTGTTGGTACAGAAGAAGGATGGGACTTGGAGACTCTATATTGATTATTAGGCGTTGAACAAGATCACTATCTATAATAGGTACTCGATCCCATGGATTGATGACCTCCTGGACCAGCTGAAGAGGTCAAAATATTTCAGCAAGATCGATTTGAAGTCAAGATATCACCAGGTACCAATCGAACCCTCCGATGTGTGGAAGACTGCCTTCAAAGCCAAGGAGGGCTTTTTCGAATGGTTGGTTATGACTTTTGGATTGACGAATGCTCCTGCAACATTCATGAGCCTAATGGATGACATCTTTTGGCCATTCACTAACTCATTTGTAGTGCTATACTTGGATGACGTCCTGATCTTTAGCCAGAGTTGGGAAGAGCACCTCCACCACATCCGACAGGTTCTCCAAACACTACGGCAACACAAGTTATGTGCTAATTTGGAGAAATTCACTTTTGGCATGACCCAAGTTCAGTGTCTGGGATACATTATTGATGAACAGGGGGTGCATGTGAATTCAGTTAAGATCCAGGTAATTCGGGATTACCCATCTCCAACCACTCTGACAGAGCTCTGCAGCTTTCTAGGTCTTGCCAACTTCTACCGCAGGTTCGTGTTGGGATTTTCTCATATCACTTGGCCCTTGAATCAAGTCACCAAGGCAGGAGCGAAAGAAAAAGTCTTTTGGTCTGAATCTCAACAGAAGTCATTCACAGAGTTCAAAGATCGGCTCTGCTTGACACCAATGCTTGCATTACCAGACTTGCAACAACTATTTTAGGTCGAGATAGATGCCTCTGACTATGCTATTGGGGCAGTCCTTACTCAACATGGGCATCCAGTGGCATATCACAGTGAGACACTTTTAGACAGTTTGGAAGCATCCCACTTATGACAAGGAGATGTATTCCATTGTCCAGGCCTGCCAACAATGGAAACATTACATTTTGGGGAAGAAAACAGTCATCCACACAGACCACCGACCCCTGTAGTTCATACAGACCGAAGGGAAATTGAAAAATGATTGCCATCAGAAGTGGTCCACATACCTACAACAGTTCCATTTGAATATCAAGTATAAGAAGGGCAGCGCAATTAATATTGCATATTGCCTCAGTCGACCACCGATCATGGCGTTAACCACCATGCTCAACTCTTGTGGTCACGAGACTTTTGATTGACCACTTCTCTACAAAAGAGACCCAGAATTTAGCCACACATACCAGACACTCTTGTAGGGTCAACATGTTCCAGATTTTCACCTCCAGGATCCCCTGTTATGCCACCTGGGTCACCTTTGTGTTCATTCAAGCGAGCCTACCAAGATGATTTGGGAAGCACACTACAGTTAGGTTGTTGGGAATTTCAGGGTCGAGAAAATGGTGGCAGTACTGCTGAAGTATTTCTACTGGCCGAATCTTCGACAGGATGTCGAAAAGTACATCATATCATCCACTACCTGCGCCATTGAAAAACCGACCATCAAGAAGCAAGGCCTCTATACCTCGCTTCCTACCCCTAGTCGACTTTGGGAATCCATCACCATGATTACATGTCAGGCCTTCATTCCACTAAGCATGGAAACGACTATGTTTTTGTGGTTGTCGAAAGGTTCTCGAAGATGGCCATTATGATAGCCTTCAAAAAGAATATCATAGCCGAAGCCACTACTAAACTCTTCTTTAAACGAGTGTGGGTACACTTTGGGATCCCATAGTCTATCATCTCAGATCAGGACAGTAGGTTCCTCAGTACATTTTGGTTTAGTCTCTGGTCGATGCTGGACACCAAACTCACTAAGTCCAAACCCTTCCATCCTCAAACTGATGGCCAGACAGAGGTTTTCAACAGGATGATCGTACACATTCTATGCATGTACAACTCAAAGCATCCACGCACATGGGATGAGAGCCTCCCCTATGTTCAGCACAGCTACAACCGGGCTCTTCATAGCTCGACTGGCCACAACCCTTTTTAGCTGGGCTTGGGATTGAGCCACAATGTCCCATTGATGTGGCCATGCCATTTGCAGCTACTAACGCAGATTCAGCTCATGTCCAATCCGAAACAGATAAGGAAAACAACTTCATTGAGCACATCCAACATATTCGCCAGCAGGTCCATGACATTCTGGAGAAATCAAATGCCAAGTATAAGCAGCGACATGATCAACATCAGGTGCCACACAAGTTTCAGGTGGGCGACAAAGTCTGGTTGCATTTGCAAAAAGAATTCCTTACTAGAGCTTATCGAAAACTCAAACCACTTTGATATGGTCCTTACACAAATTTTTAGAAAAGTATATATTACAAAGCAATGGAACACATAAAATATTGCAGAAATATAAACACAGAAAACACATAAAACAAGAGAGACACAGATATACATGGTTCACCCAGTTTGGGCTACGTATACAGAGAAACAACCAGTCCTTCTTTTATTATATTATCTAGTAAACTAAAGAGATACAACCTACAACAGATCCACTGTAACTCCCTCTTCGCTCTCAATCTCCTCTCTTTTCGTCACTCAGAATACAGATCTGACATACATAGACGTAATACAATTCCCTTGTATATAGTGAGGGGGTGTTGCCCCCGAACCCCCACCGGGGGACCACTAGCCCCCAGACCCCCTAGCCGGGGGGGATCAGCCCCCCGAACACCCGTGGGGGGGGGGGGGCTTGCCCCCCCCGCGTGGAGGGGTGTACAATCTTCCTGGGGTATACATTTGGCTGAAACCTTTGAATACAAAAGATAATCAGGCTCCACACCCAACAATCTCCCACTTGGAGACTGATTATAGCAACTCCACCATTGCTTCATTTGCTAGACAATGACTCTTCTTTTGACCTGGCTGTTTCTCATCTTCTTTATCATACTTGAATACCAATTGAAACTGAGAAAATTCTCAGTTTCTCCCTGGTTACAACTTTTGCTAACATATCTGCAGGATTCTGGCTAGTGTGTATCTTTTCTAGCTTCAACTGTCCATCTTCCAATGCTGACCATATGAATGGTACTTGAGCTGTATATGTTTAGTCTTGGAATGAAATGTAGAGTTCTTTGCAAGATGTATGGCACTTTGGTTGTCACTGTATAACCTGCCCAACTCCTGCTTCTTACCCAATTCATCTAGAAACCTTTGTAACCAAATCATTTCTTTACTAGCCTTTGTAGCAGTAACATACTCTGCTTCTGTTGTTGAAAGTGCAACAACACTTTGGATTTTTGAAACCCAACTGACAGCTATTCCACCTACAGTAAATACATATCCTGTAGTGCTTCTCCTGTTATCTCTGTCACCTGCCATATTTGCATCAACATATCCCTGTAGAGCAATGTTTGAACCACCAAAGCATAATGCTTGATTTGTGGTACCTCTCAAATATCTGAGAATCCACTTCACTACCATCTAATGTTCTTTTCCTGGATTGTTCATGTACCCACTTACAACTCCCACTGCTTGTGCAATATCAGGCCTTGTGTATACCATTGGATACATTAATCTTCCAACTGCTGATGCATATGGAACTTTAGAAATATGACCCATTTCTTCCTGAGTCTTGGGACACTCCTCTTTACTTAATTTGAAATGGCTAGCCAAAGGTATACTAACTGGTTTTGCATTCTGCATATTAAACATTTTCAACACCTTTTTTATGTACTCACTTTGAGACAATGTTAATTTGTGATTCTTCTTATCTCTAGTTATTCTCATACGATGAATTTGTTTTGTAGCACCCAAATCCTTCATTGCAAATGAGTTTGCCAATTTCCTTTTGAGCACATTTATTTCTTGCATGTTAGAACCTGCAACAAGAATGTCATCTACATGCAATAACAATATAATATAGCTACCATCATTTTGCCTTTTGAGATAAACACAATGATCAGAGTGACACCTAGTATAACCTTGTTCAGACATAAACTTGTCAAATTTTAGATACCACTGCCTTGGAGCCTATTTTAAGCCATACAAACTCTTTTTCAACCTGCACACTAATTTCTCCTTCCTTTTTACCTCATATCCTTGTGGCTGCTGCATATATATCTCTACCTCCAAATCCCCATGAGAAAGGTTGCCTTTATATCTAACTACTCAAGATGCAAATCTTCAGTTGCTACTAGACTTAGAATAGTTCTGATTGAAGTCATTTTCACAATAGGAGAAAATATCTCATCAAAGTCTATACCCTTTTTCTATGCAAACCCTTTCACCACAAGTCTAGTTTTATACCTTTTTCTACCTCTATCTTCTTCCTTCAACTTGTAAACCCATTTATTCTGCAATGTTGTTTTACTTGCAGGCAATCTAACTAAGTCCCAAGTCTGGTTATGTGCTAAGGAGTCTATCTCTTCTTTCATGGCTTGGCCCCACTTCTTCCTGGTTTCTACTTGCACTTCTTCTTCATAACATTCTAGTTCACCAGAATCAGTGAACAATACATAATATAATGAAGAAGAGTATCGTTCAGGGGGTCTACTCATCCTGGTAGGTCTTCTAACACCACTTTCAGGTGTTTGAAGTGCTTGTTGTTGTTGTGGTTGTTGTTCTGGCTGTTGATCATTATGATTTTCAGGCACCATTACTTTTTCTGTGATCTCGTCAAGCACTGAGTATTCTCTGTTTTCTTTTTCATGTTTCTTTTCCTGCATCTGATCCTTATAATAAACCTTTTCATTGAATATGACATCTCTGCGCCTAATGATTTCGTGTTTTTCATAATCATAAAAGTGATAACCAAAACCATTAACACCATATCCAATAAAGGTACATTTCTTTGATTTTGCCTCAAGCTTTGTTCTATTTTCTTTATTAATTTGGACGAAGGCTTCACAACCAAAAGTTTTTAAAAAAGAGTAGTTTACCTTTTTACCTGTCCATGCCTCCTCTGGAATACCACCATCCAAGGAACTTGAAGGCCTTCTGTTTATTAGATAAACAACAGTATCTACAACATCTGCCCAAAATTGTAAAGGCAATTCTGCGTGGAATCTCATGCACCTTGCACGCTTCATGATTGTCCTGTTCATCCCTTCTAACACGCCATTTTCTTGTGGTGTTCCTGGAATTGTCTTCTCTCTACAAATTCCTTTCTTTGAACAATACCTATCAAAATCTTTGCTGCAATATTCACCTCCATTGTCTGATTTGAGACATTTCAATCTTTTTCCCGTCTCATTTTCAACCAAAGCTTTCCATTTCTTGAAAATATCAAATACATCAGATTTATTTCAAATACAATAAATCCAAGTTTTTCTGGTTGCATTATCAATAAAAGTAACATAATAATGAGAGCCATCAAGAGATGATACCTGAGCAGGTACCCATTCAATCGTATGCACAAGCTCTAATTTTTCGCTCTTCTTTTCTTTCCCAACTCTAAGGAATTTGACTTTCTTCTGCTTTCCATAAACACAATTCTCCCAGAATTTTAAATCAACATGCTTCAAACGTGGCAACAAATTTCTTGAGTGAAGAATCTTCATCTCTTTCTCACTCATGTGCCCAAGCCTATGATGCCACAATGTCGTATCTTCTCCTGTGGAGGTTAAAGCATTAACAAAATTAGAAATACCATAGCATAAATAAAATGTGCCAACCTTTCCTCCTTTCGCTATTATAAGGGATCCTTTAGTGACCTTTCAGGTTTTATCTGTGAAAGTAGTTATGCAACCTTCACCTCCCAACTGCCTTGTTGAAATCATATTTTTCTTCAGATCTGGAACATGCCTTAGCTCCAATAGCCATTGATTTCCATTTTGTTGTGTTATGAAAACTGTACCCATTCCAACGATTTTACACAGTTTATCATCACCCAAACGAACTTGTCCAAAATCTCCTTGAACGTAATCATGAAAATGTTTCTTATCAAGTGTGGCATGGAATGAGGCCCTTGAATCTACCACTCATGCATGAATAATATTTTCTAGTGAAAGAATCAAAGCATCTTGCATTACATCACCTGTTACATTTGCTTCATGATTAGTTTCTTGTTGCGCGTATCCTTCTTTTCCCTTCCAAGACTTGTAGTCTTTCTTCAGATGTCCTTTCTTCCCGCATTTCTAGCACACTATCTGGACTTAGATCTGCCTTTTTTTGACTTACTGCGATATCCTGGGCTTTTTCCTCTTTCCATTTTTCTTCCCCTAGTCTCTGCAGTCAAAGCATTACCTGATGTCTCACTGGAGCTTTTTCGTTGCATTTCCTTGCTAAGGATTACACCGACAACATCATCAAACTTTAAAGTACTAGATCTAGAGACAGAGTTGCTAATGGCCATAACTAAACCATTCCAACTTTCTGGCAATGAGCACAAAAATAACGGAGCCCTAACTTCATCATCAAAATTTACCCCTACAGAACTTAACTGACTTGTAACTGTATTAAAATAATTTAAATGATCAGCAACAGATCCACCTTCTAACATCTTCATATTAAATAAATGCTTCCTAAAAAATACCTTATTTGAGGCTGAGGCTTTTTCATATAGTTTGGGCAATGTCGACATTAAACCCTCTGTTGTCATTTCCTTTGAAATATTAAACGCTACCGATGTCGCTAGGCACAACCGTATTGTTCCAAGTGCCTTTCTGTCGAGAATATTCCATTCTTTGTCTATCATACTCGTCGACTTCTTTGTCTTTCTGTTCAATAGTAAGTACAGATCTCTCTGATACAGATAATCTTCCATTTGCATCTTCCACAACTGGTAGTTTTGGTCGTTGAATTTTTTGACCCTAAACTTACCATCTTCCACCATTGCTGTCACTCGAACCAGGAACCCTTCTCTCCTGTGAGTTTATCAACCAAATAGACCTTCGGCGTTGATACCAGTGGTTAGAAAATTATATATTACAGAACAATGGAACACATAAAATATTGCAGAAACATAAACACAGAAAACGCATAAAACAAGAGAGACACAGATATACGTGGTTCACCCAGTTTGGGCTATGTCCACGGAGAAACATCCAGTCCTTGTTTTATTATATTATCCATAAAACTAAAGAGATACAACCTACAGCAGATCCGTTGTAACTCCCTCTTCGCATTCAATCTCCTCTCTTTTTCTCACTTAGAACACAGATCTGACATACGTAGACGCAATAAAATTCCCTCATATATAGTGAGGGGCTGCCTTGTAGGGAAAAAAACCCTAAACTAAACATAAATTCTACCGTTACCAAGGCTGTGGGAGACAATGCATTTGAGCTCAACATTCCCCCATTCCTTGGCCTACACCCAGTGTTCAATGTGGACCACCTTTGGCCATACTTTCCACCATTACTAGACACATCCGACATTGCAGAACAATTCACACCCATAGAGTTAAATCCAAATTGCATGGAACAAGCTACAACTGATTAGATCATGGACACACAGATCAAACACACTCGCCAGTAGAATATCCAATTGTATTGAGTTGTCAAAGCAGGCCAACTCCTTCACCAGGGCAAATGGCTCACCGGGGACCAATTTCAGTAAAAGTTTCCTCATCTCATGGAGGAACTCAACGCAATGGGGACCATTGCTTCTTAAGAGGGGAGGAGTGATCCAGGTTGATACTGGTGGCCACCCGCCAATTCCACTTGGATCCCCACCATTGTTTCTTTCAGTTTTTTAGTTTCTTTAATTGTAGCATAGTTTACTATTTTTAGCAGTTTTTCGGGTTCTAAACTTCTGGAGCCATTTTGAGGCCCTAAACGACGTTTTTTTGGAAATCTACTGCCAATGAATTTTTGCCTAGAATTATCTTTTCCATTGTAGTCCTCGTAGAGATCTTTCCAATAGGTTATCATGTGCATCAAATGGAGATAATATGACCAAGTCACGACCCCGGGAAGTTGGTTATCCATGTCACCCCAACGGGGCCCATAAACTCTTGGTGTTACATCTCCTCGGCTTAGGGTTTTGGTTTTTTAGGGTTTTCTCTTATTGTTCAATAATAAAAAGGTCCTTGAGCCTCATTGTAAGACAGTTGAGAGGGATGTAGCTACCACATCTCTTCTCAGAGATAAGCTACCATTGCCCTAGCTGGTTTATTTCCATCTCTGTTTGTAAGCATATTTCAGTATTTTACGTTAATGAAATGAAGTATTATTTTCGCTGCATCTCTATGTTTATGGTTATCTCTGTAATTTGTTGCATTCCTATTTAAAGCTAGATCACCTTCTGTTTCTGGAATGTTAATATTCCGTGGATCCTCATCCTTCTCTTCAACAGTTACATTATAACATTCCAGCGCGCAACTCGGTTGAGTAGCCCATTAAGGCTATGTCAGGTCTAAAGGATCTTGCGGGATCCCAAAGATGGTTGCTTTCATATCTCGTAGCACTTCCTCAATAACATCAAACCCATCCTCAAAACTAAATGTCATCATGAACCCTTGGCGTAGGATATCCTATTCACCTATCCCATGGCGAAGCTCTGTTTCTACGTACCAATTCAATGGAATAACATCTAAGGTATGACAGAATAGGTGAACCCACTAAGGTTGTGGCTTTTCTCCATACGCCTGCGTCCACTTGGCCAGATATGCATGCGGATCATCTTGTCCATTTTACTTGTCTATCAGTTGCACCTTAGGCTTCCCAAATCATACTCGCATCATTCTCCTACATTCATGCCAATCATCAACGCTGCCTTTGTGTGCACCCCACCATTTCGCAGGCCTATTGCGCGGTACCCAGTCCATCAAAGAAAGTATCTACCTCATTTACACCATCATAGGTAGGCTGATCTCTTACTTCAATCGACACGCAGCGCAACGACCTTGTCATCATATTGCAATTCAACGTAGTTACTTTGTGTAACCGATTCTTCCATTGTTCAATTTCTTCGTCGGAATCTGAAGTGCAGGAGCTTTCACTCTTCCATTTAATCCACCCATCCGCAGTTGGATTCACCCAGTCTTGGTCTCGCGCAATTATCTTGTAGATATAGTCCATATCATCATCAATTTCATAGTCGTGGACTAGCTCCACATATCACGATCCTTCAGCAGGGTCCACGGGTATAATTATGCGCAGTGATTTCTTTTCAAAGATCATTTCTCACTGCTTCAGATTAATTACCCCATTCATATCAGTGGTCGAGTGAATTCCTAGCAGCGCAGGGTAGGGATTGCTATCATCAACCATCTCTATTACTTCAAAATTTGCCAACGCGCTCGCTCCCTCAATATCCACAGTTATTCCCTGCAATCACCCCATGGGTATTATTTTATGCTGATTCACCATTCTCAACGGACTTGGAGACCATTGCAGCGCGGGTCTCCCCATTCGCTCCATGTCTATTTTGGCAGAACATTCGCATCTAATCCCAAATCCAGGATGACTTGATCCATTTCATATTCTCTGATCTACGCGGTGAGTCTCATTTCTCGTCTCGCTCTTGTCCTGTGATTTTCAATCTTGTGGACTACGTGTGGTTCATCGGGCGTGATCCCAACACATGTATTGATAAGTTCCTGTAGCCCTTTCACAGCCTTACTATCGCGCAGTAACTTCATACAGGTTTCCAAGAATGTTGTCAGCATGGATGGGTCCATCTCCGGCGCAGGCTTATCTTTGCTTCCTGACATGGAGGCCTCAGCGATGCTCTTCTTAACTTCCATGAAGGTTTCCTGAGCGTGCTCCAAATCAAACTCAGCTTCTTTCGCAGAGGCTTTGCGAACCCAAGTACTATCTTCTGACTGTTTCCCCTTGTTATCTCCCATCGCGATTCCACTTCGAAGCACTATATTTACATTTAGAGCTTCTTCGCGTGGCTCAGACCTCATCATCTGCAGGTTCTGAGTCAGGCGAGGTGGTAGTGCTTCTTTGTCATGGATCCTAGCTATCAGCATAGGACAATCTTCTGTCTCATGATCAAACAACATGAAATACTTGCACAATGGGCGCATTGGATTAGTGAAATCGCGGGCATAGTGACCTGGCCCTTCGCAATTGTAGCAAATCAACTGTCCACGACCTCTACCAAGTCCTCCTTTGCCTCAGCCTTGTTCGCGCCCCTGAAATCCTGTCCACACCATTCCTATATTTTGGTCAAGGGGCTGTGTTTCAGCGTGAACCCTGTAGGTGGGAGTTCTATCCATCATCAATTCGTAGCTTCTGAGAGTACGCTCGTCATGTCCCATCCTGTCCTGTTTCAAACTTTGCATCTTAAGGCACAGATTTTTCAGTTGCATGTGGATCTACTGAACTCTTAGGTTAAGATCTTGCATCGGGGTCTCATGCAGCCTCATAGCAATCTCTAAGTCCTCTTCCTGAGTTGTTATCTTCTGCTACGATAATGCACTCCTGAAATGTGGTAGTAGCGAAGCTACAAACCACTCACGATGTTATCCATCTGTCAGATTCATATTGGCTTCACGAATCATACATTTCAACCTATGATCTAGTTCCCAAGGAGTCTCGCCTGGTATCATCTTGATCTCTTTGAATCCCACAATTGATTGCGCTTCAGAATTAGGCCTGCTAAATTCTCTATTTAGCATTGTTTGGATATCTGCAACGCTCTTATTTGGGTCATCGTTGGAATACTTAATATACCAGGTCACCGCATGATCTTGCAGGGCGCTAACTAGTGTCGCTTTCTTTATATGGTCATCTGTAACACCTTGTGCTTCCCATACAACCCTTATAACGAACCAGAATTGCTCCAGATCTTAATTTCCCAAACCTTTGAACACAGGCAACTTCACTGTGTTTGCCATACTGAATCGTGGTGGTGGTGGAGTTGGTACGGACGAAGATGGAGGTGATGGCGGTGAAGTTAGCGGTGGTGTGGGTGGGGGTGGTATTCGCAGAATTGTTTGTCTTCTAAGGTGAATAACACTTTGCAGAGAGACTTTCGCGGCTCTTCCTCGTCCCCTCATGGAGGTGAAATCAGGGGGCTATTCTCTGGACGATTATTTCCTTCATTCCTGAAAACATTTCTGCTTCACGTAGCCCCTAACATCATGGTAATTGCATAACCCACTTTTCGCGCAACAACATTTTAATCCAAGTATTCTAAGACTTTACGTACTTACCTCACGGTCCTTCGAGAACGCATAGCTTTGCCTCACTATAGCTGACTAAGGTGTCGACCGCGAACTCAGTGATAAATCCTCCTATAATACAATCGAGCCACTAATCGACGACACTCGTAATCTTATCCCTCGATGCTTCCAATCTCTGCACTAGCTCTGGGTTCCACACAATAGGATTGTCAAGCTTCCACCTCCCTTGGATATTTGCTAGCTTCGCGATCCACTCTTATAGCTCAGTAGGGAAGGACGTGAAAAATATTTCATGGATATCTATATACAGGTAGTTATCTAGCCACTCTTCTTTTGACACTCACAGGTTTCTGTTCTCCTGTGCCGCGAACTTGTGAATTCTTTTGTTCAACCAGCCTTCAATTTCTTTCTTAGTTGGATTCCAATGATACGACATCACACATCTTTATGCAGATTCCAGTCCTGGCAACGAAACCATTTGTTGGCTTATGGGGGCTTGACTCAGGTTCAGAGTTAGTTATCCAAACAAATCCCTACACTACTGATGAGCCTCGGTATTGCAACAAGAATGCTGCAACTCCCAAGGCTACCAACTTTACTTATCAACCCGGAGTTCGTACAAACTTAAGAGGTATCGGCACTATATGTGTAGCATATAATGTGTCATTTGTTTGTAGTCATGATGTAATGGAGTGCACGTACTGAAGTCAAATCCTAAACTAATTGCAGAAAATGAAATGTTCGAAATGGAACCTTAACCTATTGCAAGAAAGAAAGTACAAGGAAAGAGAATGAAATCAAATGCTAAAACACACCATTTTCTAACTCACTGCTAAGAGGCTCTACTTCAAAATAATTTTAAGTTGACATGTATGAAATCCTACTGTCCTAACCATGTAGATCCAAACCATCAAAACTTCTACTGCTGTGCATGTAAATGAATAAAATAAATTTTCTTTTCTTTTTGTTCTTTTTTCATGTGAGTGTGAAAACTAATTTCATTTGGTGATGTGGCAGTTGGCTTGGAGATGATGGTGAATGGTCATAAGGTTTGGGAGACAGGTATGGACCCTTTCCTAGCTTCCTAGAGGCTTTTTCCTCAATTCGGCCTCAAAACAAGTTTTCCTACAGGATGCTACAATGATTTCCTACTGGATCCCCTAATTTCTTATAGGATGTAAAAATTTACTATAATTCATCGAATGACTAAGAAAATCAAACAAAAAGTGGATGGGACAATTTTTTCTATTCAATATAATGTCTTAGGTCCCCATTCCAAGTGGAATCACTCAAAAATACCTCTGTTAAACCATGAAAAAAAATAAAAAACATTACTAGTCGAAAATCTAAAAATTCAAGAACTATTGAGCTGGTAAATCTAAAAAATGCCTAACCAAATCAAGTGCAAATGCAATGGGGTAATTTTTGTTATGAACTAGAATGTGTTTGTGGTCTAATGCAAGTGGAATCAATTCGATTGAAGCTCGTTAGCATGCTCTAAATAATAGAAGAAGTTTACTGTTCTTTGCTAAAAATGAGGTCCAACAATCTAGATTTGTGAATAAGAAGACTAATCCAAGCATCTCAATGATTTCTATGAACTTCCAAAGATTTTCCAAGGATGAAATAATTCTTTTGATCCTGCAAAAAAAACATACATCAACCATGTAACTCAATCCTACAACAAGAAATTATTAATCTTAAATGTAGAAATAGAAAGAGTCAAGACATAAAAAATAGAGATGCATGTGAATAAGCAATGAAGAAAAGGAAAGAAAATGATACAAAAGGGCTTTGAGGTTCTTAGGATGGCCAAGCCCAAGGAAAATCAGAGATCTATGGAGGAGAACAAGCTTTAGAAGCTGAACATTGCACCAATCTTCATTATTTTCATCAATAGAATTACATCCCTGCAAGAAAATACAATGGAGTTGCAAGAATACATGCTCTCTCCATAATAACACTAATGAAAAACTCCCCCTGGAGAAAAATTCAACTTGGTACTTATACAAAATGATTAGGAATCATTCCCCATGAATGGAGGAAGCTTTCCCGACCAAAATCGCTTGATTAGTGGATCTAGTCCCCAATATTAAGAATTTGCATTAAATGGAAGGGAACACATTCCTAGATTTTCTCAATCATTCCCTAGAGGAAAATTTGACTTGGAACTTATAAAAAATGATTAATAATCATTCCCCATGGATGGAGGAAGCTTTCCCCACTGAAATCCCTTGATTAGTGGATCTACTCCTTTGATTGGTGGATCTTTTCCCTTTATTAGTGGAACACATTCCTAGATTTTCTCAATCATTGGAGTTCCACAATTTGTGCCATAATTCCATAATATCTTGTTGATTTATTATTTATTATCGATCCTCCAATAGTAGAGAACAAGTCCCTAAATTATCTCCTCATCCAACTTTTCATAATCTGCCCAACATTCTCATAATATTCCACAATAAATAAATAGTATTAGGGAAAAATATTCAATTATTCATAAGCCTTCCTCATGAATATATTAAAGTTAAAAATAAATTATTTAATGCAAAAAGAGAGGTTTAATGTACTGAAGGATGGTCATAGGCCTTAATTTATGTTTTCAAATTAGAGGCATGGGCCTTAATTTATGTTTAATTTAGAGGCCCATCATACCCCCTGTTGAAAGTGTTGCTTATCCTCTAAGCAACTTAGTGACCTCATTGTGCCTCATCCATGGCCCTGGTGGCCTCTCTCTTGTGCATTAATAATCTTGGCTGTAAGTTCTGCAAGGACAAGCCAAAAAACATATTTGTGAAAAGAAAAAGCCTTCTTTATTTAGACCATTAGTTTGCCTTTTCCCCTTTATTCAAGATGGTTCTTGATTATTTTTTCAGTTTGAAAAGGTCTTCCACGCCCTTATCAACATTCTGCTACCTTGTTCCATCATTAATTTGTGTTAGGACTGCCTCCGTTAGGATTTCTGGTTCACTGTAATTCCTACATGATCATCCCGTAGAAAACATAGTCCCTTTGTAAAATGAAGTAAAGGAGTGGAAAAAATGACAGAAATGGAAGAGTGAATGGTAATTAGTGGTAAAATAAAAATGTGAGTGATAGGGGTCTCTTTGTGATCCTCCTTTGCTCTTTGACCATCCTTCTTGCTGACCTGCAAATGGAAATTTCATGAAAATGGAGAGGATGCTCTCTTTGTTTTTTTTTTTCAAAAATGAAATGAGATGGATGAATGATGAATAGATAGTGAATATGAAGTGGATGGAGGGCTTGGAGTGGTGTGGTGACCTTGGCTTTTGCAAAAATTTCTTCTTTTAACTGTTGTCCTCATTCCTTGAAATCATCACCATTCATAATTTCACTGGCTGAGACTGTTGACCCATCCTTAGCTTATAAAACCTCATCTCTCATGCATTGACAATTTTTTTTTACTATAATATACTTAAGAGAAGAGGTCAAGAATATTGCATACCTGTCCCTATCTGATGGTTGTTGGAGAGACATGCATGTTGATGCTGAGTTGATGTTGATGTGCAGGTGTTCAATGGTGATGTTGATGATCCTGATACTATTGTTAAGCTCTGGAGGAGCTTCTTTGACCTCTGGATCTCCTTTAAAACTACTCACTGCCAAGCCTGTAGGTGTTATGCATATTTTAGGTTTATAGGACAATGACTTGTTTTGTCCATATCTCCCAAATGATAGACTAGATTGAGATGAAACATTTTGAGCATGTTTCCATCATCATTATGCACCTCGCCATAGAAAAATTTTGGTCAATGGATGCATGGATCTCGAGAACAACTAAAAGTGGCTCAAGGTGGTGGAGGCCGATTTCTTGGAAATCGTGCACTGGAACTCGCTGAAATTTCTTGGGCATGTTACCATCATCCATACGCATTTTCCCATGAAACAACTTTTTAAATGGATGCACGGATATTGAGAAAATGCAAAAATGGCTGAAGGTGATGGAGGCCAATTTCTTGGAAACCGTGCACTGGAATTTGTTGAAATTGCTTGAGCATGTTACCATCATCCATATGCATCTCCCCCTAAAACAGCTTGGCAAATGGATGCATAGTTTTCAAGTTATGACAAAAACAAATTTCTGCTCTATGTATTTTCGTATCTTGTAGTAAAACAGAGCATCCTGTAGTTTTGTAGGAAAACAAGGAAAATGAGTGGTAGAAGCTTGAGAATAATGGGTGGATAGTGAAAATAGATGAGGGTGATGGATTGGCATGGCCTTGGCCTTGTTGGAACATTTGAACAAAGTAGGAGAAAGTTAAAATTTGACTTTTTTTTACTAGGCTTAACCAATTTTCCTTTTGGTGCCAACTTGTTCTTGTTGGTTGCAGATGTTGGAGAGTACATGCATGCATCGAGCAAGGATTTTTTATTTTTATTTTGTTTCTATTTTTTTTTACGTCTAGGCCTGCTAGCCACCCCAATGAGGTTTTCAACTAGTAGGTCTACCTAGGTGCCTCAAAGGAGGTTTTCACCTAGGATCTTCTTTTTTTTTCTCCTTTTTTTTTTTTTTTTTTTTTTTCTTCTTTTTTTGCAACCCATTGACCGCCTCATGGAGGTTTTCAATCAATTAGCCAATCTAAGGTTCCTCCAAGGAGGTTTTCACCTTAGATTTTTAGTTTTTTTCTCTTTTTTTCATTTTTTTTCTCTTATACCATACCCCACTTGAAAAACAAAATCACTTTCAGGTATAAGAATACTTAAAATGGAGCCATGTCTACATTAAATGTTCTACATAATTTACTTTTTAGGTGCCTTCCAATAGTTTCTTAGATTTTGTAGTATGTTACCTAAAATTGCAAATGAATATATATATATATATATATATATATATATATATATATATATAGAGAGAGAGAGAGAGAGAGAGAGAGAGAGAGAGAGAGAGTATGTATGTATGTAATAAAACAAAAATTAATCATAACTTGTCAACCACTAAGTTTGAACCAATGACAACCAACATATCACAAATACGTCTTTTGCGAACTCCACCTACAACTTGTCATGTCATCTTTAATGAGTCCTTTTGTCATGACATATTTTAATTCTACTAGTTGAGCTTATGATGCGACTCTACCTCATACAAATGCCAAAAGGGTTTCCCAACTCATCACAACATGAAACTTTAGGTGTTTGATTGGTTAGACATTTGGGCATGAGTCCACAATGACGACCCTATGAGAGTGACTCAATGTTGGAGAACCATGTAACACAACACTATTTTTTTTTGTAAAATATATCATTATGACATCAACATAATTCTCCACAAATTGTGTTTTTACTCTGAATGAAATTTCATAATCCTTATATGAATTTTGAGGTCTCCAATATGATAAAAGACTAAAATTTTGAAATTTCATCACCACATTTGGCCCAAACATGTAACCCTTATTCATGCATTCACCCCTAAGTTGGCCACATTTCATCAAGTTTTGTGCCTATTGGATAGCTCAAAATGCCATATTCATATACCACATGGAAGCCTCTAGTTCCTCCATGTTGATGAGTTGACATCATCCTACCGTCTATGCATTATGTCATGTGTCAAAGATTAATAGTTCCAAGTTAATATCCATTAATATGTTGCCATGTGTTGTCAATTTTTTGGCCCAATGGGACTAGTTAATCATTCATCAACTTTCCTACCATTCTACCATTCATATGTTTGTCCAAAGTTGGATTCTCTCCCAACATGCATGATGTTTAATAAATTAACATTTTGGATTTGACCCTACATTTTGGCCTTTTAATTTTTTCCCCAACTATTAATGGTTTTCAATAGGCCATAAGTTTTCAACAGTGAGGAATTTGTTTAGCAGAGTATATCATTAGAAAGGTATCGACAATCACTTCACAATTATGTTATATTTAATATATTTTAAGCATAATAACTTGATCAAAATATCAAATAACTTTAAGCACCCATATCCTTATGTAATGAGACATTGCATAAAGTCAACTTATCATACTGCTTCACTAAAATACTTTTTTCTTCTTTGATCATCAAAAAAGGTTTTTCTATTTGTCTTCACACATACACATTGACATCAATGAGATCTTGTTTTCCTCAACGAAAAATGATGTGAAAAAGAGTTCCCACCCTTGAAAAACCAAGTATCACGATTATTACATGCTACCTCTAAGTCTGGTTTGAACAAGCCTAGTCTGGGATAAACAATCATGGAAGAGGAATGGGTGTTGAGCTACCTTGTCATTGGTGAGTGGGATATTCCATGTGAATTGTGAACAACCTGAACCAAAACATAAGGCTATATGACTAGATGAAGGGAAAGTAACAATCTGTCACGATGGATACACCATCCAAGATACTAAAATAGTCAACAACACTCAGTATTTTCAAAAGACTTCAAAACAACATGAGAGGGACATGGAATGGATTCCCATCATTCCATGGGAGCAAGGTAGACCAAGATGAGGCACTACATATTATGGAGCTTGAGATAGCAAATAAAACTATCACGTTGAATATTATGTACGAATATTTGTAGCTAGATAGCATAAGAAAATGCTTGTTTATACTTGAGACGAATTGATCCAATTAAAGAGAGTTCCATCTACCCATAGAGATATCCTCTCTAATGTTTCTATTCAGGCTAAGTGTGGCGCTGGGATCCCTGATAAAGGGAAAACCTAGAGAAAAATGAGCTAGTATCTATAGATCATTAACCTCTATTAGAAACTAAAATTCATTTTGG
Source organism: Pinus tabuliformis (assembly GCA_031772625.1). Taxonomy (NCBI): domain Eukaryota; kingdom Viridiplantae; phylum Streptophyta; class Pinopsida; order Pinales; family Pinaceae; genus Pinus; species Pinus tabuliformis. Next base: position 416,079,161 of record CM062806.1, on the reverse strand, counting down.
AAAAAGAACACATTGAAAATCAAGAGGCTAGATGAAAGATGCAACAGACCCCAGAACATGGGCATGGCCACCTTAGTTATTATTATTATCACCTTGACATGTTGGATTGTTTCCTAGCTATAATTGAACACAATGATGTGCTACTATTGACCCCATGATTCCCCACATAAAGAAAACCCCAATTCTTGTAGTGACTTGAGATTTTGATCCCGTTCATTAATCAGATGTAGACACATGGCTTTCATCTTTTACTTGCAACTATTTTTATATATTTGAGTAGGCGAACACTATACTATAAGACTATTACAATTTCATCATGATAGGTTTTGTATGTCACTTATGAAGGTACATAGGATACAATGTTGGCTATGTTATGGTATTCCAGTTAGGAGACTTGAGTAGGCTATGTAATTTTAAAATGTAACCACTGTTTTTTGAGGAAATAGAAGTTAACTTTACAAAAATAAAAATAGAAATAATGTTTAATAACATTTAATAATATTAATATTAATTTTACTAAAGCTGAGGACTAATAATAATAATAATATATTGTTATTATTATTAATAGTACTCATTATTATTAATGTTAATATATTATTATATACTATTATTAAATATTTCCTCCTGAAACTGTGGCTATATTTGAAAATTACATAGTCCAATTTAGTCTCTCAGGTGGGAGACTTGATCATAGCGAAAACTCTATTCTACGTAGCTTCATAAGGAATATAAAAAATTTTTAATGATGAGACTATACTAGACATATACTACGATGCCCGCCTATACAACTACATAAAAAATGGTTGCAAGAGAGATATCAAAAGCATGTGTCTACATCCAATCAAGGAATAGTATCATAATCCAAAGTCACTACAGCAATTAGACTTTCCTAGTCCACCAGGGGTCATGGTGTCACTGGACGTATCCTAAGGTGTTTCTAAATTCTCACTAAGAGACACTCTAAAATGTTAATGTGACGATTATAATACTTGAGGTGGCCATGCATATATTCTAGGGTCTGGTGTATCTATCTAATGGGCTCTTTCCTGTTAATGAGTTCTCTACAAAGGATACTTTTTAATTTCCAATATATGTTAATAGTCTACATATACTTATTAGTTCTAGTTTAGGTTTTCCCTGTATTAGGGATCCAAGCTTCCCACTTAGCGCATACCATGGTACCAGAGAAAGTAGCTCTATGAGTAGTTGCAACCCTCTTCAATTTTGTTCGAGTCTTTAGAGGCATTAGGTCATGGTATGTGGCTATATACCTTAATGAGATGTCTTAAAAGAAGAAAGTTTCTTTTACAATCTCAAGTTTCATAATATGCAATGACTTACCTTGGTTTTCCTCGCTCCTATGGAATGATGGAAATCTAGTCAAATTGCCTTTGTTGTTGACGACTATAGTAGTTTGGATGGTGTATCCCTCATTACAGATGGTTCCAAGTTCCCCACCTCATTGGATTTCCTTATGATTTAGTTAGGGTTGTTCACCCATTGGAATCTTGTGATCAAAAGAAAGATTTCATGAACCCTTCATCGTCCGTGATAGTTTATTCAATACCAAGACTCATTCAAATCAAAGTTGGAGGTAGCATGTAATAATCCTGATACTTGATTTTCCTATTGTGGGAAAGGAACGTGTGAAATAGAATCACCTCATAGAATGAGATTTGTTATCATCTACCTCCACAACCTCAACTTCACCCCAAATACATTTTCCTTACCCTTCCTTAGCACTAGCCAAAGTACAGTTCTTGTCCACAACAAAATGGAAACCCAATACACCCAAGTCGCCTCAATGGGGAGACTAAAATTCCTAATAATTTTTTGGAAGGTTGAATGCAATTATGAAATGCATAGAAACACCATTGTTGGGGAGATATGTCTTCTAAGCGCTTGATAAAATGGCGATTCCAGAGTGCTTGATAACTCTAGGATAGTCTCGGGACCCAAACAACCAAGAAGGATTCGATAATAGCTTATAATGATCAACAATCGTATTACACTTAATCTCCCCATCAATTTATTTTAAAACTTAGAATTTAAAATATCATATGACATAATATCTTGGGTAAAGCCCATGTCGAGAAACTTCAAAAATGAAATGTATTTTCTTTTTATCATCTACATTTTGTTTGCTACAAGTTGGGATGAAATCATTGCATAATTGTAATGATTTTTCAATGAAAAGTGAATGGTTTACTGGTTAGTGATATAAAACTCATTAAGCACACGCAATGATTGCATCCAACATTGTAAAGAATCCTAAATTTATGATAGACAATAAATACCCTATATTTTTTGAGTTTCTTCACTATGATTTTCTTGAGTGGGATATTGAAAACATATTTTTTCCTTTCATCTTCATCACTTATGTCGAATCTCTCATAATTTTTCCATGAAGGTGATCATCTCGGGGAAAATCGCCTCATATTTAGGAACCATTAGAGTTCAGAAGTTTTGCAACAATACTATATTTCGATTTTTTCTTTAGAAAATAAGGGATGATGTCATTCAATGTGTGTATTGATACATGAGATGTGTTTATAGGATAGAGGATCTGAGATATTTTTGTACTTTATCTCCAATATCTCCAAAGGTTAGTAGTGTAATTGTCTTTGTAAAAATTGGTGTTAAAGTACGATATTACTGAGACTGAATTAATGTAATTGTTATTGAAAAATATCTGACATCCTTTATACTCTCACTAAATCTCATATGTTTTTATATGTTAGCACTCAGTGACATTGTTCCCTTCTGGAACATAGAATAAAATCACTTGTGAAAGGGAATAAAAACATGGCAACTTACCTTGGGAGATTGTAGTGGAATCTATGCTTTCCCTTTAAAACTTGTGTACATTACTGAAACATCAAACAAATATGTCGCTAGAAAGGTATCGACTAGCACCACACAACTATGATATTTGTAATATTTTTTGAGCATATTAAATTCATAAAAAAATGAAATAACTTTAAGCACCCATATTTTTATTTAATGAGACTTTGAAAAATGTCAAGTTGTTATATTGCTTCACTAAAATACTTTTCTCTTCTCTAATCATGAATAATGGTTTTGTTGTTGTTTCCCATGCATCCCCTTTGACATCAATGAGATCTTGTTTTCATCAATAACAACACTATTTTCAACTGTTTTCTCACTCTTCAAAAACCAATTATCATGATTATTACGTGCTACATCCATGTTTGTTTTGATAAAAATTAGTTTGGTATAAGAAATCATGGAAGAGCAAGGGGTGGTGAGCTACCTCTTTAGTGGTGGGTGGGATATGCCACCCAAACTCTTAAAATAGTCACTAACACTCAATCTTTTTAGAAGGCTTTATAATAGGATGAGAGGGACATGGACTGGATTGCAATTATTCCATGGGAGTGAGGTAGACCAAAATGAGGCAATGCATCTTATGAAGCTCCAAATGATAGAGGAAACTCTCATCTTCAAGACCAAGCATGAAGATCTGCAACTAAATGCCATAAGTAGATGCCTATGCAGACTCAAGTAGAATTAAGCAAATTAGAGAGAGTTGCAGTTACCCATAGAGCTACCATGTCTAATGTAGTTGTTCGGGCTAAGTGGGAAGTTGGGATCCATTCTACAAGGAAAACCTAGAACAGAGCAAGCTAGTATTTGCAGACAATTAACCTGTATCTGCAATTAAAATTCATTTTGGGCAAAGCACTCATGGACGAGGTCAGATGACAGATGCAGACCCTGAAACATATGCATGAGCATCTTCGGTATAACAATCATCAAATTGACATGTTGGACTATCGCTTAGCTAGAATTGAACAAAGGCAAGGTATACCTCCATTGACACCATGACCCCTAGCATATGAGGAAAGCCCGAAACCCCAATCCTTGTAGTGACTTATGATTCCAAACCCATTCATTAATTGAATGTAGACACATGGCTTTGATCTCTCTACTGTATCATAATGACAGGTTTTGTATGTTAAATATGAAGATATGTAGTTACAAGAAAGAGATAAAAACCATGTGTTTTCATTTGATAAAAAACGGGGATCATAATCAGAAGTCGTTACAGGAATTGGGATTTCCTGGTCCATAAGGGGTCGTGGTGCCGCAGGAGGTATGCCAAGGTGTTGTTCAATCCTGGTTAGAGTATAGTCCAAAATTTCATGGTGAGGATCATAATACCTAAGGTGGCCATTCATATGTTCCAGAGTCATTTGCATCTATCCTATGGCCTCCTGGTTGTCCATGAGTGATCTACCCATAATGAATTTTAGTTTCCAATAAAGGTTAATAGTCTATAGATACTGACTAGTTCTACTATGGGTTTGTCGATCCAAGCTTCTCAGCCATCTTGGACCAATCTACAGTAAAGATCCTACGGAGAAACTTCAGAAATGAAGAATTTCATTTTATCAAGTTCGAAACATTGAAAATGAAGCATTGGTTTTTATCATCCATTTTTAGTTTTCTACAAGTTTCGATGAAATAATTGCATAATTGTAATGTTTTTTCAGTAACAAGTGATATTTTTTTAATAGTTAGTAATCTAAAAGTCATTAAAGAGAAGCAATGGTTGCATCCAACCTTGTAAAGATACATAAGTCGATGATAAACAATAAATACTCTCCATTTTATTAAATATTAAGCCTCTTTATTTTTGTAAAGTGAACTTTTATTTCCTCCTAGAATTGAGGTTACATTTGAAAATTACATAGTCCAATCTAGTCTCTCATGTGGAATACTTGACCATATCAAAAACCCTATTGTATGTAGCTTCATAAGAAACATAAAAAACCTATCATGATGAGACTATATTGGACCTGTATTACCATGCCCGCCTGTACAACTACATACAAAATAAGTATTAGGGGGTTTTACGCAGTGCATTATATTGGATATCATTTTGGGGATTCAACTGCGTTAAGTAAGTCATTCACGTGAAGGGATCTCTAGTTGAATGGTTCATGAGGCACAATACTTGCTAAGGTTTTGCGAATGGCGTAGCAAGCTAAGTGGGATTGATTGGGGGGGAAACTCCACAGTTAAGCGTGCTTGAGCCAGAGGCAATCTGGGATGGGTGACCTCCCGGGAAGTCTTGGTTACCGGGTGCAAGCCTCGGAAGTGATGATTGACGCTATGTGATTCATTTCACTAGTTTCAATCCCACTTCTTCACCCCTGTGAGCATCACCCGATGCAATGACTGCTAAGTGAGCTATTCAAAAATCATGAGAAATTAGTCAGTTACGACTACCTCTCATGGAAATGGTCATACATGAATGACCTACATACAAAACAGTTGCAAGAGAGAGATTCAAAGAAAGTGTGTACATTCAATCAAAATATAGGATAACAATCTGAAGTCACTAGAGGAATTGGACTTTCCTGGTCCACTAGGGGTCATGGTGAACCTAGAGGTATCCTAATGTGTTTTTCGATTCTAGCTGAGAGACACTCCAAAATGTTGAGGTGATGATCATAATACTTGAGGTGGTCATGCTTATCTTCTAGGGTCTGCCGCATCTATCGTATGGTCTCTTTCCTGTCCAGGAGTGGTTTACCCATGATCAATTTTACTTTCCAATAGAGCTTAATAGTCTACATATACTTAAAGGTTCTACTCTAGGTTTTCTCCGTATTAGGGATCGAAGCTTCCCACTCATCCCAGACCATGATGTCAGAGAAAGTAGCTCTATGGGTAGTTGCAAGTTTCTCCCATTGGCTTAATTGTGTTCAAGTATATAGAGGAATTTGGTCATGATATGTGGTTGCGGATCTTCATGCTAGGTATTAAAGGAAAAATTTGCCTCTACCAGCTCCAGCTTCATAACGTGCAACCAATCACCATGTTTTACCTCGCTCCTATGACATGATGGAAATCCATTCAAAGTGGTTGTTTTTTTTCACTATTTTAGTAGTTTGGATGGTGCATCCCTCATTACAAATGGTTCCAGATTCCCCACTTCATTGGATTTCCTTATGTTTTTGTTAGGGTTATTCACCCATTGGAATCTTTATTTTTGTAAAGTGAAGTTTTATTTCCTCCCAGAACTATGGTTACATTTGAAAATTACATAGTCCAATCTAGTCTCTCATGTGAGAGACTTAACCATATCTAAAAACCTATTCTATGTAGCTTCATAAGAAACATACAAAACCTATCATGATGAGACTATATTGGACCTATACTACCATGCCCACCTATACAACTACATACAAAATAGTTGCAGGAGAGAGATTTAAACAATGTGTCTACATTCAATCAAGATATAGGATAATAATCCAAAGTCACTACAGGAATTGGACTTTCCTAGTCCAGTAGGGTTCATGGTGTCACTGGAGGTATCCTAAGGTGTTTTTGGATTCTAGCTAAGAGATAGTCCAAATTGTCAAGGTGATGATCATAATGCTTGAGGTGGTCATGCTTATTTTCTAGGTTCTATTGCATCTATCGTATGGGCTCTTTCCTGTCCATGAGTGGTTTACCCATGATGGATTTTACTTTCCAATAGAGCTTAATTGTCTACATATACTATTTCTACTATGGGTTTTCCCCATATTAGGGATCCAAGCTTCCTACTCAGCCTAGACCATGGAATTAGAGAAAGTAGCTCTATGGGTAGTTGCATCTTTCTCCCATTGGCTCAATTTTGTTCAAGTCTATACATGCATTTGGTCATGATATGTGGTTGCAGATCTTCATGATAGGTGTTAAAGGACAAAGTTTCCTCTACCAACACGAGCTTCATGATGTGCAACCACTCACCTTGTTTTACCTCGCTCCTATGACATGATGGTAATCAAGTCAATGTGACTGTTTTGTTGACTATTTTAGTAGTTTTGATGGTGTATCCCTCATTACAGATGGTTCCAAGTTCCCCACTTGATTGGATTGTCTTATGATTTGGTTAGGGTTGTTCACCCATTTCTATTTTCTGCCAAGATATCTCTCATGACCCCTTCGTCTTAAATGATCATTTATTTGATATCGGGCTTCATTCAAAGCAAAGTTGAAGGTAGCATGTAATAATCTTGATACTTGATTTTCCTAGTGTGGGAAAGGAAACTGTGAGATAGTTTCATGTCACAGAATGGGAATGGCATCATCTACCTCCACAACCTCAAATTCACCCCAAATACATTGTCCTTATCGTTCCTTAGCTCTGGCCAAGGTACAAGTCCAATCTAAAATAAAATTGAAACCTAATACACCCAAATCTGCCTCAACGGGGAGATTGAAATTCCTACTATAATTTTTGGATGGTTCAATGAAATTATGAAAATCGGAGAAGCACCACTACTCGGGAAATATGTTTCCCAGGGTGCTTGTTAAATCTAGGATAGTCTCCGGACTCAGACAATGACAATAGTTTACAATGATCAATGGTCGTATTACCCTCAATCACCCCATCAATTTATTTTAAAACTTAGAATTTCAAATATCATATGATTTAATATCTTGGGTAAAGCCCTTGTTGAGAAACTTCTAAAATGAAAGGTATTTAATTTTTATTATCCACATTTATTTCACTACAAGTTTGGATAAAATAATTGCAATAACTATAATGATTTTTCAATAAAATGTGAATGGTTTACTAGTTAGCAATATAAAATTTGATAAGCACATGAAATGACTTCATCCAACATTGTAAATAATCATAAATTAATGGTAGACAATAAATAACCTACATTTTCTGAGTTTATCAATTGTGATTTGTTTGAGTGGGATATTGAAAAAATCATTTTTCATTTCTTCTTCATCACTTATGTTGAATTCCACGAAGTTAATCATATCGTATAAAATCACCTCAAATTTTAGGAAACATTAGAGATCAAAAGTTTTTCAACAATACTATATTTCCATTTTTCTCTTAGAAAGTAAGTGATAATGTGATTTAGTTTGTGTATGGATAAATGAGATGTGTTCATAGGATAAAGAATCTGAGATATTTTTGTAGTTTATCTCCAATCTATGAAAAGGTTAATAGTGTAATTTTCTTTGTAGAAATTGGTATTATAGTACGATATTACTAAGATTAAATTAAATTAACTATTATTGAAAAATATTTCACATCCTCTATACTCTCACCAAATCTCATATATTTTTATATCTTATCACTCAATGACATTGTTCCATTTTAAAACTAGGAAGAACATTTGCGAAAGGCAATGGAAGCATGTCAACTTACTTTGGGAGATTGTAGTGTAATTTTTATGCTTCCCCTTAAAAAGTTTTGTACATTACTAAAACACCAAATGAATATGTCCCTAGAAAGGTATTTACGAGAACTACACAACTATGATATTAGTAAGATTTTTTGAGTGTATTAAATTCATGAAAAAATCAAATAAATTAAGCACCCATATCCTTATGTAATGAGATCTTGCAAAAGGTCAAGATGTCATACTGTTTCACTAAAAGACTTTTTCTTCTTTGATCATTAGGAATGGTTTTACTATTGTTTTATACACATCCCCTTTGACATCAATGAGATCTTATTTCATTAATAACAACACTATGTGAAACAAATTTCCCGCACTTCAAAAACCAAGTATCATGATTATTACATGCTACCTCCAAGTATGGTTTGATTAAGGCCAATCTGCTATAAACAATCATGGAAGAACCAAGGTTGGTGAGCTATCTCTTTAGTGGCGTGTGGGATATGCCATGTGAAGGGTGAACAACTTGAACTAAAGAATAAGGCTATATGACTAGGTGGGGTATAGGGAACCATCTGTTCGATGGATACACCATCCCAAATGTTAACATAGTCAATAGCACTTGGTATTTCTAGAAGGATTTATAATAGCATGATAGGGACATGGACTAGATTTCCATTATGCCATGGGAGTGACGTAGACCAAGCTGAGGCACTGCATACTATGGAGCTTGAGATGACAAACGAAACTCTCACATTTAAGACCAAGCACAAATATCTGCAGCGAGATACCATAAGTGAATTCCTCTGAGCTACCCTCTTTGATGTATTTGTTCGAGCTAAGTGGGAAGCTCGAATCCCTAATACGAGGAAAACCTAGAGTAAAGGGAGCTAGTATTTGTAGACCATTAACCTCTATCTACAACCAAAATTCATTATGGTCAAAGAACTCATGGATGAGGCCAGATGACAAATGCAACACACCCTGGAACATATGCATAACGATCTTAGGTATTACGATCATCAACTTGACATGTTGGATTGTCACCTAGCCAAGATAAGAATGGATTGTTATACCTCTAGTTACACCATGACCCATAACATATCAGGAAAGCTCGAAAGCCAAATACTTGTAGTGGCTTCTGATTCTAAACCCCTTCATTAATCGGCTGTAGACACATGTCCTTGATCTCTCTTTATAGTCTCATTTTGACAGGTTTTGTATGTTATTTATGAAGCGACATAGTTTTAGGAGACAGAAAAAACCACGTGTCTACATTTGATAAAATATGGGGATCATAATCATAAGTCTCTACAAGAATTCAGCTTGCCTGGTCCACTAGGGGTAGTGGTGTCACTGGAGGTATTGCAAAGTGTTGTTTGATTCTGGTTAGGAGATAGTCCAAAATGTTATGGCGACGAACATAATATCTATATATGCCATTGATATGTTCTAAGGTTTGTTGCATCTACCATATGGCCTCCTGGCTATCAATGAGTCCTATACCCATAATGAATTTTAGTTTCCAATAAACATTAATAGTCTATAGATACTGACTAGTTCTACTTTGGGTTTTCTAATCCAAGCTTACCACTCAGCCAACCCAAACCCATCTTCAGTAAAGACCCTGTTCGAAACTTCGAAAATGAAGCATTACTTTTTATCATCCACGTTTCTTTTTCTACAAGTTGGGATGAAATCATTGCATAATTATAACAAATTTTTAGTAATAAGTGAATTGTTTAATTTAGTAATCTAAAATCCATTAAAAATACGCAATGACAACATCCAACCTTGTAATCGGCTGTAGACACATGTCCTTGATCTCTCTTTATAGTCTCATTTTGACAGGTTTTGTATGTTATTTATGAAGCGACATAGTTTTAGGAGACACAAAAAACCACGTGTCTACATTTGATAAAATATGGGGATCATAATCATAAGTCTCTACAAGAATTCTTCTTGACTGGTCCACTAGGGGTAGTGGTGTCACTGGAGGTATTGCAAAGTGTTGTTTGATTCTGGTTAGGAGATAGTCCAAAATGTTATGGCGATGAACATAATATCTATATATGCCATTGATATGTTCTAAGGTTTGTTGCATCTACCATATGGCCTCCTGGCTATCAATGAGTCCTATACCCATAATGAATTTTAGTTTCCAATAAACATTAATAGTCTATAGATACTGACTAGTTCTACTTTGGGTTTTCTGATCCAAGCTTACCACTCAGCCAACCCAAACCCATCTTCAGTAAAGACCCTGTTCGAAACTTCGAAAATGAAGCATTACTTTTTATCATCCGCGTTTCTTTTTCTACAAGTTGGGATGAAATCATTGCATAATTATAACAAATTTTTAGTAATAAGTAAATTGTTTAATTTAGTAATCTAAAATCCATTAAAAATACGCAATGACAACATCCAACCTTGTAAAGATACATAAGTCGATGATAGAATATAAGTACACTCTCTTTTATGAGATTCTTTACTGGGATTTTCTGAGGTGGGATATTCATAATTTGATGATAGACTATAAATATGCTCTATTTTATGAGACTATAATACCACCATATAATGAATGACTATGTCGTTAGTAACAACAATGAGATTATCTCAAATTACAATCAGATAATGAGCTAATGGATTATCAAAAAAATTATCCTAAGTAATATTAGTGAAAAGTTCATGACATTATCTCTGCAATATTAGTATCTTAAGGTAGGCAGCTTTGAAAAATTTGCATTGAATTGAAATTCTACAATTTAATTAGACACTAGAAATCTCCCCGGTGGATGGATTGGTCAGAGTTCATCATTAAGTTTTTTTTATTGATTTTATTAGATTTCTTGTGACATGTTAATTAGTTAAACCTCACTATGTGCACACCTTGTAAGACCAACTTAAAAAAACGATAAAAGATAAACAAAACAACTAAAACGGTAGGAGTGTTTCATAGTACTAAAAAATAATGAAAATGATATTTATCACAGTAAAATTTGTATATAAATATATAAGATAATTTGATTCTCATAAGTAAAGAAAAAATGATAGACATTAAAAACAAATAAATGTCATCACATTTCACTTGAGAAGAAAAATAAGTTTGAAATTGAAAACTCAATCCAAACAATAATATGCTATTAATGAAAACATGAATTTGAATATAGTAGCTAGATAGAAAACACTATACTACTATACGTAAGTTATTCTCGAATGATACAACAATTAAAACATTAAAGACGACTATTATAATATGAAAATATAAAATAACTAATTTAAAATAACAAAAAATACTAAATTAATAAATTAATTAAAATAAAATTTTGATTTAATAACATAAATAGAAACCAAGTTTTCACAAAGAATAATTAGGTATAATACCAATATAAGAAAACAACTAATGAATACATGTTTATCAAAATTAAGTTAAATAACATGATTGTGGTAGGTTTATGTTTGAAGAGAAGGGAACACATTAAATTGCCTTATTATAAAGATATTTTATTACTGACTTGGTTGCAAAAGCTGAAAAAGGAAAAAAAAGAAGACACAATTAGAAAAAGAAAAGAATAGAAGGGTGGGTATATTGTAGGAAAAGATGTTTAAAAAAATACAGCCAACGATTTCTTAAGAGAACTTACGACAAAAAATAATGATAAATTCACTTGCAATTTGAAGAATTAAAAAAAAAAAAAAATCAATCTTGTTACAATATAATAACATACTATATCATAGACTAAACGAAATTGACATAAAGATATTTAAAATTTTATTTTCTTTTAAAATAAACTACAACTTTTGTTTGTTTTTCAAACATTTTATTATTATTATTCAAAATCAATATAGACTAGAAGGTACAATTTATGTTATAGGATAATACTATACGTAAAAGAAAAAGAAAAAAAAAAACTAAAATATTCTTAATGAAAATGTAAAGTCAATAAAATTAAAATGAACATACAAACAAAATGAATTTTTTTAATAAATTTTTTTTAAAGAGTAAATATCCAATAACTATTAAAATCAAAATGGTGTTATCTCTTTTATTTCGAATAAATTTAAATGTTAATAATATATATCAAAATAAATAAATTAAAGTATTTATAGGGCTAACTTCTTTCTTATGGCGATCTAGAAAAAATATAAACATAGAAATAAATAAACTTAACACCTCAAAGTCACCTATTAAATAGTTGATGGAGATCGTTTGGAATTATAGACTTCTACTCATGTTCATCGTATCTAAATTACTTCATTTGTCCACGTTCTGAGTTCTCATTAACAGTCATTATAATGCACCAATACACAAAATTGTACTTTCAAAAATAAATATTCAAAATAAAAATAATAGACCAACATCAAAGGCATGCCATAATTTCTAAATCAATTTGAATTCTGGATCTACTAAGCCACTAGAGAAATCAGTTCTCTTAAAAGAGATTTGATCCCTCTCGGTGCTTGGTAGATCCAAAATTAATATGGATGGTCTAAATCCCCCTTTAAATAGCCTATACTTCACATGAATACGATGGGTTAATATCATGGATTCTCCATACCATGGACCAATACAACTGGTCTTTTTTATTTTTATTTTTATTTTATTTTTATATGGTTGTTTTTATTTTTTATTTATTTTATTATTTTTTTAATTTTATTCTAACTGAGTTAAAATGTTTACATTACACTAATATTTTTATGTAATTGTTTAAATATCATACCACGGAAAAAACCACGAGTTATCAAAAAAACAGGCGGCTAAAAACTACCAATGGTAAAAGATTAAATTAAAAATTAAAACCCGGATAAAAGCATGGAAACTTGGAGCCCCGAAACCACCAATAATAAAATTGCACATTGGCAAAAATGTCAGTTATGAAAACATTTAAAATCTCAAATGATAAATAAACTCTTAACTTAGTCAATTTTGCTAGAACTACTCTCACATATATAGTAAAAGCTAGAACATAGACATATTAGAAAAAATATAAATTAAGCCAAACACTTTCCACCAAAATATAATAACCATGTTGTAATTCCAACCTAAACATTATTAATAAATAAAAATGAATAAATAAATTATATAATTAAAATTATAAAAATAAAATTAATAATTACAATTTTAACTATAATAAAATCATCAAATTAATAGTCAATTAATACATAAAAAAATCTTATTAATAGGTACGAGCATAACCCACAGAGATTAATAAGGGGATTTCAGTGAGAAAAGTTTTATAGCTCTTTGTTTTCTGCTTCCCAGCGATGAAAAAAATCGATCCACATCTATGAGAGTCTCTGCTTACACCGGGCTTAAAACTTAAACTCAGTTTACTTCCTTTGGATCAGTATCCTTATGTAATGAGATCTTGCAAAACTTCAAGTTGTCATATTGTTTTACTAAATGACTTTTATTTTTTATCATAAAAACGGTTTTGCTGTTATTCCTTTTGATATCAACAAAATATTATTTCATAAATAACAATACTATGTGCAATAGATCTCTCACCCTATTTGATATCAATAATATATTATTACATGCTACCTCCAAGTCCGGTTTGATCAAGCGCAGTCTGGTATAAACGATCATGGAAGAACAAGGGGCAGTCTGGTATAAACGGATCATGGAAGAACAAGGGGCGGTGAGCTATCTCTTTAGTGGCGTGTGGGATATGCCATCTGAAGAGTGAACTATACGACTAGGTGGGGGATAGGTCACCATCTGTTCGATGGATACACCATCCAATATTTCTAGAAGGCACGATAGGGACATGGACCAAGCCGAGGCACTGCATATTATGGTGCTTGAGATGACAAAGGAAACTCTCACATTTAAGACCAAGCACGAAAATCTGCAGTTAGATACCCTAAGTGAATTCCTCGGAGCTACCCTCTCTCATGTATTTGTTAGGGGTAAGTGGGGAAGCTGGGATCCCTAATACGAGGAAAACCCTAATACGAGGAAAACTTAGAGTAGAGTGAGCTAGTATTTCGAGACTATTAATCTCTATCTACAACTGAAAACTAAAACTAAAATTCATTATGTGGAAAGCACTCGTGGATGAGGCCAGATGACAAATGCAACAGACCATCTTAGGTATTGCAATCACCAACTTGACTGTCACCTAAGGAGAATCGAAGCGAGGATTAGTATACCTCTAATGACACCATGACCCCCACCGTATCAGGAAAGACGGAAAGACTTTTGATTCTGAACCCCTTAATTAATCGGACGTGGAGACATGGCTTTTATCTCTCTCTACAGTCTCATCATGACAGGTTTTGTATGTTACTTATCAAGCTAAATAGTTGCAGGAGAGAAATCATAACCATATGTCTACATTTGATAAAAAACGGCGATCATAATCATAAGTCACTACAGGAATTGGGCTTGCATAGTCCATTTGGGGTCGTGGTGTCCGGAGATATACCAAATCGTTGTTCGATTCTGGTTAGGAGATAGTCCAGAATGTCGAGGGGACGATCATAGTATCTATAATGGCCATGATTATGTTCTAGGGTCTATTGCATCTATCATATGGCCTCGTGGCTGTCCATGAGTGTTGTGCCGATAATGAATTTTAGTTTCCAAAAAAGGTTAACAGCTTATAGATACTCACTAGTTCTACTCTGGTCTGCGGATTCAAGCTTACCACTCAGTCAACCCGGCATAATCTTTGTTGGAAACTTAGAAAACACAATTAGAAAAAGAATAGAAGGGTGGGTGTATTATAAAAAAAGAAGTTAAAAAAGAAAAAGTGCAGCCAAAAGATTTTTGAACAAAACTTCAAACAAAAAATAATGATAAATTGACATGTAATTTGAATAATTAAAAAAATAAAAAAATCAAATTTTGTTACAATATAACAACACACTATCACACTATATCATGGATGAAAAGGATTTTACACCAACATATTCTAAATTTTATTTTCTTTTAAAATAAACTACAATTTTTGTTTATTTTTCTAACAATTTTTTTTTGAAAATCAATATAGACTAGAAGATACAATTTATGTTATAGGATAATACTATACATAAAAGAAAATAGAAAAAAAAACTAAAATATTGTTAATGAAAATATAACATGTTAATGAGAATGTAAAATCATTATAGTTATAACGAAAATACAAACATAATAAAAAAATTCAATAATCTTAACCTTTATTTTAAAGAGTAATATCCAATAACAATTAAAATAAAAAAGGCGTTATCTATTTATTTCAAATAAACTTAAATATTAAAAATATATATGAAAATAATGAAATGGAAGTATTTATATGGCTAACTACTTTGTTATGGAGATCTACCAAAATTAGATATTTATTGTTGTGAAAATTTCTAAACATAGAAATAAAAAAACTTAACACCTCAAAGCCACCTATTAAATAGTTTTTCTAATTAAATATTTGTTGTTATGAAAAATTCTAAACATAGAAATAAAGAAACTTAACACCTCAAAGTCACCTATTAAATAGTTGATGAAGATCCTTGGAATTATAGACTTCTACTCATGTTCATCCTACCTAAATTACTTCCTGTGGCCACCTTCTAAGTTCGCATCAGTAATCAATACAATGCATCCACACACAAAAACCCACTTCCAAAAAAAATATTTAAAAAAAAATAATAGACCAACATCAAAGGCATGCCATAAGAAAATGATAATAAACCAACATCAAAGGCATGCCATAAAAAAATAATAATAAAGCAACATCAAAAGCATGCCATAATTTTTCCATGAAAAAATTGTCCACCCAAAATTAGGTCTAGATGATCCATCTATAATTTTTGTCCAAAGAAAAATTTACAATGGAATATATATATAACTTTAAATAGACTAGTTTGTCTTAAAAGGGAGATATCAATTGTCTTAAAAGGGAGATATCAATTGTCTTAAAAGAGATTTGATCACTCTCGATGCTTCGCAGATCCAGAATTAAGATGGATGTAGGATGGTCTAATTTTCCTCTTTAAATAGCCTATACTCCACATGAATACTATGGGTCAATATCATGGGTTCCCTGTACCATGGACTTATACGAGTGGTCACCTTTGTTTTTATTATTATTCTATTTTTATACATCTGTTTTTATTTTTTATTTATTTAGTTATTTTTTATTTAATTTTATTTGGCCTAGTTAAAATGTTTACATTACACCCACGATCGGGGTGACGGAGTGGGTAATCAAACTAATTATGGTTGTCAGAGGCCCGGAGGCGAAAGGACCGCCCACCACAACCCACACGATTATACCGCAGGGCGTGGTGGAGTCCTGCATGTATGCAGCGACGTCAGAAGGGAGAAGTGGCGGTTTGTACGTAGGCAAGAGGAGAGGTGGTAAGGACGGCGACGTAAGGTGGATGGGACGACAGGTAGGTAAGGTAGAGTATGAGAGGGAGCGTAGGGAAGAGAGGTTGGCTAGATTGCAGAGTAGCGGAAGAACGAGAGCGGAGGATCGACCATACTCGCATTCAGCAAGTAGGCATAGTAACCTCGGGTACGTTAATCGTTTTCTTTCTGTAATTCGTGAAAGAAAATTCAGTATGCCGAGAGGGGGAAGGAACATGTGCCTGGTTGGGAAGGAAATTCCACAGGTAGAGGTTCTGCTATGCAGAGAGAGCAAAAGCAGTGAGGAAGAGTGCGCTTGTAGCTTTTCATTGACTATGGCCAGGGTTGACGGTATAGAAGTTAATAGGGAGTGGCGCATTCTGCTCAGGGCTCAGACTTGCAAGACTAGCAAGGAGTTTATTCGGGTGGAATGGACAACTAAGGGTTCGGAGAAGCTTCTCAGGCCAAATTTCTAGGTAGATAGGGGGAGTTATGGTGGCAGAGAAGAGTAAGCCTGGGAAGGTAAGCTAGGCAAGAAGCTAAGCAAGGAATGGGTGACATGTAGAGGAGGTAGCACTGCGAGGGGAGAGAGTGGCGATGGCAAGTAAGGTAGGGGAAGGGAGGAGAGTCCCAGCATGAAGCTCCTTTCGTTCACTCTCACGAGGTTGCACAGGGAATGGGTTAGCCTGAGGGACCTCAATGAGGGAGGAAGGGACAGGGGAGGAGAGATAGAGACTATGGTTTTGACCGAGAGGCAAGTCAGGGTGAGAAGCGAGAATGTGAAGACCACTCCTAGTTCACTTGAGTGCCTAGGAGCATCGGAGTGTAGGCAAAAAGGTGGCAGTACTGGAGATAAGAAACCCCACGAGGCAATTGGTATTTGGATGGGTAATGGTTGTTTTATCCTGACATTGAATTGTGATCACTGTGAACAGGTAGCAGACACCGGCGACATGGCACGTCCAGCCAGAGGAAGAGGTCGTGGAAGACGAGGTAAATCTGGTCCTCGTCCAAAGGACCTGGGAACCTCGGAACAGAAGAAAGGTAGAAGACCCATGGACGAGACTGTCAGGGAGGCAGCAAAAGCATACAAGGAAGGAATAGATGCTGGAATCCGAAAAATTATAGAAGAAATGGAGGATAGAATTCTGGAAGAGGACTCCGAGGACGAAATGGAGGAATGGAAAGACCACATCCCAGATCCTGGGAGCACCAGAGGGAGATTATCCCAATTCAAATAGACCCTGCATCTGTATTAGCTCATGAAAACACTGGTAGGAAAACCAATGGAGAAAGTTTCCATGGGGATGGCGCTGATTGTCAGAGACATGCTAGACTATAAAAAGGACCTGCAAACAATCTAGTTCCAACTCTGTAAGCAGGACATAAGACTGGACCGTATACAGCGACACATTCCATGTATTATTGAAATGACACCAGCACCTGGAGATTCAGCTAAAGATCCAGCAACAGTGGAGTCAAAATTGGAAGACCTCAAAGAATAAATGAGTTCAATTTCCTCAAGATTTTGTTTTTAGTGATTAGCTTTCTTTTACATGCATGCTTATGGGATCTAAGACTATAGACTTGTTTTTAAATAGTTATGTATATATTGCTTGGGTAGAAAGACTGATAACTTATCGTTTTTTTGATGGCTTACAATATGCATAGGTGGCCAACAGATTTGGTTTCCCAATGGGCAAGTTGAGGCCACCTATTAACTGTATGTGGTTTCAGCGTTCTTTTATATAAATAGAAAATGAGGTTCTTCCTTAGCTTACAAAAAAAAAATGTTTACATTACATTAATCTTTTTATTTAAATTAAACATCACACCATGGCAAAAACGAGCCGTTATCAAAATCCTAAGGCTAAAAACTACCAATGGTAAAAGGCTAAATTAAAAGTTAAAACCATGGATAAAATCATGGAAACTTGGAGCCCCAAAGCGATCAACCATAAAATCCCACATTGACAAAACTATTGGTTATCAAAACCTAGAAAATCTCCAATATGCTAGAACTACTCTAACATATATACTAAAAGCTAGGACATAGATATATTCAAATAGAATAAAATTGAACCACACACATTCCACCCAAGCATGATAGCCATATTGTAATGCCAACATAAACATTATTATTTGGTAAGATAAATAAGTAAATAAATCTATACCATTAAAATTATATAAAAAAAATATTATAATTTTAAGTTTAATTATAGTAAAATCATCGAATTAATGGATAAAACTATCTTATTTCAATCTAGTTTAGATTCATTATATTTCCTAACATAATATTCCTGTTACTTGATATAACTAGATTTTAATGAATTTAGACAGTATGTTTTACAAAAGCAGCTAGCCAAATAAAATAAAAAATAAAAAACAAAAAAATAAAATAGAGAACTTTAGGGAAGTAGAAAACAAAGTTACAACGATAATAAAATATTTAGCATAAAGTTAAATTCTCATGGTAAGGCAAGCATCCGTTATTGTTAAACTGCAAATTCTATTTAGATTTAAAACAAGCCAAAGTAAGAGAAATTAAAATTTAAAAACATAAACAAAGTAATGAGAAAGATATCTCACACGGAATTTTCCTGGTCTTCCCCACAGTGTCGTACATATGTTCCCTACCATTAACAGATACAACATCTAATATAATTGAAAACTACAAAAGGATTTCCTCTGCCTCACACATGTGAGAGGCCGACAGAGTTCATAATTATTGCAAGAAAACAAAGCAAAACCACAAACTACAACAGCGAACAAAAATCACACACGCAGTACAACAAAAAAGATCACACAAATTTGAGAGGAAGGAAGGGTCTTTGTTGTCTTTGTTTTCTTCTTGCCAGCAGTAAAAAAATTCGATCCACGTCTATGAAAGGCTCTGCTTGACACTTGCAGTGTAACACCTAAATAATATAACCATTCAACATTATACCATTAAAAAAGAACTTTACTCATGGTAACTAAACATCAATGGTATAACAACATATTACTATAATGCATTATAGTGTGCACATACACGGTACCACACAATTAACTGGCTCAGATTGAAATCTATGCTGATTAATGTTATCATAGCGGCTTATATACATGATCTCGCAGGGTTGTACAAGAATAAATTATATGGTTGATTACCCGGTTCTCACACCGTGTTGTGTTGACATTCCATGACCTTATGGGGTCGGTCCATGGTTGAATGACCTTGTGCCACCTGTTGTATGGAGTACAGCTCGGGGATGGCAATGAGTTCGATGCTTCACTGAACTTCGAAGGTAAACCTTTACGACTTGGTGCTTGTTTGGTTTCTCAACTCATTTTGCTGGGTATGGCTCTCGGAACTGTGTTCTGAAGCTCTTCTGCAATCCGTCTTCTCTCATCGGCTACTCAATGTAAAGAGCTTGCCGGGAATTCCTATTTGCTGACAGGCTTGCAATTGGACTGCGCGCTGCCGTTTCAGAATCATTCACTCTTATCATGTAAATCCTAAATCTGGATTTCAATTTCGGTGCTTTTCTTCGCTCTTCATTCTAAGTTTTTTCTTGCATTACTGATTCAACATTCTTGCAAAGGTAGGGTGTTAACACTCGCTTGGTTCCTGCACGTGTTACCTCTGCGATGGTGTCTGGAGCCTATGTTGCAGAATGCCTCCATTACGCCTACTCTCCCTCGGGTAACTGATTGAGGGGTCATCTCTTGCCTTTACAGTGTAGGTCTAGTTATGCATTTGTGTTCCCTGTTTTCCTTGGGTTATTAACTGAGTTAAATTGTTTAACCGCCATGCTTATGATGTAGGGTTTGTCCGAGCAGACGATGGGTGCGGTTACCAGACCTTTACAGAGCCTCGATTCCTCCAATACAAAACCCCCGTTTATGCAGGTCTTTCCTTGAACGAATGTTGCCGGTCTTACTTGCCCTATATGAGGGTTTCTTTCTCTGAGGGTTTTCCCTCGTTTCGTTTACTATCCATGTTTTATTTAAGTTTTGTACATGGATTAGCTTGCTTCTTGTTACAGTTCCCTAAGCCATTTTCAGCTGGGAAATTTTTCCATAATGATGTCTATAAATTAGGGGTTCTCGTTTTTTGTAAGATTATCAGTGTGAATTAATTGGTAGTAGACTATTTAACATTTATTCTTTTGATATAATGATTGATCTATTGTGTAAAATTACTCTTAATCTTTTTATGAATAATTATAATCTATGTGATTGAAACCTCGGTTCGATCTTTCAACTTGGTTATTCCACTTTCAGAACGTCATTCTTGGCTTTCTTCCAAGGACTGCCATCTGAACAAATCTGAAGGTTATTGAACTATTTAAAGTGTTATTCTATCTTCAATTAGTAGCCCTCTCATTTGGGTTTTCTGTATTTGTGTTATTGTTATTGTACATAATTATTTTATATTCTAGAAGATGGTTATGGTTATTATTCTCTTTTAGTTTCCCCAATTAACACCGAAGGTTCTGTCCCAATTGATTCAGGGTGAATATAACTATATATATGCATATGTACCCTCAAATGTCTAATGCGTTGATTTTTATATGCATTCCACTCCTATGGTTATTGGTATAACAGGTTAATTTCATAATTAAAGGAACATAACTTTAATTTATCATTGATGTAAATAGTATGGTTCGCTTAACGGTATTAATCCTGAAGAAGTTATAAATTATCATCTGTTTGTCTTTTCCTTTCAAGTCATGTACAGGAAGGAATATTCTATCTCATATTCGATAGTATTAATTCTTCTCTGTAATCGCTTCTCTACTATTTTTCATGTAGTGTCACATATTCTGGTTTATTTTTCTTTAAAAGACTTTATTCTAGGGGATGGATGCCCAGTCCGACCCTTGCCCAGATTCTTGAATCTAGGTAGATAAACTAATGCATTCAAGAAGCATGGTACAATATATGTACATTTATCCTAGACATGTTGTAATATGTACATTCTCCTAACAACGCATTATCTGCACACCTAGATTAACTTACTCCTACCTATTTACATTCTCAGCGGAATCTTACTTTCCGGGTTTACTCTTTTTTTTTACATCCTTTTTCTAACTAACATAGATTTAAAGAATATACAAATCCAATATCATAATATTTATTTTCTACTTGCACAATATAAGCAGATTAGTATTTAATCAGAATAATCTTAACATAATTAACCAATTTCACTTATCTACCATTGCAAAACTAAATTGCTATCAATGAACCTCTCCACCATTCAAATGAGAATATGACAATCATGTCCAAGTATTTTCCCCCAAAGCTCGTCTTTTCCCAACAATCAATTATCTTTAATGTAGAATTTTCTGTTGCTTTGGCCTCAAGACTCTAGGTCGAGCCAACAATGGTTACAACTTTCTCCCGGGAAGTCCCTTCAAGAATTGTTACCACTGAAACCTTCTTCAGCTCAAGGAATTCCCATCTTTTCTTTTTCTAGAAAAAAAGCCAGCCCCTTCCCTCCTTCTCCCTTCCCTTATGTAACAGAAGAGTAGAGAAGGAGTAATTGTTTCTTTAACTAATAACTGATAATTATTGGGTAAAAGAGAGTTACTAAGGTTCATCGGTAATTCTTTAAAATTCCCAAGGAAACGTATCATATTTGCTATAACTTTTATTTTATTAAATTAAACTATTGTTATCATTGAATCCATTTATTGTCCATTTCTCAAAAGTGAAAACAAGAATTCGTTTTCTCACTGTAAAAGTAATTTAAAGTCCTAGAGGTGTCACATCTTCCCCCTCTTAGTGGAACACTGTCCTCGGTGTTCATTCTTCCATCTGTTCTCGAACAAATTCTTGATGCAGATCCTGCATGAATTCTTTATCTTCCCAAGTGGCTTCCTCTGGGCTAAAGTGCTTCCATTGCACTTTAACGTGGATGATAGCTCATTTCTGCAATGTTATTTCTCTCTGATCGAATATGCGGAGGGGTTCGACAAGGATTTTTGGTTCTGATTCGACCTGCCACAAATATCTTTGTTATATAATTGACATGTACATAACGACTATATCCTTAAATAAGAAAATTATGTGTTATGTACAAATATATATATATATATATATATATATATATATACCTAAAGTTCTTGCCAACTTATGATATGTCTGGGGTTATACACATACTTCTTTAAAAGGGAAACATGGAATACATTATGGACCAGAATGTGGCTGGGCAGGGCTAGTTGGTAGGCCACTGGCCTGATTCTATCCAAAATTAGCAATGGGCCACAAAACTGGAGGGCCAACTTATCACACTTTCCCCACCTCAATGTACTCCTCTTTGGTTTAATCAGTAAGTTCTCTTTTTATCATGGTACAATTTCTGCCTGTCTTGGGTAGCCTTCAAATTTTGTCGAACTTTTTTCACAGTTTTATCCATTTCCTCCAACATATCTGGTCCTAATATCATTTTATTCTCTTTAATATTCCAGTTTGCAGGAATGGTACATTTCCTTCCATAGAGTACTTCAAAAGAACTCATTTTAAGCGATTCATGATAACCATTGTTGTATGCAAATTCTACCAAATGTAGATACTCTTCCCATTTCCCAGGTTGCTACATCACATACATGCGCAACATGTCCTCTACCACTTGATTCACTTGCTCAATTATCCCATCAATCTGGAGGTGATAAGCGGTGCTAAAGTGGATTTGTGTACATAACCTGGTAAACAATGCTTTCCAAAAGGCAAAGGTGAACTTAAAATCCTAATTA
Source organism: Pinus tabuliformis (assembly GCA_031772625.1). Lineage (NCBI taxonomy): Eukaryota > Viridiplantae > Streptophyta > Pinopsida > Pinales > Pinaceae > Pinus > Pinus tabuliformis. Next base: position 416,055,927 of record CM062806.1, on the reverse strand, counting down.
GATATTATGACTTTCGACATACCATGTAGCCTGAAAATTTCCTTCATGAATATATCGGCTATTTGAGTCGTTTGATATGTGGATTTGACAGGTATGAAATGAGTTGTCTTGCTCAATTTATATACCACAACCATAATTGAATCATTTTGTCATTTACATCACGGTAATCCCGTTATAAAATCCATAGTTATAGTATCCCATTTCCATTCATGAACGGGTAGCGGCTGTAGTAATCCATCAAGGTGCTGGTGTTCTTCCTTGACTTGCTAACACTCTAGATATTTAGCTAAATATTTGGAAATATCCTTTCTCATACCAGGCCAATAGTAGGCTTTTTTTATAGCCGTCAAGAGCTTTTGATAGCCTAGGTGAGAAGCATAGGGGCTCCTCTGAAATTCATCTAACATACTTTGCTTTAGAGACAATTGATTAGGTACATAAATACAATTTCTGAATAGCAATAAGTTTTCATAGTTAATACTATACTCCCTTTGCTTTGTCGAACCTTGTGCAGATTTTACTTACTTCCATAGGTAGTTGTATTCAGGATCCTTCAGGGCTGCTTCCTTTAGTTGATCCACAAAATTAAGTTCAATTTGACTAAAAGAAATCTCATAAATGTGGTGCAGCTTCTACTTAACGCATCTACCACCCTATTTTCTTTTCCTTTCAAATTCTTGATTTCAGAATCAAATTCGCTTAAGAATGCAGTCCATCGAGCTTGCGTGTGTTTAAGGTAGGCTGATTGAAGAAACTAGTTAGGCTATTGTGGTTTCTTTTCAGCAGAAATATTTTCCCCGACAAATAATGCCTCCATACTTTTAAGGCGTGCACCACCGTAGTTAGCTCAAAATGGTAATCATAATATTTTTTTTCAGGTTCTTTGAGTTTACATGATTCATAAGTGATGACCTTGCCATTCTGCATTAAAACGCCACCCACACCTTCTTTGCATGCGTTTGTGCAAACTATAAAATCCTCTTCAGGATATGCAATCTTTAATACCGGCACTGTGGTGAGCAAATACTTCCACCTATCAAAACTTTCTTAGCAGGCTTCTGACCATTTGAAAGCTATTCCTTTCTTTTGGAAGGCAAAGGCACTAACCAGTGCCACAGAGCAGGCTGTCTTGTACTTTCTATTTGAAGACATCTTCATTTGGTTTGGCATACCCAGAGAGATAGTCACAGACAGAGGGCCATAATTCATATCTCATAAGATCCAGGAGTTGGATGAGAAATATAAAATCCATCGCAGAATCACAATGCCTTATCATCCACAAACAAATGGCCAAGTAGAAAGCACTAAGAAAGTCATTGAGGGGATCCTTACCAAGACTGTGGCTAGTCATCGAAGAAATTGGGTTGAAAAACTTCCAGAAGTGTTATGGGCATACAGGACTACATGGAGGAATAACACTGGATTCTCACCATATGAACTTGTCTATGGTAAGAACCCTTTATTCCCCATTTAATTTGAAATTAAGACACTAAGGACAATGTTGCAAGTCAATTTGGATTTGGCTATAGCACAAAGACAGAGATTGAACCAGCACAATGAATTGGAGGAATAATAGATAGCTGCTATACAGTAAACAGAGATTATCCAACAGCAAAGAGCTAAGTGGCACGACAAATTTGTAAAGAAGAAGCAGGTCCAAAAAGGAGATTAGGCTCTCTTATATCACTCAAGGTTTAAAGACTTCAAGGGTAAGCTCTGCACCAAATGGCTAGGTCTTTATTAGGTAGATGCAGTCTTTGACAATGGGACTGTAAATTTGGTGACCATTGACAGTGCAAGGACACCATTACTTGCAAACAAGCACCATCTTCGTTTGTATCACAAACATACCTCGAAGGATTCATTTGTTAACATTGTCACAAATTCGAATCTACAGGTCACGGGAACAAGGGAAAGCCCCCTTGTGCTGCAAAAATTTAAATTTTTCTAATAAGTGTAACAGCGGAAAACCACCTAGTGGCGGCTATTACATCTTCAAACTTTCAGAAAAATAAATGAAATAATAATGATAATATGGATGTGAAAGCCTTTCTTAGACGCAGACAGACAGTTTTGTAGCAGTTGAAAACCACTTGGTGGCAGTTGTTACACCCTTTGTAACAACATTTGTTATTCCAAAGTATATCGTGAGATAAGTGTTGTTACATGATATTTTCTTCTTTATCTTTTTACTGAAATTAAATTAATATATATCAGTTGTCTTGGTTGTTACATCTGTAACAGCTAACGACTTCTTAGGAATAAAATGAGATATCCTTTTGTAATAAATATCAATAACATCACCATGATCCTTGTCATCAGAATTCTGTTCACGTGTCTCGCTTTCCGAGTATGATCCGATGTCGCGCCGCCCATTACTTCGCCCCATGTCACCCAGGTATGCCATCAAAAAGGTAATATTAAATTCTTTTTATTTTGTAATTATGGCAACTTAACATGACTATTGATGGTCGAGGACGGCTGTCATAATTAAGATGGAAGGGGAACGAATCATATTGTGACATAACTGTCACATGATTTGTAATTATTTGAAAAATCTAGAATTAAGGCATGTGACCCAATAATTATTGTTACTTAATGTCGAATCATACCAAAAACAGTAAGTGCACCATCGACAAGACCTCTCCATGAATCACCATTAAGGCAAAATTCATTGTGCAATATGAATCATGCATGCCAAATCCTAATCCAAAATATTCACTTGGGCCACCCTACCGCCCTACCATTTGCCCCTGCTGGAAGCCTTGAATCCCCATTCGGGGTGTTTAAAGAGGAGGAAGATAGTAGTATAGGCTGAAACAGCTAGAGTGTGCATCGAAGGGAAGGGTAAGCAGGGGAAACAGCACTGAATTTCATAAGCAATGGGAGGAGCAGCAATATGGCACGATCCAGGGTCTACAGAAGCCCTGGAAGATTGCCCCGAAGCATGTCAAGATTTCAAAGATGCAAGCTGGTTCGAATTCTTCCAGAGACTGGAAGGATCAGACAATGGTATAGCCATGGAATTTTCAAAGAATTTGGAGAGAAACTAGATGGAAGTTAGAGGGTTGAAATTGGAGGTCATGGAAGAATTTATTTCCAGAGAAACATGATTTCCAGTAGAAGGGAAGAGGTGGTTTACTAGAAAGGTTAATGGCCCCTCCCTGAAAGGGGATCTTCTCCAGGAAAGCAAGTCGTTGGTTAAGAAAGGCAGGGGAATTGATAGACTATCACTCCCCCAGCCATGGGTAGATTTTTCTCTCTTCCTCATTAAGTACATTACTTGTGAGGGAAGGGAAACAATTGTATTTAATTACCATTTTCGATTGTTGAACAATCTCTGGCATCAACAGTTGATCAACCTTCCTTATTTCTTGTTGGGCAATACTAGGCGCATGGTCGCAGTTGTGAAAAGGATTGCACATCCAGCAACGTGTGTTACTAACCATGGTCTTATTAAAGTCATTGTGTTGGATGTTGTTGAGGTATAAAAGGTGTCTTTTGAACTCCTATTTATCCTACATTAATTATCAATCTAGGTACGATTTTTTATTTCAAGAGTGTACTCAGTCCTAGGCCGGCAATTTATTTCAAGAGTAATGTTTTCTAATTTGTAGTACAATGCTAAATACAAGAGTAAACGGATGTTTGAAATAAAATCTAATTGCAATCAAAAGAAACTTAATGCTCTGAAACTTAAACCATTCACTTAGAAAACTACAACAATTTATCAGTCAAGCATGTAGTAGTGATAACTCTTTCCTCTGTCAATTGATATAAATGAAATCAAATATAAACAAGATCCACAATATGAGAACTTAGACAACGATAGCAAATTTCCTTTACAGTTGTTGACTTTACACTCCACACTAAAGAAATTAACTGGAAATAATATATCACTAATGCTGTTAACAGAAATGTAATAAACACGCTCACTGCAAAATACTTAAAAGAGAAACCAAATACTTGCTGGAAAGAAATAACACCTATCTAGTATGAATGAATAGCAATGCTAACTTAATAGAAATAAACAACAATGCTAAATGGAAATGAACAAGAATGCTAACTTAATGGAAATGAACAGTGAAGCCAAATGAACAGCAATCTGTAATGAACGACAGAGTCCGAAGTGAACAATGAAGCTTTATAAACAAAATGAACAGCATAACAATTTAAGTTGTAATGAATAGTAATCTTGTTATGGTGGAAGAAAATAGGAACGCGATCCAATTACGATTTCATGCACGAAACGATTTCAGGAAAATGTAAAGGAACAGGAAATTAGAAAGAAATGTGATTCAAAGAAATGAAAAGTAAATCAAACAATCACACGTCTGTAATTGTAAAATAATGGTACAGGTAGTAAGTGGATCCACTAGGGTCGCGCCCTTAGCCGCTAGTGAAGCACCGTTGGACTAATTCAGTAGGAACGAATGGAACAACAGCTGACTTATACATTGATCATGTCAAAATGTTATAAACAATCGTAGTATGTTTTGATTAACGAGAGTCGATGATCAAGTAGCAATACAACAGTAAATTTTGCAAAATGATAATACATGCCCCTTGGGCTACAAGCGTTGTCCCTTTTTATAATGGCCAGGAGAATATATCAAGAGTACAGATAAGTTTTGAAGCAGTGATCCCTCAGGACCAAAGGATCCTAAGGGATTTTCTCTATGTTTGATTTCCAGTTTATCGTTTTGTCTTCTTGTGTTGATATCGTACTTTCCCTTTCTTCTCCTAGACTATGCGCTTCGATCTTGATCTCATTGTTTGGATATGGCTTCCTGGGGAAGGGACAACAGTTGCTTCTGCTTTGTCTTTTCCTCCCGAATAGTGGTTTCCCGCTTCCTTCATTTTATATATAGAAAACGACAATAATCAGTTATTTTGTATCAATCACAAATATCCTTAATTCTACCATCATTCTTTAACATATTACCATTTTAGAATGTAAAGGAGTTATGATTCAAAGGAAAAAATAAAGAAATAAATGGAAAATACATACATTTTCCATTTCTCAACACACCACCATGCTTACCCTTTTTCATGTCCTCATGAAAACCATGTAGTTTACATGCAAGGCGGTTAGGGAATACGCTGGAGAGGGATTTTCATGAAGTGGTCTAAAACCATGGTGTGTAGCAAAAACTTCAAAAATGCGCCCTGTCTGCCCTTCAGGTAATTCATAGATGGCCTTATATTCTATTGTAGGATACAAATAATAGGGCTTCGAAATCTACAACCTAGCCAATATGGTCCTTCCCTCAAGATAAGGTTACTATATGTGACCAGATGGTCGGCAGCTAACTTAAAATTTTTGTAATTGAATGGCTCTCTATCTTGAATATTCCAATTGGAGGTCTTCCATCAGAGTTTAGCTGCTGCTACGGCATGGTCTTTGATAGATAGGAAATATTCTACCCCTTGCTGGACAATGTCTTTGCAGATGGGTCCCAATGTCTGGATCACACCCTCCTTTTTCATTAGGCTTTTATGCTTAGTCCACAATTGTAATGGGTTTTTCGATTCACCCCTAACCCAAAGGTCTAACCCATTTTCTTGTCTCTGAAAGGTGTTATGGGCCTTGAGCCACTTTAATTGGTTGGAAACAAATGAAATGAATTCTTGAAACTATATATCTCCCACAAAAGGACTGGGATTGTTCTCCATTTACTCTTCCAAGATAAAATTATACAAATAAAATTCACAGAGTAAACGTTGAACTTTGACTCCATAGTGTTTAGAACAATTTATAAAATCATCAATAGTTTTCAATTATATAGGTTTCCTTGCCTTAACAACTTTAATTTTTAACTACAAATATCTTTCTAATAAAAGCAAAACATAATTTTTGGCAGGGGCCCTACATGCTAGGACACTTGTATATAGAGAACAAAGAATATCCATTTGACTCTTTATTGTGTTTAGTCTATTTGTTACCTTTTTGACTTTTTCCTTTGCCCTTCGACATTTATCAAAGGCCTCACTCTCCAATGCATTGATTTTCTTTACTTACTGCTGTAACTTTTGATATTTTTCCTGAGGACTAGTTTCTTTTGTGAGCTTTTCTATAGTCTACTAAGCCTGTACTAGATCCTCTTGGAGTTTTACTGCACTAGGGTCATTGTCCGTTGAAACACTTTTCGGTTGAAGATCCACCTGGATATTCTTATTACGACATCTGGTTCCTATAGTCTATGTCTTTTTGTTGTAAATTATTGGGTTGGTCATGATGCTAGAGGACAGTGCCTCTGTTTGAACATCTTTATTACAGACTGGTGTATCTTCTGTTTGAGCCGCTGCATCTGTAACAGCGCATGTTGTTCCTTGCTATCCTGAATAGATATGGGATTGGCTTGAGTCCTGGTGGCCTTTATTTTATGGGGTTTCGTTCATGTGGTTGCATCTCTTATTCTTGGGGTTCTTTTTGAGATCTTCCCCATTTTTAGGGCCCTTATTTGATGTCTGAGTTGTTTTACTACATTTAGTAGGCTTTCGTGTTCCTATTGCAGCCTCTTGATTTCATTCATCTCCTTCTTCTTTTTCTTGGGAGGAACAACTGTTTCTTTGACTGGACTTGGCTGCTTAGCAGGGTTTCGCTCTTCAAGGATTGTGCCCTCGCCCTGGCTTATTTCCATATTTTCTATTTGGAACACTTCTTCGGTGTTCTCGTCATCCTGATTAGTTCCCTCAGGGGAGGTAACCCTAGTTTGATCTGCCACTTCCCAAGTGACTTCCATTCTTCTTCTTCCTCATCATTCATCTCCTCGGATGCACTCTTACTATGAGCAGAGTGTTCCTGTGATTGTGCTTCTTCTTCTTCCTTGTCATTCATCTCCTCGGATGCACTCTTACTGTCAGCAGAGTTTTCCTGTGATAGTTCTTCTTCAATATTAAGGTTAAGCGGGCTCTGGGGTTGAATATACTCACCCATATTGGCCAAAATTTGGGCCAATTTGTATTATTGCAATGGACTTTGTAGTGGACTTGCATAAAAGCGCTCAGTTTCTTCCTCCAATTCCTCTTCCAATTCTTCTTCCAATTCTTCTTCCACGTTTTCTCCTCCTTCGAGTTGTGGGGGTTTCTCATCCTCGGAGCCTTGTATTTCTAAGGGTTGGCTATTGTTATCTTGGAGATTTCCCAACATTCCCCTGCTTCTCCTCAATCTAGAGGGTTGTTTGCGTTTTTGTGTTTTACTTGATGTACTGGTGGTTCTTTTTCTTTTCGGGGCTGGTAAGGCCAATCCCCTGTCTATTGAAAATTCCAATTCTTCCCAACTAGTCTGCTGCTGAGCAAGACTATAGCTAACTATTAATCGAATTAAACCATGATGACTTAATACCATTTTTGTATGACATGATTTCCTTTTTCTCTGAGCTACGTCATGCAATAAAATTTTTGAATATGCAGACAAATTTACAGCACATTTATGTCTTAATACTGCTAATAATTTGAGATGGCATGGTCTTACCACATCCTTTCTCCCATCGCATGTGATGTAGCTTTGCACTATTCTGGCTAATTCTGCCCATGGTTCTCTCAGGGTTGCAAGCAGGATCCTTTTCCTTTGACAGTAAGGTTCTGTCCTTCATCCTAAAAGATAGCTATGGCCCCTTGAAGTCTTACTTTTTTCTGGGTCCATATTCGTCCAACAACTGGTAGTCCAGATACTTTAGCAATTACCACATCTGTTACTGTTATTTGCCTTCCCCTCACCATGGAATGATCTTCCTACAAATTCTGCAGAAATTCGATGGCCACTGTTTCATGGGACTGCTGTAGTCGGGTAAGGTAGGCAATCCATCCTACTCTCTCTAGAATTTCTTGTGCAGCGTCGGAAATTGTTAGCACCTGCGGTTCACTGCGTACTGGTCTGCCTCCCATTTCGTCTAAGCTTAGCACACTATTAATTTTTATAGAGAAAAACACAAAAATGACAATGGAACAGCAAAGATGTGCATATTGGAAAATATCAATACCATTAAACTTGATATTTCCGAGATCTGATGGAGTCGTAGTACCTCCAAATAGGGAATTGACACATATGTTGGTGTATTTTGGAGGTCACTCGGCCCCCCCTGAAATATGATAGGTCATCCTCGACCGGCAAATGGAGGAGAAACATATTAGATGGCAATCGTACAGTAAAAAAAGGAACAACGTATATATCCATGACATGATTGCAAAAAGTAGCGAATTACTGAAATCGAGGCTTATGATGAAAATCGCGAATAGATATGGAAATGCTATGAAATGATGCAAAAAATAGGGAAGAGGACAACTGTCGTATGTAAAAATGCTTAGGCGGTCACTATCCACTTTAACCATTATAATGGATTTTCAAACAATATTTCATGTGTAACAGGTTCAAAAGGGTTTTAAAACATAATCTCATTTGAAATAAAGATAAAGATATAAGAAAAGGGTTTATAATGACTATTGATGTGTGAGAAATATGACTTCAATACCATCAATAGAGCTTTGTTGCCTAGAGGTGTTCATAACCTTGACAAAGTTACCTTTTCACCATTGGAACCATAATCCTTTATGTATGCCTAGGAAAGTGCTTTGTGATGTCAAAATTGAGGTCGTTGTGCTAGCTTGGTAACTAGATGAATCACAATGCTATTCACCATGAAGGAGTGAAAGGTGGGCAGGCCGGCTCGTGATGAGACCTCCTATTGCAAGGGATTTTTTATTTTTCTAATGTGCCTTTTGGATCATATCCCTGGTGTGGTGGCCATAGTGGGAATGCCACTTCACTGCTTCTTTATGATCATGGTAGGCTAGCTCTTGATGAGACCCCCTATCCTTCATCTGACAAATCATAGAATTGTTAGTAATCATATAGATATATATTTTTTCTTCTTTTTTCTTTTTCTTTTATATAGCACTTTCCTATTTATATATAGAGGATGGCTCAACACTCCTTAAGAATAGGGATGGTGGAAGAAGTCTAAACATCTAAATAGAGGAAAATATTCCCTTTATTCTTATTCAATAATAATGATCAAGGAGAATTATGAAGATTAGGGAAGAACCAACATGATAAAAGTAATCAATCAAATTAGTTTTAGTGAAAATAAAGACAGCAAAGTGATATAAATAGTTGTGTCATTTCCTCTTTTTTCTTATCGATACAAAGCAATTTCTCTAAAGATAACAATTTTTCTTTGGTTCGCTGATTCCAGTATCCTCTAGTTTTTGTATCCTTGCATAAATTTATATCTTTGCTTTGAAGGGATTATGAACAGTGAACCACCATTCACAAAAATTCTCTAAATGATGTTTTTTAAGAAGCACACATACAAAAAATGCATTCAAGATGTATTGTTCCTTACATGGAACAACTATTGTTCCTTAAGAAGAACAACAAAAAGAACATTTGCACACAAAATTGTGGTTCCTTTAAGAGGAATAACAAACAAAAGAAAAAGATACGCTAAAAAACTATTGTTTCTTAAGAGGGACAACAGTTGTTCCTTAAGCAGAATAGCAAATAAAGCAAGCGCGAACTAAAATACTGATCCTTCGGTGGAACAACCTAAGAACATTCCAAACCAAAACTATTGTTTCTTCAGAAGGAATGGTAGAAAATAAAAAAAATGCGAAGAGGGCTATTCCTTTAAAATGAACAACAAAAACAATATGGCGGAAGTGTTGTTCCTTTAAGAGGAACAAAAAAAACAATTTGGCAGAAGTGTTGTTCCTTTAAGAGGAACAACGAAAATAATCTGGTGGAAGTGTTGTTCCTTTAAGAGGAATAGGAAAAATGCAAGCGGGAGCGATGTTCCTTAAGAGGAATGGCTGCTATTCCTTAAAAGGGATGGCAACTGTTCCTTTAAAAGGGACAACAAAAATAAGCACACGAAAGTGTTGTTCCTTTAAAAAGAATAGTGAAAATAAAGACACAAAAAGTGTTGTTCTTTAAGAGGAACGACTGTTGTTCCTTTAAAAGGAATAACAGCTATTCCTTTAAGAGGAACAAAAAAAAAAAGCATGCAGAAGTGTTGTTACTTTAAAAAGAACAACAAAAATAAACATGCAAATATGTTGTTCCTTTAAGAGGAACAACAACTGTTCCTTTAAAAGGAACAAAAAAAATAAACACAAAAATGTGATGTTCCTAAAGAGGAATGGTTGCTATTCCTTTAAGAGGAACAACAGTTGTTCCTTTAATAGGAACAACAATTGTTCCTTTAAAAGGAACAATAAAAATGAACACGGGTGTGGAAATGTTGTTCCTTTAGAGGAACAACAGCTGTTCCCTTGAAAGGAACAACAAAAATTGTGAAATATGCAGAAATGTTGTTCCTAAAGAGGAACGACTGTTGTTCCTTTAGAGTAACAACCACTGTTCCTTTAGAAGAAATAACAAACAAATGTAAGCACTCCAAACTGTTGTTCCTTAAGAGGAACAACACGAAAAATACAGGCACGCAAAATTGTTGTTCCTTAAGAGGAACAACAGTAACAATCTGTTAAAAAAACAGTTTACACTGGTAAAATTAAAGAGGAAAAGTTGTATACAAACATTAGAAACAAAAGAATTATTCAGTGAACTATTGTTGAGGAGGGGTTATCTTCCTCAGCAAGAATCTGCATAGTGGAATCTTCCTGTAATTGCTGGTAAAAAGATTCCTAAGTAAGTGGTTTGTGGTAAAGTCGCACTCGATGACCGTTTGCTTTAAACAAATGTTCAAATCCATCAATGGTAGTCAATGTAATGGTGCCATTGTCGTGCACTTTCTGTATGTTATAAGGTCCAAGCCATCATGTCTAGAGATTTCCTGGGAAATCCTAAAACTTGGAATCGTATAGGAGTGCCCAATCTCCTTCGTGGAATATTTTCTTTTTGATAAGGGCGTCATGCCATTTTTTTCTCTGCTGTTGAATTAATGTAGTGTGTTGAAGAGCTAAAAGCCTAATTTCATCTAGCTTGTTGATTTGTTGTAATCTGCTAGTTTGGGCTTCATTTAAATTCAAACCCACCTCCTGTGCTGTTCTTAATGTTTGTATTTCAAATTCTATTGGAAAGATGGGTTCTTTTCCAAATACTAGTTGATATGGCGAATGGATAGTGGTATTTCTCCATGTTGTTCAGTATGCCCATAAGGCCTTCGGCAATCTTGGAGCCCAATCACTCCTGTGTGATAAGATTTTTTTTTTCAGTATTGCTTCTATCACTTTATTCGTGCTCTCTACTTGGCCATTTTCCTGTGGGTGATACAGGGTGGTAATTTTGTGCTGAATGTGGTAATTTTTTAATGTTGCAGTGATTTTATTACCTACAAATTGCAGTCCTCCATCCGTGATTATGTCCCTCGGGTGGCCATATTGCACAAATATTTGGAAAAGGAAATGTATTACAAAATTTTGTAGCTCTTGGAAGTGCCTCTGCTTCCACCCATTTGGTAGCATACTCTGTTGCTACTAGAATGTATGTTTTCCGATTTGATGATGGGTTAATCGGACCAATAAAATCAAGCTCCCAGTGCTCAAATGGCTCGATTTCTAACTATGGATTTAAAGGCATTTCGTCGAAATATCTAAGGTGTCCTGCTCTATGGAAACTATCACAGGGTTGAACAAATTTCTTAGCATCTTTAAAGTTTGTAGGCCAGTAATAGCCTATTTGTAAAACCTTGTGACCAGTCCTACGGTCTGTGGAATGTCCGCCACATGGTCCATCATGGCAAGTTTTCAGGATGTCAAATATTTCATCTTCACGGATGCATCTTCTGATGTGCATATCCACTGTTGTATCAAATAGGTAGCCCCCAATCCATGAAAATTGGGTACTACGTTGTACTATCTGTTTCCGTTCATTGGGCGTTAAATGCTTGGGTAATTTACCTACTGCTAAATAATTTGCAACATCAGCATTACATGGTGTCTTGACAGTAACAACAAACAAATGTTCATCTAGGAATTGATCTTCGACTATTGTTGTGTCCGCTGGCTTTGGCATTCGTGAGAGAAAATCAGCTACAGGATTCTCTTTTCCACGTTGATCCTTTATTGTGATGTCAAATTCCCACAATAAAATCAACCATCATGTTATTCTACCATTTGTAACAGGCTTATTTGCTAAGTATTTTATGGAAAAGTGATATATATATATAACTACAGGATACTCACTTATATAATGTCTAAACTTATTTGCAACATGTATTACAACCAAAAACTCTTTTTCAGTTATAATATAGTTTAGTTCAGCAGGAGATAGTTTCTTGCTAATATAATAAATTGCATATGGATTTTTATCTTCTTCCTGCCCAAGGATTGCTCCAATAGTTGTGTCGGAAGCATCAGATGAAATTTGGAATGGCAAATCCCAATTTGGGCCCCTTAGCACTGGGGCTGTCGATACAAAGCTTTTTCAGATCCTCGAAAGCACAATCACACTTATCTATCCAAATAAAATTAACATTCCCAATTAGTGCGTATAGAGGTGCAACTAGTTGAGAAAAATGCTCTATGAATCTCCTATAATAACCAAAAAAACCCAGCAAACTGCGTACCTCTGTTTGTGTGGTAGGAGTAGGTATTAACAAAATTATCTGAATTTTAGCCATATCTACTTGTATTCCAGCTGCTGAGATATAATGACCTAAGATGAGTCCCTCGGTCATCATCATATGACACTTTTCACAGCTCAAGCAAAGCCTGGTGCCAATACATCTTTGCAGCACCTTTTCTAATGTGTCTAGTGCTGGCTCAAAATCATCTCCATACACTGTGAAATCATCCATATATACTTCGAGCCTTTCATTTATTAAATCTGAAAAGATGCCGAGGATGGCCCTTTGAAATGTGGTAGGGGCATTACATAGGCCAAAGGGTAGGACTCTGTAAGCAAATGTTCCCCAAGGACAGGTAAAAGTAGTTTTATCCTGGTCTTCAGGGGCAATCTGGATCTGATTGTATCCATTGAAGCCATCTAAGAAAGAAAAGAATTCCTTTTTTGCTAACGTGTTTAATACCTGATCAATAATGGAAGGGGAAAGTGGTCTTTCTGGGTTGCTTTGTTTAATCCTTTGTAGTCTACACATATTCTCCACTTTCCATTCTTCTTTGGCACCACTACTAGTGGAGAGACCCACTTGCTGTCAGATATTGGGTAAATAAATTTTACATCTAAAAGTTTTTGTAATTCAGTTTTCACAATATCCTTAAGATGAGGGTTTAGTCTTCGTTGGGGTTGGCGAATGGGTCTAGCATCTTTATCTATATAAATGTGGTGCGTACACAATTGGGGGTCAATTCCTTTCATGTCCGAGAAATCCCATGCAAAAGCTTCCTTGTATTTTCTTAGTAGTTGGATCAGCTTCTCTTCTTGTTCAGGAGTCAGGTTTTTGTTAATATTCAAGGTTTTTCCTGGCTAGATCTCTATACTTTTGCTGTTTGAAACAGAGGTAGTAGGTATTGATTGATCATGAGTGTCTTTGAGGGGATCTTCTTCTAGTTCATTATCAAATGCTGCCTCTATCATGTGACATTGTACATGGGATCTAGTTTCTGGTTGGTTAATGAAATTGTTAATGATGTCATCCTCTGTTTGGTCTTTAAATTCGAGGGCATATTCTATGGTTAAAGGCGATCTAATGTTTTCTGTGAGATATGATACAGGTTGTTTGTTAGTTTTCATTATTGTTAGGCTTGGCTGGGCTGGAGGGTATAAAGCTAAATTCTTGACATTACTCCCTCTAGTTATAGTCATATTACCTTGTCGGAAGCCAATGTAAGCATCAACAGTTTCTAGCCAAGGTCTACCTAAGATTAAAGGGTGTCCATCTAGCCGGTTTTTGGGATTAATTATCAGAAAGTCTATAGGGTATTCCCATGAGTCTACAGAGACCATTACATCATGGAGTGTGCCTTCGGGTCTGACTACCGATCATTCAACCAACTCCAATAAGGTTGTGGTTGGATCTAATGATGTAATACCAAGCTTTTGACAAGTGGTGGGTGTTAGAATATTGATTGCAGCTCCTAAATCAACTAAGGAATTTGGAAGGGAGTGTCCATTGATTTGCACTGTAATTAAAGGATTCCCTGGGTCCTCATATTTTACGGGTGCCTCTCTTCCTGATAGTAAGTCATATAGGGTGCCGACTACTTGGACAGTTGGGTTTGTTGTTATTCTCCTCTTTGGCTTTTTTATACATAACTCTTTGATGGTTTTTGCATATATTGGGATATCTTGGATAGCTTGGAGGAGTGGGATCTTTATACACAAATTTCTTAGTTCTCCCAAAAGATCAAAGTTAGGATGTTCTATTGGGCCCAGTATTATTAGTCGTTCTAGGAATGGGGGAGAAGAAGTGGTTGTTTGGTCGTGAGTTTGTTGTCTAACCACATCCTCTTCTTATAGTGGTTGTTCTAAAGGTAACATATTTTCAACTTGAGCATTTTTATCTCCCTCGGTTTCTGTTATGCACCCAGAACTTAATTGAAGGTTGTTGCACTCCCTTAACTTGGTTTCTAGTTCTGGTGCTTTGATTATTTGAACAGATTGAACCGGCCTATTATTAGGGTTCGGGTTGGGTTGCGCTGGGATTTGTGGTCTTAAGTTGGTATGGGGATTTTTTTGCAATGTATATGGTGCTGGCAGTGTAGGTTGAGGTAGAGGAATCGTTCCAGCTGATTGATTTATCGGTCTTTGCCAATTTGACTGCTAGGTTTGACTCTGCGAGGTGGAGGCTGACCATTGTGCCGAATATGCATTATTTTACCAAAATGGTGGACAATAAGGGATGTTTGGCCAATTGGTTTGATTTGGCCATGGTGATGTACGAAATGGTTTCTGTGACCAGCTGGGGAAAGGTGGCTGATTTTTCCACATTCAATTATATTTTTGAGCATTATACTGAGAAGACTGAAAAGAAGAGGATGGATCACTAGGTATACCTATTTGTCATGGCTGTCATTGACGGTGCTGATTGAGTAGGTACACTAGTTCTAATTCTTCTTCCGCCTCCTTGTAGACTGCTTTCAGGCCCGGGAGTCAGGGACAGTTTTCTATGGAGTGGTCATTTGTGCAAATGGCGTAGACTTGGACTGCATCTAGTGGGCACTATTTATGGTTGTGATTCTTTTTGCATTGAGGGAATAAATTTTGCTCTGCTTATGCTTTCTTTTGTTTAGCTTACATAATGTCGAGATGCGTTGTCAAGGTCCCTAGAATATCGATTTTGAGGTCTTCCAGGGTATTTTTTATGCTCTTAACTTGCAAAATGATACCCAAATACAGAATATGTGAAGAAAAGATACCCAGAACACAGAATAGCAATGATTTTATTATTCAGAGAGTAATGTTCACTTCCCTCTTTGAGGGGGAAACCTCCAATAGAGCAGAGCTCGATTACAAAATAAGACACGATGCTCCTCGCAGGGAGTCTCTATCCTTTATATATGACTCATACATGCAATACCACGGACCAATACCGTGGGTTTTATTAATACCATCTATCTAATACTACGGCCCATTTGCAACTAACTGTCGTTTCGTCATTAATTGCGGATTAACCACTTACAATTATTAATATGGGCTTTATTGACTCTTGACTATGACGTGATCCCATTACATAAATAAGGGGGTTAGGGTGGGACCCTAACGTGCTCTCCCCCTTAATACTAGCCTTGTCCTCAAGGCTGAAGCTACGGAAACTGATGAAGAATAGTGGTTGGTTCCCAAGTTGCATCTTCCGGAGAGGTGTCTTTCCATTTGACGAGGACTTCCTTAATCATGTGGCTGTGCAGTTGCTTGTCTCGCGTGTCTAGGACCTGTTCAGGTTGAAGCCAGATGGACCCTTCTTCGTCCAATTCAGGTAGACTGGTCTGAATTCTGCAATTGTTCCCAATCACTTTCTTGAGGCATGAGACATGGAAAACTGGATGGATTTTTTCAGTAGGTGGCAAGGCCAACTTGTAAGCCACTTCTCCGATGCGCTGAAGTACTTGATATGGTCCGTAGAATTTGGGAGATAGTTTCTGAGACCCCTTGTCTTTGAGTGATGTTTGCTTATATGGTTGTAGCCATAAAAAGACCTAATCCCCTTCTTGAAATTGGCGCTCGGAGCGATGCTGGTCTACTTGTTGCTTCATGCGGTTCTGAGTTTGATGAAGATTCTCTCAAAGATGGGCGAGCATGGTTGCACGGTGTTGTAGGAGTTGATCAACTACTTATACTTTTGAGCACCCCTTGAGATACGAAGTAGGTGAAGGTGGGAGTTGACCATATACTGCTTCATAGGGAGTCATTTTGGTGGTGGCATGATAGTTGGTGTTATACCACCATTCAACCAGAGGTAACCACTGTACCCAAAGGTGTTGCTTTTCTGAAGTGAAACACCTAAGGTAGGTTTCTAGACATTTGTTGACTGCTTTGGTTTGACCATCTGTTTGCGGATGATAGGAAGTACTGATTTTTAGTTGAGTGCCTTGTATCCTGAAGAGTTCCTGCCAAAAATTACTGGTGAAGATCGGGTCGCGGTCGGACACAATAGAAGTGGGCATGCCATGCAATTTTAAGATCTGATCCATGAAAGATTGAGCGACCAAAGTCGGTGCAAATGGGTGGGGTAGAGCATAGAAATGAGCATACTTCGACAGTCGGTCCACAACCACCATGATGACTGACTTGTTCCCTGACTTTGGAAGACCTGTAATGAAATCCATAGAAACCTTCGTTCAAATTGATGTCAGAATGGGCAATGGTTGTAATCTGCCTGGTGTGTTGACGGTTTCCCCTTTGTGTCATTGACAGACATCGCATTCTGCTACAAAAGTAGGGATGTCTTTTTTCATGCCTGTCCAAAAAAATGATCTTCTGGTGCGAGCATACGTCTTCTGAAAGCATGAATGTCTTGCAATGGGAGATGAGTGCAATTCTGCCAAAATGCGACTTTTGAGGGTGGATGTTGGTGATATTATGACTCGGTCCTTGTAGCGAAGAATATCATCCTGCCACGAGTAGCCCTTGGTGGAATTTGGATCTACATGCAATTGAGAAATGAGTTGGGAGAGCCCAGGGTGTGAAAACCATTCCCTGCGAGCCTCTTCAATCCATTCTGGAATGGGGAAGGAAATTGCTAGCAGAGTACTTTCCTCCTCAAATTGGCGAGATAATGCATCTGCTACACTATTGTCTTTCCCTTTCTTGTAAATGATCTCATAATCATATCCCAGCATTTTAGCGAGCCATTTATTTTGTTGTGGGGAGGATAGGTGTTGCTCCAAAAAATATTTAAGACGGTGATGATCTGTGCAGATTTGGAAACGTCTCCCCAATAAGTAAGGTCGCCAGGTCTCTTCTGCATGTAAGATGGCCATCATTTCCTTCTCGTAGGTAGATTGGCCCAGATTCCTCCCACTTAGTTGTTGGCTTGTGAAGGCCAACAGTCACCCTTCTTGCATTAAGACCGCCCCAATACCCGTACCCGAGGCATCACATTCAATGACAAAAGATTTGGTGAAGTCAGGTAGTGCTAAGACTGGAGTGGAACACATGGCATTTTTTAGAGCTGTAAAGGCCTGTTGTGCTTCCTCATTTCAGAAGAATGAATTTTTCTTTAGGAGTTGGGTGAGGGGCTTCGCTATGCGACCATAGTTACGGACAAATTTACGATAATAGCCTGTGAGACCCAAAAATCCTCTCAAGCTCTTCAAAGTCTTAGGTTGAGGCCATTCCTGCATTGCCTGGATCTTTTTGGGGTCCACCTTGACACCATCACGCCCCACAATGTGGCCCAAATACTCTACTTTTGCCATGCCAAATGAACACTTGGACATCTTGACAAATAATTTATGCTTGCGGAGCAGTTGCAAGAGTAGATCTACATGTTGAAGATGTGCGGCCCAAGTGCAACTATAGATGAGGATGTCATCAAAGAAGACAAGGACACATTTCCTGAGATATGGTTTGAGAATGTGGTTCATAAGGCTCTGAAAAGTAGAGGGGGCATTACAAAGACCAAATGGCATGACCAGGAATTCATAATGGCCTTCATGAGTTCTGAAAGAAGTCTTGGGAATGTCGACTTCCTTCATGCGAATTTGGTGGTAGCCTGAGCGAAGATCCAGCTTAGTGAAGAATTGAGCCCCATGAGTTCATCCAGCAAATCATCAACCACCGGGATGGGAAATTTATCTTTGACTGTCAACTTATTGAGGGCCCTGAAGTCGAGACACATCCACCACTCCCCATCTTTCTTGAGCACCATGACCACTGGGGATGAATAAGGACTAATGCTAGGACGAATGACACCTGCTTCCAAAAGTTCCTTGATGATTTTTTCTATTTCATTATTTTGGGTGAACGGATATCTATATGGTCGAACATTTGGGGGTTGGGCCCCTGGAACCAAGGTGATGCTATGATCATGTTCCCTTCGCGAGGGTGGAAGCTCATGAGGCTTGTCAAAGACCGACATATGGTTATCTAAAATATGTTGCATCTCAGGATGAATTTGTAGAGGCTTGGTTTCGACTGCCTGGATGGCATTAAATTGAGCTACAACTCCATGATTGCCCTTTTTTAACAATTTTTCCATCCTATGCGAGCTGATGATAGAGGGGGCTCCCGCCTAGAGTCCACGGAGGGTATGTGTGTAGTTGTTCTGCTTAAAACTCATATATAACTCCTAGAAATCCATTGTGATTGGCCCAAGAGTGCGGATCCATTCAACGCTGAGGACAATGTTGCAACCCCCCATGTGTATGGCAAACATGTGGGTTTTCAACTGATAATCCCCCATTTGAAGTTTGACATTTTCACAGCGGCCTTCACATTTCATTGTGCCTCTATCCGCAATTTGAACTTGGAAATTAGAAATTGCTCGTACAAAACAATGCACTGCTTCTGCGACTTTTTGATGGATGAAATTATGTGTACTTCCACTATCAATCAAGAATACTACTGGGCGATGTTTAATAAAACCTCTGATTTTGAGAGTTTGAGGGGAATCAATCCCTGCCTAAACATGCAACGAAATAACTGGTTCGTCAGAGACATTGTCCTTTTGGTTGTCTTCTTCTAGCGGCTCATGTTCCTCAAGTGGTGGATCTTCCTCTGTTGAGTTGTAGTCAGTGGCATCAATTTGAAAAAATTTGAGCTCCTTGCATTTATGACCTGGGGAGAATTTTTAATCACGGTAGTAACATAGTCCTTGCTTTCTTCTATCGGCCATTTCCGCAGGGGACACCTTTTGGACCTTAAGTGTTTGAGTCGTGTTTTGAGCCTGTGGGGGCGACCTTTAGCGGAGAAATTTGGGCGACTATATTGGGCTGCTAATGCACGTTCCACGTTACGAGCTACCTTGCAAGCCTCCATCCATGTGGGAGGGTGGTGCAGTAGGACTTTAGCTTTGATGGCTTCTTTAAGACCGCTGATAAAACATTTCATGTAGAACACATCTGAGAGACCCCAAGTGCGGAAGGCTAAGGCTTCAAAAGCTGTAATATATTCATCCACTGTACCAGTCTGTCGGAGCTTAGTAAGACGACCCAAAAAAGATGATTCCTGGTCAAAGCGGTCTTGAAGAGCTTTGGTGAATTTGGTCCAAGTCCTAAAAGGTCCAATGCAATGTTGATGCCATTCCCACCATTGCCACCTTTCATTGTCCAAGTACATGCTCCCCAACATAAGCTGAGTCTCATCATCTAAGATGTGATTTAGTTTGAAATACTGCTCCATTTGTGCTATCCATGCCGACGGGTGAGAACCGTCAAATTTATGCATATCCAACTTGGGAGGTCGCTGACTGGGTTGTTGGTGGGTGTGCCAGACGTGAGGAGAGTGGCTAGACTCACCCTCATTGTGTCCATTGCCATTATACTCCTCCTCGTGGGCTTGCTCCTTGCCCTTCGTGATTATTTTCTCGACCATGCTACATAATCCGCTAAGCTGAATGTGGAGGGTTTGCACTGATTCTTCAAGTTTGTCCATCCTTTCATTGGCCATCGCTTGAGCTCTAGTTTCTACCATACACCAACCTGATTTTTTGAAAATTGGGACCACCCAAGAAAATTTCCACTAAGAAGTCAATGGTACCACCGTGCTCAGCTCGTCGTCCTGATTCTGATGGGCTAGATCACCAATAAGTGCCCCGAAAGATCTCAGACTTTTTTTTTTTCCTAAAAACTCCTAATGGAGTTTTACTCCTTCCTTATCAATACTGCAGTCGCCAAATCCTCAAAATGTCAATGCGGCCAAAAGTCCTGCTAAAATTATACCCCGGTATAGGAATCCTTCACAACGACTCCGATCTGGTGGATCTGAGAGATCTGAATGGCGGATCTGATAGCTCTGGGCGGCGGAACAGACTGCTTTTGCGGATCTGATGGATCTAATAGATCGGAATGGTTGATCTGCGAACTCGAGACTACGGGATTGATGTCTGTTGCTTCTGCACCCCTTTGCACAAGCGGATCTGGAAGAGATGATGTGTGATCTTGAGGAGTGTTAGGTGCTACATATCGCAATATACATAAGGGTCTGGTAGTAGTACTCAGCCTAATGTTTCAGGGCTCTAACTAAGGAGGATCGACCGTACCCTTAGCCGTACAACCCGACTACCCTATCGTACGGGTGAGTAATCTCTC
Source organism: Pinus tabuliformis (assembly GCA_031772625.1). NCBI lineage: Eukaryota > Viridiplantae > Streptophyta > Pinopsida > Pinales > Pinaceae > Pinus > Pinus tabuliformis. The sequence goes on along the minus strand of CM062806.1, from coordinate 416,035,314 downwards.
CTAGTGCTGTTCTCGGTGTACTGTAGCCGCAAGACAGCTGACAGTTTATCTATGGCGAGGTTTTCAAGGGAGCCTAGGGGGATTCCGATATACCCAGAGGGTACGTGGAAGACAGTCCATGCGCGGTTTTGTCTAATGCGCTACTACTCGAAGGGGTACCCACAGGGGTTACAAGGGAGTCCAACAGACGTGACCACCTCTTGTATTTCCTGCGTGCATGCCTCCCCAAATCCGCAGGTTTATGCGCTCAACAACAAATCCCGTGGTTTAAAGACGCTGGAACACGTCTCTAGCCAAAAAAAAAAAAAAATCTAAGAAATGGAGATCCCACCGGCCCTGGAAAGTTCTCTGATACCACTTGTTATGCTCTTAACTTGCAAAATGATACCCAAATACAGAATATGCGAAGAAAAGATACCCAGAACACAGAATAGCAATGATTTTATTATTCAGAGAGTAATGTTCACTTGCCTCTTCAAGGGGGCAACCTCCAATAGAGCAGAGCTCGATTAGAAAATAAGACATGATGCTCCTCGCAGGGAGTCTCTATCCTTTATATATGACTCATACATGCAATACCACGGACCATTACCGTGGGTTTTATTAATACCATCTATCTAATACTACGGCCCATTTGCAACTAACTGTGGTTCCGTCATTAATTGCAGATTAACCACTTACAATTATTAATATGGGCATTATTGACTCGTGACTATGACGTGATCCCATTACATAAATAAGGGGGTTAGGGTGGGACCCTAACAATATTCCCAATTTCTACGCAGATTACACTTCCACCAGAGATCTTGTTGTCCCTTGTGATTATGTCATATTCTACCGGTTTTAGCCTTGTACTGCCTCTCAAACTCCTGATAGATAAATCAATAATGTCAGCGAAACTTCCCTGATATATGTCACCTTTTCTCATAATGTTTAATGTTTCAACCCATTGTTCCTTCATCTCTTTAATTAATGTATTTTTTAACACATTATCAGGTAAGGGTAAAGATGCATAAAGTGATTTCTTAAGATTGTATTGGAAGCGTTCTATATATTCCTCCAATGTTTCATTAGGTATGGCTGTCATTTGAAATATTTCATCCTTTAATTCTCTAGACCTACAATAATCTTGGTATTTCTTTAGAAAAGCACCTTTCATCTGATCCCAGTCGTTTATAACCCCTCCACCTAACCCCATAAACCATCGTAAATCTGCTCCTTTTAATGTGGAGGGAAATAATTTTAGCTTTTGGGGATCGGTGGTATAGTCATACCCCCAGCATAATACATCTAATTCAAACAAAAATGCATCTGGATATTCCGATGTTAGGCCATGGAATGTAGGAATATGTTGGAGAGGAATGGCCTTCATAGGTGCATTAAATGCAATCTCCACAATGGGATATTGCAGTGTGGAAGTTTGAGGAGTTTGCTGGTTCTGGGCCATTTGATCAAATATGTGCCAATATTCTTCTGGGATTTCTAGGGAGTTATTCCTAGGATGACTAGAAGGAGTAGGAATGGCCTTAATAGAACTTCCTTAGTCTGGGAGTGTTCCTTGTTGAACTATTATCTAGGGGGATTTTGGTTCTTCAGGTTCTTCAGCTTTGTTTTGGATGATCTTGACAACACTTCCCTTATCTGGGTTTCTTAGTCTTTGAACTAATGAAAGAGGGGACCTTGGTTCTTCTATTTCCCCATTTTCTCCTCCTTCACAAAGAATACTAGAGTTACCTTCTTGTAAAGAAATTAGGTGAAAATTCTCAACTTCTTGAAAATCTTGCTCAGTTTCTTCTGTTTGGCTATGTACCTCAGCAAAGGCTATAGATGGTGATTCTATGGCCCGAAGGGAGCTAGTAGGTTGTCTAGAAGCAACTTTTCTAGGGCCTACTGATGGTTAACATTCTGCTTTCTTGATGATATCGTCTATAAAGGTCGATCGGCCAAGGGTCACCGGTCCCTTAGCTTTATCAGGTTTGGGTAGTGGTTTTGTATCTTTTTCAGGCTTTTTTTGCTTAGTCATGCACATAACTCAAATACTTATTTCTACCCAAAGTAATCAACAAATCTATGGGAGAGTGGGTGGGGGAGCAGGGCTGTTACATGCTTCATATGCAGGTTCTTACCTTTCGTTTTTAATACCCAATTCTCTCCTAGCAGGCACTTATCAAATGCACACTACTCTTCTTAAAAAAACAATGGCTACACTCTCCCCAGCAACAGTGCAAAAATGTTGAGGTATAAAAGGTGTCTTTTGAACTCCTATTTATCCTACATTAATTATCAATCCAGGTACGATTTTTTATTTCAAGAGTGTACTCAATATGAGGCAGGCAATTTATTTCAAGAGTAATGTTTTCTAATTTGCAATACAGTGCTAAATACAAGAGTAAATGGATGTTTAAAATAAAATCTAATTGCAATCAAAAGAAACTTAATGCTTTGAAACTTAAACCATTCACTTAGAAAGCTACAATGATTTATGAGTCAATGATGCAGTAGTGATAACTCTTTTCTCTGTTAACTGATATAAATGAAATCAAATATAAACAAGAACCACAATCTGAGAACTTAGATAGCAATAGCCAATGTCCTTTACATTTGTTGATCTTGCACTCCACACTAAAGCATTTAACTGGAAATGATAAATCACTAATGCTGCTAACAGAAATGTAATAAACACTCTCGCTGCAAAATAGTTAAAAGCAAAACCAAATACTTATAAGAAAGAAATAACACCTATGTAGTATGAATGAACAACAATGCTAACTTAATAGAAATAAACAACAACGCTAAATGGAAATGAACAACAACGCTAACTTAATGGAAACGAACAACAAAGCCAAATGAACAACAATCTATAATGAATGGCAAAGTCCGTAGTGAACAACGAAGCTTTATAACCAAAATGAATAGCATAACAATTTAAGTTGTAATGAACAGTAATATTGTTATGGTGGAAGAAAATAGCAACGCGATCCAATTACGATTTCATGCACGAAACAATTTCAGGAAAATGTAAAGGAACAAGAAATTAGAAAGCAATGTGATTCAAAGCAATGAAAAGTAAATCAAACCATCACACAACTGGAACTGTAAAATAATGGTATAGGTAGCAAGTGGATCCACCAGGGTCGGGCCCTTAGCCGCTATTGAAGCACCGTCGGGCTAATTCAGTAGGAAGGAATGGAACAGCAACTGACTTATATATTGATCATGTGAAAATGTTACAAAAAATCATACTTTGTTTTGATTAACTAGAGTCAATGATCAAGTAGCAATACAATAGTAAATTCTGCAAAATGCTAATGCATGCCCCCTGGGCTACAAGCACTGTCCCTTTTTATAATGGCCAGGTGGATATATCAAGAGTACAGATAAGTTTTGAAGTAGCGATCCCTCGGGATCAAAGGATCCTGAGGGATTCGCTCTATCTTTGATTTCCAGTTTATCTTTTTGTCTTCTTGTGTTGATGTTGCACTTTCCCTTTCTTATCCTAGATTATGTGCTTCGATCTTGATCTCCTTGTCTAGATACAACATCCTGGGGAAGGGACAACAGTTGCTTCTGCCTTTTCTTTTCCTCCTGAATAGTGGTTTTCCATTTCCTTCATTTTTTGTATAGAAAATACAATAATCAATTATTTTCTATCAATCACAAATCTCCTTAATTCTACCATAATTATTTAACATATTACCATTTTAGAATGTAAAGGAGTTATGATTCAATGGAAAAGATAAATAAATAATTAGAAAATACATACCTTTTCCATCGCTTAACAGACGCTTTGAGCCGAGAGGGCAAGAATTGGGAAGCGTTCCTGTGGAAAAGGCCCAGGACCACTCGCAGAAGGTAAATAGAGACGGTTGGGTAAACTCCAGAGGTGACAAAGGAGAAACCCTAGTCCTTGACATTGAGGATTAGCAAGAAGACGGTTGATAAACAAATTGGTGACAGAAGGCCAAAGCAGAGAATAAGGGTTAGCGGGCACCCAGAGTCCCCATCCATATTGAGAAAGAACAAAGAAGCAGTCGGCCAGAGGGATGAGGAGCAAGCTCAATCGAAAAAAACTCATTCACCTAGTAAGAGCGAAACCCATTCTTTGTTGTCGAAAATTGTAATTTTAGAAAAATAAATTAAGAATTGAGGGAACAACTAACAGTAGGAAAGCCATAGCCAAGAGCCCCAGGGCTAGATACTTTGGTAGGGGCCATGGACAAGGCCAGAAGGGGGAAATTCTGGGCACTCTATGTGTAGCCTATGCTGAGAAGTTGGTGGAAGCAGGATTCAAAGTCTATGCAGCAGAAACTACCTCAAGGGGGCCTCAAACTGAAATTTGGGGAGCTGTTACACCAGAGCTTGTCAAGGAAATTATTGCTACACAAGAACCAACAACCAAGACAACACAATCCACAGAGAGTGATCAAGAAATGGATACACAAGAACCCTTGGTTGACACTGTTGTTTCATCAAAACCAACAATGGAGGGAGAAATCAGCCAAGAGGAGGAAGAGAAAGATAATATCCATGAGCCGACGATCAATTATGTTGTTACACAAGAACTAGCAGAAGATACCGAAGGTAGTAGGGAGGAAATAGATGAACATAAGCCTGTGGATATCACTGCTGACACATAAGAACTAGCAGTGAAAATGGAAGCTGACTAGGAAGGTAAAGAAATTGTGATAGAACCCACTAACGAAGTTGTTGTTACACAAGAACTAGCAGCTGAGGTGGGACAGTTTTGCCCTCAGGAGGCTGCTACACCCTCAATTGATAGTGCATGTGGAAGAACGCAGGGTCCTGATGAAGGATGGTGTTCTGAGAAATTGTTGTTATTGGCAGAGCTGCAAAAGTGGAAGTAGTTGGCACTCTCTCTATAGGAGGAAGTGATTCCACTCAGGATGCATAAAAGAATGATGAATTCCGTGAGAGAAAAATTGCTAAAATAAGAGTGGGAAAGAGAAGAAGAGGCATGGAGGCATAAAGAAATTATGAAGAAAAAGGATGAAGAGCTGCATCAGTTGCATCAAGAGGTCTTTGACTTGATGTTTGATAAGACCAAACTCTATGACCTTGCTCTAAACCTTCTAGCATGCAGGCAACCGTCCCCGTCATATCCTGTGTTCTTGTGGGAATATTACTACTTATTCGAGTTAAGGGCAGTTTATGAGAACAAGTCCTATATGGTTTCTTTAACCCGCACCTTTTTAGAAATTTTTCGTTCCTCTGATCTTGATGATCAGAATTTTATGTGCAATCTGGTCTTGCCCAAATATGATGTGAGAACATGTGAGCACAAGGATGGTGGTGTGTTTCCTTTCTTTCATGGGAGACTTGTAGTTGCGGGCATTCCTATCATTTATGAGGAATGATATTGAGTGCAAACTGGCCAAGAAAGAATAGAGACCAACGAGGAAAAGACAACATTGTGGGTCATGGTTGAACCAAGAATGGCTTACGAACTCCGGCAAGAGTTCAGGCAGTTCTTGAGAAATCAGAGATCAATTGGCCATTTACAGAAGAAGAATCATGAGGATCTGCCTCAAATTGTTTGCAAATATGAAGATCCAAGTGCTAGTCAGATGTCTCAAGTGCAATGAGGCCTGTAGTGCAGAATTTCAGGAAGGGGACCCCTTTGAGTACAAGAACTTTGTGGTTGTTGTTACACGGGTGCCAGAATATGCTCATATTGTGTTGACACTAGGGGTGTTTTGGATTAGCCTCAGGTTCAAATTAACTTTGACATGGTTGACATTGGAGGAGTATTAGCCCAATTATCAGTTATGTGATTATGAAGAGGAACCTTGGCCATGTGAGTTAATGGCTGATCAAGGATTTAGAGCTCCGGGCGATGATACTTTTAGTTCCCGAGATCCTGCATGGGGACATGCAATTGCTTTAGTTGGGGGCAGATCTTGGGTGTGGTTTTTTACCTATTTTCTGTAGATTCTTTCCCTTGTTTTTAGCTTTATATCCTCCAAGTTTGTGCCCTTATATGACCAAACTCCCTGTTTTCTTACCTTTTTAATCCATTTTACTCTCATGTTACTTTGTTGTATTTTACTGAATAATACGAGGCTTTATTCCTTTTTGTGGCTAACTGGAAGAGCATTGAAGAAGTATTTTGGAAAGTCTATCTTTTAAGGTGTTGGCTTGCAAGAAGAAAGCTATGCAGTAGACATGCAACAAGGATTAACTATGGGAAAGGGTAGAACGATTCATTGTTACACCCCGAGTGTTGTTACAAGTCGCTACTACACACTTGTTGTTGTTACAGATTGCTGCTACACACTTGTGGTTGTTACATGTTGTTGTGACATATTGTTGTTACACATTGGATGTTTTTACACCTCACACTAATATGTTGTCACACCAACAGTGTTTTCATCAGTTATGCCACGTCATTCTGAATCACCATTAGCTCAATTTTGTTGCACCAAAGCTAGAAATGAGAGTACTATTCCACATAACGACTGTCAACGATAGGGATTGTTTATTTTTGAAGCAACAAGATTCCAGCAGTTGCAACTAATGTATATTTATTTATCAATAGGTTGTAACTTCTTTATTTTTTATCAGCATGAGAATCGAGAGATTCTCATGACTCGTCTGCTTCTAATTTTTGAGTTGTAATAGTTATAAAAGACTCAACTTTTTATGTATCAGGGGACAACATATAGAAGAGTACCGTTACTTTATTTTTGTAATTCTAAATTTATTTTAATATCAATTAGCACAGTGATGTTGTTATTTCTTCCCAACTGATTCGTTAATCACTTTTGTGTTCTTTCTGCGCCCTGATAAGGGGGAAGGGCCCTCCTCTTTGACAGGGATTGCAGTGACATAGGTAGTGTACATTTCTAGTTTAGTTCATTGATTTATGGTTTATCACTATTGTTGTACAAATCGTGGATTACATTAATGCCGTTGTTTCTATTTATCTTATGCTGTTACACTAAGTTAATCCATAGAGTGGTAGTAACCAGCTAGAATAGATGTTAGTTCTTGTGTGGTGCACCCTTAGTTTAATAGCTATGAGTTTTGATTTGATTCTATAGAGTGGTTTTTTTTTTTTTATCCACATGCATGGTTTGATTCAGTAATTTAGATCAGTGACATCTTTCATAGTTTTTTACATTTTCTTCTACTTGGATGGACGGTATCGACATAGACAGTGTGAACTCCATTGAAACACCAAGACCTACCCTAGGTTTAAAATTAATGTCGCAATCTGAGTCAATTAAGGTTGATTAAAACAATACTACAAATGTTCCTAAAATTTCAGAATTGTACCATCTAAATGCATGGACCTATGGTAGAGGATCTGTGACATGTAAACCTTGAAATAGTGACAAATTCAGACATGTGTGAAGTGACAGATCAGCTTGTGCTTGTAAAAGGTATTCTGGAATATTTTTAAGTAGTTTGAAGCAACCTAGTGATATATCTAAAGGAGCCTTTAGCTATTTTTGGCATCATTTGAGGAAAACGTTGGAGCAGAAATAAAAGTACTGAAGAGCATATCTAGAGGAGATGTTGATTTGTTTGTAGGGTTGTTGAAGAAGACATTTTGGAGCATAATAGTGACATATTTTGAAACAATCCTATAATCATCTTAGAGCAACCTAATGACATCTTTTGGAGAAACCCACTGACATCTTCAGAGTAGACTAAAGACATTTTTTGGAGCAATCTAAAGACATTTGTTGAACACATCTTACAAAAATGTTGAATTCATATTATGGACCTAATTTAGAGGAATCTTGTGAAGAAATCATTGAAGAATTTTGTGCTGACTTGAAGATTGTGTTGGAGCAGATTTGTTGAAAACTTATTGAGCTAATATAGAGAAGGCATATTTTTTCACATTTGGAACAATATTGGAGACAGTCTTGAAAGAATTATTGGAGTTAATTTGGAAGAAACTTGGATCATTAGTAAAGGGTGTTTGGAAGAACTATCGAAGATATTCTTGGAGTCAAACTCTTGGAATTTTGAGCATTCTTAAATACTTGGAAACACCCTTGGAGACCATTATGCACTAGCCATCATAAGGCGACCATGGAGAAATTGTTTGGGTATGATGGAGCAATGGTGACAACTTCTAAGAGAATAAGGTTGTCATTGATGACGAGACGTGGAGACTAAAGTGAAGGCATTGTTGAATATTGACAGCGCTTGTTGAAGAAGATATTGGGAGTTGTGAATTATAATGAAATACATACCTTGAAAAAACGAAGCGATGGGGTTGGTGCCTCAGAATTAACAAAGTTGGTTCCTTGGAAAGTCCAAGTTGGTGCTTGGAAAATATAGGATTGGTGTCCTTGGAGTTGGTCCTCCTAAACTCAAGGTTAGTGCCTTGGATAATATAGGGTTGGAGCACTAGAGGATCGGAGTCCTCAAGAAACCAGGTCGGAACCTGTACCAAAGAAGGGTTGGTGCCCTACGGGTTGGATCCTCTAAACGTAAGGTCGGTGCCTTGAGAAGATAGGGTTGGTGCCCTAGAGGTTGAAGCCTCACAAAAGTCTGAGTTGGTGCTTAGAAATAGGTTGGAGCTTGGGAGATTGAATATCGGTCTCTTCATCTAGGGTTGGAGCCCTATATATATTGTACTTGATTCATTGTAAAGATTATATTAATAAAAGAATTTATTTGTATTGTTCATTTTGTGTTCCAAATATAAGTGATTTAACTGGTAAAAGTTACAATTGAAAATGAATATTGATTCACCCCCGCTCTAAGTATTTCCAACATAGCTCAAATCATCCACGCGCATGGGATGAGAGCCTCCCCTATATTTAGCACAACTATAATTAGGCTCTCCACTGCTCGACTGGCCACAACCCTTTTTAGGTGGGCTTTGGATTCCAGCCACTATGTCCTATTGATGTGGCCATGCCATTTGTAGCTACTCAAGCAGCTTCAACTCATGTTCAATCCAAAGAAAACAAGGAAAACAGCTTCATTGAGCACATCCAACATATTCTCCAGCAAGTCCATGGCATTCTGGAGAAATCAGATGCCAAGTACAAGCAACAACATGATCAACCTTGGGTGCCACACAAGTTTTAGGTGGGTGACAAAGTTTGGTTGCATTTGCAAAAGGAATGCCTTACTAGAGCCTATCGGAAACTCAAACCACTTTGATATGGTCCTTACACCATTATCAAGGTTGTGGAAGACAATTCATTTGAGCTCAGCATTCCCCCATTCCTTGGCCTACACCCAATGTTCAATGTGGACCACCTTCGGCCATACTTTACACAATTACTAGACACATCCGACATTGCAGAACAACTCACACCAACATAGTTAAATCCAGATTAAATGGAACCAGCTGCAACTGATCAGATCATGGATGCATAGATCAAGCACACTCGCCAGCAGAATATCCAACTGTATCGAGTTGTCAAAGTAGGCCAACTCATTCACTAGGGCAAGTGGCTCACCAGGGACCAAGTTCAACAAAAGTTTCCTCATCTCATGGAGGAACTCAACGCAATTGGGACCATTGCTTCTTAAGGGGGGAGGAATGATCCAGGTGGATATTGGTGGCCACCAACCAATTCCAATTTGACCCCCACCATTGTTTCTTTCAATTTTTTAGTTTCCTTAATTGTAGCATAGTTTACTATTTTTAGAAGTTTTTCGGGTCTTAAATTTCCGGAGCTGTTTTGAGGCCCTAAATGACATTTTTTTGGAATAACGGGAGAAACATGGGACCATGGACCAATTTTTCTCATCCCAAAGTTGTATTCCTCAGATAGATATTTCTAACGAGGTATTGTGTGCGTCAAACGGATATCATATGCCAAAGTTATGACCCCGGGAAGTTGATGTATCAATTTACCCAAAACAAGGCACATAGTTTTGCGCTTCATCTTCTAGGGTTAGTTTTTTGCATGCTTAGGGTTTTCCATTGTTTCTCAATAATAAATAGGCCTTTGAGCTTCATTGTAAGACAGTTCAGTGGCATGTAGCCGCCACATCTCTTCTCAGAGATAAGCTACCATAGCCCTAGCTAGTTTATTTCCATTTATGTTTGTAAGCATATTTCAGTATTTTACAGTAATGAAATGAAATATTATTTATGTTGCATCTCTGTATGTATGGTTATATCTGTAATTTGTTTCGTTCTTGTTTAAATTTGGATCAACAATCAAGGTAGTTAAGATTATATTCGATACGTAAGTAATAATTGCTTAATCAAACTGCCCATTGCATGATGCGAATGTTATTATCAACAAGTTTAGATTTTATTTTATCATGCCCGCCATGATTTTGAGATTGGTTCGGACCAAAATTTAACAGGTTTTAAATAAATCCTGAATTGACATATACTTTTCTTGACTATGAGTATTTCTTTATGGATTAAGGATAATTGAGTTCAACTCCATGAAAGGTTACAGTAATGAAATGAAATATTATTTATGTTGCATCTCTGTATGTATGGTTATATTTGTAATTTGTTTCGTTCTTGTTTAAATTTGGATCAACAATCAAGGTAGTCAAGATTATATTCGATACGTAAGTAATAATTGCTTAATCAAACTGCCCATTGCATGATGTGAATGTTATTATCAACAAGTTTAGATTTTATTTTATCATGCCCGCCATGATTTTGAGATTGGTTCGGACCAAAATTTAACAGGTTTTAAATAAATCCTGAATTGACATATACTTTTCTTGACTATGAGTATTTCTTTATGGATTAAGGATAATTGAGTTCAACTCCATGAAAGGTTCCTGAGGTGCAGCCACAAATCTCTTCAGTGCCATTTATGTGTTCAAGAAGAACGCCTCCCCATGCAGAATTTGATGCATCTGTTTCAAGGACATAAAATCCTTCATCTGTTGGGAGCTTGAGAGGAGGAAGGTTTTGGACTTTCTCTTGATGGATTTCACTGCCTAGGTCATGGCTTGATTCCATGGGATTGGTGACTTCTTCAATCTTTGCTGGAGGACATCTAGATCTTGGGCTTGTCCTTTATAGAAACATCTAATATAATTCAAACGACCCAGGAAAAGTTGCAGCTGGGTCTTGTCTAGGATTTTCTCTAGAAAATTCTACACGTTTAGAAGAACATGATCTTGCATTATGATACTGCCATTAGCAATATTCATACCTTATAAACTTACATCTATGACTCCAATTTCTATCTTGGATTTTGACAAAGCTAATCCATGTTTAACACAATGCTCATGAAATATTTGGAGATGTTTATGATGTTCTTGGATATTCTTGGAATAGACAAATAAATCATCTATGTATATAATTAACCAATCTATGCCATGGAAAACATCTTCCATTCTTTTTTGAAACTCACTAGGAGCATTCTTTAAACCGAAAGGCATTACCTTGCATTTATACTGTCCATGTGGGACAACAAAGGCTATTTTATAATGATCTTTAACAACTATTCCAATTTGGTAGAAACCTGATTTAAAATTGAACTTGCTAAATATTTTACATTGTTTCATTTTTTGGAGAGGCACCGCTTGATTTGGCAGAGGATATGCTATATTTTTTATCACTACATTTAAGGGCTTGTAGTTGATCACCATGCAAGGTTGGCCTCTTTTTATCTCTGAATTCTTGTTGATGTAGAATGCTCGACATGCCCATGGGCTATTGGCTGGTTCGATTAGGCCCTTGTCTAAGAGATCTATAATCTCTTTCTGGCAGTAATCAACCTCGACTGGACTGATCAGAGCAGATGATGCTTTCTGTGGTCTGATCTGTATATCATCTTCATATGGAATATCAGTCACATACTTTTCTTGTGCCCAGAAAGCATTGGGGATATCCGAAGTACACTGATGGATAATCTTTTCAAAAATTTCTTTCAAATAATCTTGATGATGAGCTGTGGCGAAATAAATGATTCTTTCTTTTTTCTGGACTTCTATAGGCTTTGGCTATTCTAATTTTTTCTTGCGAGGGACAGAGAATGTATAAGAAGTTTTGAGAGGAATCTGTACAGACTTACCAGAAATAGTCATGGAAAATATGAGTTGGTGGTAATCAATAGAAATCAAAGACCAACGAGTAAAGAATTCATAACCTAAAATAATGTTGGTCCGGATGTTATCAAGTTCGAGTAATGTACATATAATTGGATGGTCTTGGATGGATACAGGGAAATCCATTATGTGATGTGGGAGAGAAAACATTAAACTAGCAATGCTGGCACCGCTGTCCATTGATTTCTCCTAGTAGAAAGCGGGAATAAAAAGATGACGAGCTAAATTAAGTTGAGCTCCGAAATCAAGTAAACAATCTAAGGAATATGGTTTACAATCAGGGGGACAAAAGGTAAGAGGAATATAAAATTTAGGTTGACTGGCGAGAGAGAGAGACTTACTAAGATAAAGTCATGACAAAACAGGTGAATTAGGTCGTTGGGCATAATCTGGTGCATGCGAGATAGGGGAAGATTGTTCTGGGCTGTCTAGAGCCTTAGTTGCTAGATGGTCGAAATCATCATCAGGGAATTCAACAACTTCTTTCTCGAGCTGGTGCAATTGTTGTTTGAGGACTTGGATTTCTGCAGCAAGGGATCTAATCTTTGATTGCTTATCAAGGATCTGCATACATAGGGATGTGCAGGAGGCACGCTTGACAAAGTTGTCACTTTGGATGCTTGGCTAGATGGTTAGCATATAACTTAGTCGGATGCAAGTAGGAGGGAGCATAATAGGCAGCTCCTTGTCCTTTTGTTTGGTCATCATTTAGCTGGATGAATCAAGTTCTATATTGTTTAAAGTGGTTATGGCAGCCTCAATTCTTGTGATCTCATCATGAATGTTTATGCGGCGATTTATCTTCCATGGCGGTCTTTGCTCAAGGTTTTCCCTTAAGTCTCCAGCTACTTGTTAGGCATGGAAAACATACAAAAGTAGTAGGATTACAAAATCTCTTCATCGTCAGAACTTCCATGGAAACCAGGAATGGGGTTTCCATCTTCTTCTTCTACCTCGAAATCGTCCTCTGGATAATAAGTGTCTTTGTCATAATCATGATAGAATAGATCCCATATAGTAGGTTCTAAGGTATCTGTGAATAGAGTAGCTAGTTTTGGCTTCCGTGATTTTTATGGAAATTGGTTTCCCTAATGACCTTCTTTATTGCAAACAAAACATCAGAATGACTTAGCTAGAGCCTTTTGGTATCGAAGGAATGGTTTTTTTTTGGAAATGATTCTTTCCACACTGATATGGCTTCCTATAAGTTTTTGGTTGAAGCTTACTTTCTGAGGACCAATTCTTCTAGTGTGGATCTTTGGATTTACAAGAGCATGTGGGGTCCCGATTGAAGGGTCCCTTACCCCAATTGGGAATATGCCCAAATGTTGTGCAAATTTTATTTGAAAAGATCTTGTTGTACTCCTTGAATGCAGTTCTAACACGTTTAGTTAAATAATGTTCTTCAATGACTTTCTTGATGTGGCCATGGACCATTGCTAAGGTCATGCCCAACAGAGAAAGATGTTTGTCTTCAAAATATTTGTTGATAGAAGTGGGAAGAACACCAGACATGCTCTAGATATACCTCTTGAGGTATGTTCTATTACCATAGGAATTGGATCGGATGAGCCAATCCTGCATTTGACAAAAAGAATCTTCCATAAGACCGAGATTGCCTAATTGGTTAGACATAAAGAATTCACTTTAATGGTCTAGACCTTCATCAATTGTAGGGCCGACAAACTATGCACATAAAGCAATGATCAACTGAAAAACAGGATCGTTATGACTAATGATGGCTTCTTGAGCTTCTGTGGAGGCATAATGCTGCCATGTATGTGTTAAGCCACCAAATACATTGATAATGAGTTGTGAAATGCTACGGAGAGAAAGGGTAGGGTCATCAAAATGTTTTTTTTTTACCAACTTATTAAGGCAACTCATTTCATTCTCCATTTCGATCTTAGGCTTGGAATTTGGAAAAAATGGGTTGTTGCGGCATATCTTGGATGGTCGCACTCATAGTTGAAACTCCAGTCATTGTTACTGATATGGGACGGGATGTTTTTCCAACTTGGGTAATCCACGAAGGGGCACATAAAGTAGGAACTGTTTTTTTTGGTCCTTTGAAAGGGAAGGACGCTTTTCTTGCACATGTTGCAAGAAGGATGTGTTGACCAAAGTGGTTTCCTTGATGTCTTCTTCTTCGGTTGTTTAAATCCCAAAATTCCATGTAGGTAGCTCATGACTAGCTATGCGAAAGCTGAAAGTGCACCTAAGCTTCTTCTTCGAATTATCTATAAACATAGCTGACTTTGATGGTTTGTCCAAAATAGAATAGTGAGGGATCTGAATCTTAGATTCTAACATATTGATGATTCGGGTAGTGATGGAAAAAACTTGAGATATAGCTCCCAGCTGTTTTTCTAGCTGTGTATTGGCTATTGTAAGGACTGATATGTCAGCTATCTTGTGATCTATCAATTCTAATCTTGCTAAAATCTTCTCACACATTTCCTTTTCTTCAGAGACTACTTGTTTAACCTTAAGGATGTGTCTGTGAAAATCATTAATGTTATTTGACTCGAGGTCGAGCTGGAGATTTTCGTAGTTAAGTTGCGCAGTGTTAGTACCAGACGTATTGGTTGCTGGCACTATGGCGTAAGGAATGAATTCCCTTTTCTTTTGACCATCATTTTCAAACTGTCATAAAGATATATAAGGCAAGTTCCTTCCTGGAATATAGGGTTCTTCTCATGTGCTAACTTTGATAGTTTTAGTTGTTTCTTCTTAGGGTCGCTGAGTCACCATGAGAATGTGAGCTTTTTCTGGCTTACTAGCAGTACTAAGCATTTGTATCAACTAATTGTACGTTGGAAACTGTTGTTGCTGAACTTGGTGTTCTGTAGTAAGATCTTTTGAAGAGCTTGTGGGATGGTTTTGGACCATCTCTGCAACCTTCTCTCAAAAGGTTGTTTGAAATTGTGTTGGTAATCAGAAGGATTGGGTAGCAACATTAAATGGAATTGGGCATGCTTTGGAAATCTTCTGGTTGTCTTTCAGTAAGGTTGATCGACAGTATTGTTCATATTTAGCTTCCCAAAGTTCAGGATATTGGATTCTAGTCCATTCAAATGTAATAGGAGTTGTAGATTTACTGGAACTAGATTCCACCTTGTTTACAAGCTGCAAAGTCTAACGAATATGGGGTTGTAGTGGAGGCATGTTGGCATTGCCGAAGCGAACAACACTCAAAGTTTTGAGCTGAATTATTTTAGATAGGCATTTCATGTCAAAACCTTGGGGATGAATATAATCTTCGAGAAGGTTGTAGATGTAAGGGTCATTTAATGACACATAATACTTGGGAGAGATAGAGCTAAAGGAAAAGCCATCATGTAGAGGGTAGGAAAAGCCTCCTATTATGGCATCGACTAATTGGTTATACTGAGTATCTATGAGAACGCAGTTGCTATTGATATTCATCGATGGTAGAATGAGAGCTTTCAGGCCAAAACGGATTGCGCCCAGATGGCAATATTTGCAACCCTGGGATTTTTCCAAGTCGATATGTGACTTTTCAAGCAATGGGATATGGGTGGGTTCATATTGAGATGTAAAACTTACGTCAACAGAATGAAGTTGAATCTTAGAAGAGGCAAAATATTTATAAAAGGGCATGTTATATACTTGAGCAAGTAAAATTGGCGTGGATTTGTCAATTTGGGTCGGGGTGGGTTTTAGAAATAGAAGTAGTAGAAAAAGAAGTCGAAGCTTCTCTGTAAGAAGACTCTTGACCTGGGAGAGAAACCAGAGAAGTTGGTGCTTCAATATCTACCTAGTTTATTGTTGATAAATTTGAATCCATTTTGTTGTACACCTAAATGCCTTGCCTTCCACCTACAACAAATGGTCTATGCTCTTCTGGATGTGACCTAAAACTCGGTGATTCTCGGGGCACAATACGGTCCGCTACAACAACAGAAGATGCAACTATATCAAATTACACAGATAGAGAAACAAAACAACTTGGCTCAGTCATATGATCCTATAAATTTTGATGAAGCTATTAAAGAATAAGTTTGGATAAAAGCTATGGATGAATAGATTGATGCTATAGAAAGAAATAATATTTGGGAGCTTGTCGTAGTGTCAAGTGTTAAATGGATATATAAAACCAAATTGAATGCTAAAGGTGAAATTGAGAAACCTAAAGCAAAACTTGTAGCTCAAAGTTTCAGTTCTAAATAAAAATTGTATGTTCTAAATAGAAAAATAATATCGGCTATAATTAAAAAAAAATGAATATGTTGTAAAGTATTTAGAAGTAAAAAAAATGTTTGACAAAAATATTTCAGCTAGAGATTTAAATAAACTATTTGAAGATGTATCGTAACTAATTTATGTTGATATCAATTTATAGAAAGGAAAAAAAATTAATCTTTATGTTTAACAGTTTGATTTGGTCTTATATATATTATATTTAGCATTCAAAAATACAATTTGAAAAATGCAAAATAACGCATTATATTTTGCACTCTAAAAATATTTGCACGTGAAAAAATTTGATCTTTCAACTCATATTAACTCTCTGCTTAAAATAAATCTACACAGATTCTAAAACAGTAATTAAAAAAATATTTTCCATATTCTTTATCCGGATGCTAGATTAATGTCAGATAAAAACCAACCACTAAAAAAAATACTCCAATTAATATTAACTTTGATTCTATTGGGATAAGCCAAAGTTTTTCATGATATTTGTACAAGGAAAAAGTCTTCATCGGAATTCTATCAATTCCATCCATTATTAATATTGAGTCAGTAGGATTGGTGTGGTTTTTGATGAACTTGGTATTATTAGAGTTGTCATCGTCGCTATCACACTCAGTTTTCTCAACCGTCGCATAAATTATCAAGTTATCAAAGCAGGCCAACTCATTTGCCAGGGCAAGTGGCTCACCAGGGACCAAGTTCAGCAGAAGTTTCCTCATCTCATGGAGGAACTCAATGCAATGGGGACCATTTCTTCCTAGGGGGAGGAATGATCCAGGTGGATATTGGTGGCCACCAACCAATTCCACTTGGACCCTGTTAGGCCCTTATACTACTAGGGTAACCCCTTATTGTCATTAGTACAACCCCCTTATTATATTGATGTACCCATGTAGTTCCCATATTGTTACTATTGTTCCCTATAGAAGTCCACTATTGTTCTTATTGTGCCCTTACATTATTATTGTTATGTCAGCTCTGATTATATTATGACCCCTTAGACTCCTATATATAGAAAGGAGGTCTTTTCATTTGTATCATCCAAGAATTGTTCATTTGTGTAATGTAAAGGAGGTTTCTCCCTCGAAGAGGCTGGATTCTAAGGCGTTCAACTATCTTTTCTATCTTTTTGTGAGCTGGTTTCATAACATTTGGTATTAGAGCTTTGGATTCTAGGGTTTCGCTGCTCCAAATAGGTCATCGTGGCATTTTCGCTATAACTTGTTTTCTGCAACATTTCCGAAGTGAAAAAAAATCTATTTGAGACAAAATCGCACTAAACCTTGGGTCTGAAATTCAGAGCTTTTCCCACTATATTTGTGGAGATATGATCTAAGGAAGTTGGTCTTTTTGCAGACTCCTGAATTACATTCCAAACAGGTGACCTAGGGAAAATCGTCATAACTTCCTCTCTCAGCAATGGATTGAAATTTTGTAAGAAGGCACAAAAAGAGAATGGATTGCAGTTTCTTGTATATATTTTTCAGAGCCAAAGGTCGAAATGGTGATACGTGGCACGTCATACAAGTTCGCTCTACTGAACTAGTCTATAATTAGGTCACTGTGGGAGATTTGGTATAACTCTTCCTTGGATAATCCAATTTGGATCAGACTGGTAGCATTGGAAAGAGGATGCATAGGGCTACTGTAGGTCACAATTTTAGAACTAGAAGAACTGATTACAGAGTTATAGTCATTTCAAGATCGAGCTCCAAAAATCAAGAAAAGGCGATATGAGGAAGTTTACTGGCAAGGATCCGGTAAATTGGATACTTCATATGGAGCAATATTTTGATCTACTTGGTGTACCACTGTTACAAATGGTATTTATTGCATCTTCATATTTAGAACCAGATCAATTTTTATGGTATAAAGGGCTTTGTTCTTGTAAACAACTTGTTACGTGGTCAATTTTCACGAAGGAAATGATAACATATTATGAGGATACAAAGAGCAACACCTTCTTTAGAGAAACACCATAACAATTGGAAAGAGTAAAAGGGCTTTGTTACATAGTGGAAAGTAAAATTATGGCAACAAGGAATTCTACCCCTCACAACTATAAATATGGAAGTGTTGTTTCTCCTAGCCTTCCACAACCTACAAGGGTTACACCACAACAATTGGAAGAAAAAAGAGAAAAAGGGCTTTGTTACAATTGTGATAGCAAATGCACTAAAGGTCATAAGTGTGCTGAGAAGAAATTATTTTACATAGAGTATGAAGAGGAGGAAGAAAAGGATCAAGAAACATCAAAAGAAGAGGATATACGCCAAGACCCAACCCCAGAGAAAGAAGAAATGAATCAAACCATATCTTGTAAAGCATTGGCAAGAATTACAACTCCTCAAGCTCTCAAGATAGAAGGACATATCAAGAAGAAAAAGGCACAAGAAGTGAAAGATCACATCGAAAAAGAAGAAATGAATCCAACCATATGTTGTAATTCATTGGTCGGAATTACCACTCCTCAAACTATCAAGATAGAAGGACATATCAAGAAGAAAAATGTTCAAGAAGTGAAAGATCACATCAAGCATCAAGAAATGAATCTGACCATATCTTGTAAAGGATTGGAAGAAATTACCAATCCTTAAACTCTAAAGATAGAAGGACATATCAAGAAGAAAAAGGTTCAAGCAGTGAAAGATCACATCGAGCATCAACAACAAGTTCTCCAACTTTTAAAGGATAACGCCACTTTCGTGCAAAATCAAATGAAACAACAGGTAGATCAACATCTTAGTGAAAATTGTTTTGATGTAGGTGATTGGGTATTTTTACTGCTACATCTCAAGCAAGCTATTTATGAGAAGGAAATGTTGGCAATACTACATGCACTTAACAAATGGCGAACTTACGGAATGGGAAGACACTTCAAGGTAAAAATGGATCATGATAGCCTTAAATACTTTTTAGAACAACTATTATCTTTAGAGGAATAGAAAAAATGTGTCACAAATATGATGGGTTATGACTTTGACATCATCTATAGAAAATGGAAGCAAAATTTTGTTGCTGATGCACTCTCAAGAAAGGATGAGGATGTGGAAGCATTGTTTTGTGCTATTTCTATTATCCAACCAGATTGGATAAACAAAGCAAGGGTTGAATGGAAGAAGGATGAAGAAGTATGGCCACTTATTCAAAAGTTGCAAAAGATCCCAATTCAAACAATATTGCCAGAAATTGAGGAGGAAGGAAAAATCATATTGGAACTTGAAGCAATCACAGAAACAAGAACCCGACAACTAAGAAATCAATCAATTTTAGAGTATCTCATCAAGTGGAAGAACTTACCCACTGAAGATTCCACATGGGAGGACAAGAATTTTATATAGAAGCATCAAGAGCTACTCAAGCATTGAGGACAACAATTTTTGAAGGAGAGGGGCATGTTAGGCCCTTATACTACTAGGGTAACCCCTTATTTTTATTAGTACAACCCCCTTATTATATTGATGTACCCATGTAGTGCCCATATTGTTACTATTGTGCCCCATAGAAGCCCACTATTGTTCTTATTGTGCCCTTACATTATTATTGTTATGTCGCCTCTGATTATATTATAACCCCTTAGACTCCTATATATAGAAAGGAGGTATTTTCATTTGTATCATCGAAGAATTGTTCATTTGTGTAATGTAAAGGAGGTTGCCCCCTCGAAGAGGCTGGATTCTAAGGAATTCAACTATATTTTCTATCTTTTTGTGAGTTGGTTTCATAATAGACCCCCACTCTTGTTTCTTTCAGTTTTCCAGTTTCCTTAATTGTAGCACAGTTTACTATTTTTAGCAATTTTTTGGGTCCTGAATTTTCGGAGCCATTTTGAGGCCCTAAATGACATCTTTTAGGAATTCTGGGAGCAACATGAGTCCATGGACCAATTTTTCTCATCCCAAAGTTGTCGTCCTCAGATAGATATTTCTAATGAGGTATTGTGCATGTCAAACGGAGATCGTATGCCAAAGTTATGACCCCAAGAAGTTGATGTACCAATTTACCCAAAATGGGGCCCATAGTTGGGTTAGGTTTTTGGATTTTTAGGGTTTTCCATTGTTTCTCAACAGTAAATAGGCCTTTGAGCCTCATTGTAAGATAGTTCAGGGGTATGTAGACGCCACATCTCTTCTTAGAGATAAGCTACCATCACCCTAGCTAGTTTATTTCCATTTCTGTTTGTGACCATATTTTAATATTTTATAGTAATGAAATGAAGTATTATTTCTGTTGCATCCTTATATGTATGGTTATATCTGTAATTTGTTGCATTCTTATTTAAATTCGGATCAACAATCGAGGTAGTCAGGCTTATATTCGATACCTAAGTCACAATTGCATAATTAGACTGCTCATTGCATGATGCAGATGTTATTATCAGCAAGTTCACAATTTTCATTTATCATTCCCGCCATGATTTTGATATCGGCTTGGACCAAAATTTAACAGGTTTTAAATAAGTCCTGAAATGACATATACTTTTCTTGACTACGAGTACCTCTTTATGGCTTAAAGATAATTGAGTTTAGCTCCATGAAAGGTTCCTAAGGTGGAGCCAGAAATCTCTTCAATTCCATTTATGCATTCAAGAAGAATGCCTCCCCACGCAAAATTTGATGCATCTGTTTCAAGGACATAAAATCCTTCATCCGTCAGGAGCTTCAGAGGAGGAAGGTTCTATACTTTCTCCTTGATGGATTTCACCACCTAGGTCATGGCTTGATTCCATGGGATTTGTGACTTCTTTAATATTTTCTGTAGGACAACTAGATATTGGGCTTGTCCTTTATAGAAACATCTAATATAATTCAAACTACCTAGGAAACATTGCCGTTGGGTCTTGTCTAGGATTTGCTCTGGAAAATTCTGCACGTTTAGAAGAACATGATCTTGCACTGTGATACTGCCATTAGTAATATTCAGACCTTATAAACTTACATCTATGACTCCAATTCCTATCTTGGATTTTGACAAAGCTAATCCATGTTTAACACAATTGTACAAAATATTTGGAAATGTTTATGATGTTCTTGGATATTCTTGGAACATACAAATAAATCATCTATGTCTATAATTAACCAATCTATGCAATGGAAAACATCTTCCATTCTTTTCTGAAACTCACTAGGAGAATTCTTTAAACCGAAAGGAATTACCTTCCATTTATACTGTCCATGTGGGACAAAAAAGGTTATTTTATAACAGTCTTTAGCAACTATTCCAATTTGGTTGAAACCTGATTTAAGATCGAACTTGCTAAATATTTTACATCGTTTCAGTTTTTGGAGAAGCACCGCTTGATTATGAAGAGGATATTCCATATTTTTTAGCACTACATTTAAGGGCTTGTAGTTGATCACGATGCAAGGTTGTTTTTTTATCTCTAAATGCTTGTTGACGTAGAATGCTCGACACGCCCATGGGTTATTGGCTGGTTCGATTAGGCGCTTGTCTAAGAGATCTATAATCTCTTTCTGGTAGTAATCCAACCTGGCTAGACTCATCAGAGCAGATGATGCTTTCTGTGATCTGATTTCTATATCATCTGCATATGGAATATCGATCACATACCTTTCTCGTGCCTAGAAAGCATTGGGGATATCCAAAGTACATTGATGGATAATTTTTTCAGAATTTTTTTTCAAATAATCTTGATGATGCGCTGTGGCGAAATAAATGATTCTTGCTTTTTTCTAGACTTCTGTAGGCTTTGGCTATTCTAGTTTTTTCTTGTGAGGGATAAAGAATGTACAAGAAGTTTTGAGAGGAATCTGTATGGACTTACCAGAAATAGTAATGGAAAATATGAGTTGGTGGTAATTAATAGAAGTCGAAGACCAACGGGTAAAGAATTCAGAACCTAAAATAATATTGGTCTGGATGTCATCAGTTTCAAGGAATGTACAATGAATTGGATGGTCTTGTATGGGTACAAGGAAATCAATTAGGTGACGTGGGAGAGAAAACATTGAACTAGCAATGTTGGCACCATCATCCATTGATTTCTCCCAGTAGAGAGGGGGAATCGAAAGATGACGAGCTAATTTAAGCTGAGCATCGAAATCAAGTAAACAATCTAAGGACTATGGTTTACAATCAGCGGGAAAAAAGGTAAGAGGAATATAAAATTTAGGATGACTGGTGAGAGAGAGAGACTTACTAGGATAAAGTGGTGACAAATTAGGTGAATCAGGTTGTTGGGCATAATCTGGTGCATGCGATACAGGAGAAGATTGTTCCGGACTGTTTAGAGCCTTAGTTGCTAGATGGTCGAAATCATCATCAGGGAATTCAACAACTTCTTTCTCGAGCTGGTGCAATTGCTCTTTGAGGACCTGGATTTCTACAACAAGGGATGTAATCTTTGATTGCTTATCAGGGATCTACATACATAGGGATGTGTAGGAGGCACACTTGACAAGTTGTCACATTGGATGCTTGGCTGGATGGTCAGCGTATAACTCAGTTGAATGCAAGTGGGAGGGAGCATAATAGGCATCTCCTTCTTCTTTTGGTTGGTCATCATTTGGCTGGATGACTCAAGTTCTAGACGGTTTAAAGTGGTCATGGTAGCCTTGATTCTTGTGATCTCATCATGAATGTTTATGTGACGATTTATCTTCCATGGTAGCGTTTTCTCGAGCTTTTTCCTTAAGTCTTCCGGCTGCTTGTTAGGCATGGAAAACATACAAAAGCAGTAGGACTACAAACTATCTTCATCGTCAGAACTTCCATGGAAACTGGGAATGGGGTTTCCATCTTCTTCTTCTACCTCGAAACCGTCCTTTGGACAATAAATTTCTCTCATAGGGTCTTCGTCATAATCATGATAGAACAGATCCCATATAGTACGTTTTAAGGTATCTGTGAATAGAGTAGCTAGTTTTGGTTTCCGTGATTTTTGTGGAAATTTGTTTCCCCAATGACCTTCCTTATTGCAAATAAAACATCTTAATGATTTAGCGAGAGTCTTTTGGTATCGAAGCAATGGTTGTTTTTTCTGGAAAGGATTATTTCCAGCTGATATGGCTTCTTGTAAGCTTCTGGTTGAAGCTTACCCTCTAATGACCAATTCTTCTAGTGTGGATCTTTGGATTTACAAGAGCATGTGGGGTCACGATTGAAGGGTCCCTTACCCTAGTTGGGAATATGCCCAACTGTTGTGCAATTTTTATTTTAAAATATCTTGTTGCACTCCTTGAAGTTAGTCATAACACGTTTAGTTAAACAATGTTCTTCAATGACTTTCTTGATGTGGCCATGGACCGTTTCTACGGTCATGCCTAACAAAGAAAGATGTTTGTCTTCAAAATATTTGTTGATAGAAGTGGGAAGAACACTAGACATGCTCTAGATATACCTCTTGAGGTATGTTGTATTACCATAGGAATTGGATCGGATGAGCCAATTCTGCATTTGACAAAAAGAATCTTCCATAAGACCGAGATTGCCTAATTGGTTAGACATAAACAATTCATTGTAATGGTCTGGACCTTCATCAATTGTAGGGCCGACAAACTGTGCACATAAAGCAATGATCAACTGAAAAACAGGATCGTTATGACTAATGATGGCTTCTTGGGCTTCTGTGGAGGCGTAACGCCGCCATGTATGTGTAAAGCCACCAAATACATTGATAATGAGTTGTGAAATGCTACGGAGAGAAAGGGTAGGGTCATCAAAATATTTTTTTGTTACCCACCTATTAAGGCAACTCATTGCATTCTCCAGTTTGATCTTAGGCTTGGAATTTGGAAAAAAAAGTGTTCTTGCGGCATATCTTGGATGGTTGCACTCATAGTTGAAACTCCAGTCGTTGTTACTGATATGGGATGGGATGTTTCACCAACTTGGGTAATCCACAAAGGGACACATAAATAAGGAATTGTTTTGTTTGGTCCTTTAAAAGGGGAGCACGATTTTCTTGCACATGTTTCAAGAAGGATGTGTTGACCGAAGTGGCTTTCTTGATGTCTTCTTCTTCAGCTATTTGAATCCCAAAATTCCACATAGGTAGCTTATGACTAGTTATGCTAAAGTTGAAAATGCACCTAAGCTTCTTCTTTGAATTATCTATAAATATAGCTGAATTTGATGGTTTGTCAATAGAATAGTGAGGGATCTGAAGCTTAGATTCTAACATCTTGATGATTGGGGTAGTGGTGGAAAAAACCTGAGATATAGCTCCCAGCCATTTGTCTAGCTTTGTATTGGCTGCTGTAAGGACTAATATGTCAACTATCTTGTGATCTATCAATTATAATCTTGCTAAAATCTTCTCACACATTTCCTTTTCTTCAGCGACTACTTCTTTAACCTTAAGGATGTCTCTGTGAAAATCATCAATGTTCTTTCACTCGATGTCGAGCTGGAGATTTGCATAGTTAAGTTGTGCAGTGTTAGTACTAGACGTAGTGGTTGCTAATATTGTGGCGTAAGGAATGAATTCCATTTTCGTTTGACCATCATTTTCAAACTGTCATAAAGATATATAAGGCAAGTTCCTTCCTGGATTGTAGGGTTCTTCTCAGGTGCTAACTTTGATAGTTTTAGTTGTTTCTTCTCGGGGTAGCTGAGTCAGCATGAGAATGTGAGGTCTTTCTGGCTTAGTAGTAGTACTAAGCTTTTGTATCAACTAATTGCAGGTTGGACAATGCTATTGTTGACCTTGGTGTTCTATAGTAAGATCTTTTGAAGAGCTTGTGGGATGGTTTTGGACCATCTCTGCAACCTTCTCGCGAAAGTTTGTTTGAACTTGGGTTGGTAATCAGAAGGATTGGGTAGCAGCATTAAATGGAATTGGGCATGCCTTGGAAATCTTCTGGTTGTCTTTCAGTAAGGTTGATTGACGATATTGTTCATATTTAGCTTCCCAAAGTTTAGGATATTGGATTCCAGTCCATTCAATGTAATAGGAGTTGTAGATCTACTGGAACTATATTCCACCTCGCTTACAAGATGTGAAGTCTAACGAATATGGGGTTGTAGTGGAGGTATGTTGTCATTGTCGAAGCGAACAACACTGAAAGTTTTGAGCTGAATTATTTTAGATAGGCATTTCATGTCAAAACCTTGGGGATGAATATAATCTTGGAAAAGGTCGTAGATGTAAGGGTCATCTAATGACACATAACACTTGGGAGAGATAGTGCTAAAGAGGGCCATCATGTAGAGGGCAGGCAAAGCCTCCTATTATAGCATCTACTAATTGGTTATACTGAGTATCTATGAGAACACAGAGGCTATTGATATTCATGGATGGTCAAATGAGAGCATTCAGGCCAAAATGGATTGCGCCCAAATGGCAATATTTGAAACCCTGGGATTTTGCCGAGTCGATATGTGACTTTTCAAGCAATGGGATATGGGTGGGTTCATCTTGAGATGTAAAACTTACATCAATAGAATGAAGCCGAATCTGAGAAGAGGAAAAATATTTATAAAAGGGCATGTTATATACTTGAGCAGGTAAAATTGGCGGTATTTGTCAGTTTGGGTCGAGGTCAGTTTTAGAAATAGAAATAGTAGAAGAAGAAGTTGAAGCTTCTCTGTAAGAAGACTCTTGGCTTGGGAAAGAAACCAGAGGAGTTGGTACTTCAATATCTACCTAGTTTATTGTTGATAAATTTGAATCCATTTTGTTGTACACCTAAATGCCTTTCCTTCCACTTACAACAAATGGTCTATGCTCTTCTCGATGTGACCTAAAACTCGATGATTCTCAGGGCACGATACGGTCTGCTACAATAAGAGAAGATGCAACTATATCAAATTACATAGACAGAGAAACAAAAAAACTTGGCTCAGTCATATGATCCTATAAATTTTGATGAAGCTATTAAAGAATAAGTTTGGATAAAAGCTATGGATGAATAGATTGATGCTATAGAAAGAAACAATATTTGGGAGCTTGTAGCAATGTCAGGTGTTAAATGGATATATAAGACCAAATTGAATGCTAAAAGTGAAATTGAGAAACATAAAACAAAACTTGTAGCTCAATGTTTCAGTTCTAAATAAAAAAATTATGTTCTAAATAGAAAAATAACATCAGCTATAATTAAAAAAAAAATGAATATGTTGTAAAGTATTTAGAAGTAAAAAAAATGTGCTACAAAAATATTTCAGCTAGAAATTTAAATCAACTATTTGAAGATGTATTGTAACTAATTTATGTTGATATCAACTTATAGAAAGAAAAAATTTAAAATTTTATGGTTAACGTTTTGATTTGATCTTATATATATTATATTTAGCATTCAAAAATACAATTTGAACAATAAAAAATAAAAAGCATTATATTTTACACTTTAAAAATATTTACACGTGAAAAAATGTAATCTTTCAGCTCATGTTAAATGTGTGCTTAAAATAAATCTATACAGATTCTAAAATAATAATTTAAAAAATATTTTCCATATTCTTGATCCCGATGCTAGAGTAATGTCACATAAAAACCAACCACTAAAAAAAATACTGCTATTAATATTAACTTTGATTCTGATTCTGTTGGGATAAGCCAAAGTTTTTAGTGATATTTGTACAAGAAAAAAGTCTTCATCGGAATTCTATGAATTTCATCCATTATTAATATTGAGTCGGTAGGATTGGTGTGGTTTTTGATAAACTTCGTATTATTAGAGTTGTCATCGTGGCTATCACACTCAGTTTTCTCAAACGTTGCATTGGGCAAGGGAATCCTCTGGATCCATAAATTATGTATTGTGACGTGAACAATGAATTCGTAGAACAAAAGCGCATGATAATCGTCACAAAAGAAAAAAGACTGAGCTCATCTTCCAACAAACTATTTTCTTGCCAAACATAGAAGACATTTCAGAGTTCAACGACCAGTCCAATTTATAAGTTTGACAATTTCGGTGTTTATTTTTTTTAATTTTAAGAAAGATGGTTGAACTTATTTTTAACTATAAAATTACTGAGCGGAGAGGTTTATTTTACAGCACAGTGTGATGTGTAATTCTGTTTTTTTTTTTTAGAGAGGCAAAACCATCATAGCTTATATTAAGAAATATAATGATTTGAATACATAGATGTGTTGGAAACAGATTTTCCAAATATACTGAAGAGTATCAGGTATTCCAAATAACTAATTACCAGATACCAAAAATATAATATCATATCAGTCCAAAAACTTTCAGAATTCTCTTAGACCGATCAGCACATATTAACAAGCCAAACTGAAAAGATTTACAAGATTGAAATGCTTTCAAAAACAAAACATATGAACAATCCTTGATAAGAGACACATAATTGAGAATCAAGGTCCAAAATCAGCGATTTAGGTCGTGACTTGCCAAAATTCGCAACAGAATAGAGTTCAGAGGCGCCCTTGAATCTTGAAAAATATTAGCATTCCTCCATTTCCACAAGAACCAGCAGACAAGGATAAACAAAGTTCGCCGGGATAAACTCTGCTCGCTCCACCAAACCAAAAGACAAAGAAAGTTCATACTAGATATGGAGAGATGAAGCACCTTGGAAGAACATATGAAAATTTGTCTCAGCCGCATTCTGGCACATGGCGCATCTGCGCGGACCATGCCAACCTTTCTTTTGAAGGACCTCCCAAGTAAGGTTCCTGTTCACGAGAGGCCTGAAGACATTGAAGCATATAAATCCTTTACTCGAATAGGCTGAGAAGATCGCGGAAGAGCCCAGACCAGAGCATCCCTAGAGCCCGAACGATGAATCCCCAAGCCGTTTAGGCTCTGTAAAACAGAGTGCCAAAGGGGACGCATGGAGATAGGCAAAAGTAAGTCCTCCCCTTCCTTCCATACAGGAGATGAGTGAGACCAAGTTCTAATCAGCTTGTCCCACGTGAAAATACCCTTTGAATGAAGGAGGGAAACCAAGCGAGGAGAGAAAGAGGAATCCAAACCATTAACTATGGAGTCGAAACCAATGAGAATGCTTGAGCCCGAGAATATTTTCCATCGTAAATTTTCCATGAAAAAACGCTGAATTTTCCTGAAGCTTAACCAGATAGCAGACCCTTTTTTAATGCCCAAAGATTTCCTTTTGTACCAGGACTCCAAACTCCTGCCTTTTAAATATTTCATATTAATAACTTTGCTCTACGGACCCTTACCAAAGATACCTCTATGAAGGGACTTACAAAGAAGGGCTTTCCTGAAAGTCCTCATATCTAAAAGACCCCAGCCCCCCGCCTTCTTCAACTTAGAAATAGAATCCATCTTAACTAAATGAATCTTATTCTGAAAAGCTTTACCTCCCCATACAAAATTGGCAGCCAATGAGCTCATTTTGTTAATAATAGAAGTGGGAAGGAAATGGAGGTGGGCCCAGTAAACCGCCAATTGATATAGAACTTCCTGCACTAAAATAAATCTGCGAGCTAAAGAAAGAAATCTTGACTCCCATCCATAAATTTTTTTGTAGAAGCGGTCAATTAACCATTGCCAATCCTATTTGGAATTACCTTTTGCCTTCAGGTTGAAACCCAAATATTTGAACCCTTCCTTGATCGAAACCGGGTTGATGCCGATCAGTGCAGCTATCCATTGAACAATATCCATATTTGACTCATTGTGATACAACGAAGATTTGTTCCTGTTGATAACTAATCCAGATGCTATCTGAAACTTATCAAGGATTTCATTTAGGCAATACCAGGTTGCGCTGCAGAGCATGGCAAAAATGAGGACATCGTCAACAAAGAGATTGTGTGATAGGAAAGTGTCCTTGCAGATCTTGATCGACTGACATCTTCGTTCTGAAACAGCTTTGTTGACTTGTAGGCTGAGAGAGTTCATTACCAAGATGAATAGCAGAGAGGAGATGGGACAACCCTGACGAAGTCCCCTCTCCACTAGGAAAAAAGATGATGGAATTCCATTATCCATGGTCAAAATTGAAGTTTTGCTATATTTATTAGAGGGATCCAATTTCTTCACTTGCATTTTTTTTTATAATTAGACATTATTCAAATATTTTGTATAATTATTTAATTTTATATAAACATTTAAATAATATGCATTCATATATATATAAGGCCCCTCTCCATTCATATTAAATCCCTATTTAAAATATAAAAAATTCATTCAATAACACATCCGTATTTAAAATAATAATAAAAAAATTCATTCCATCGTTATTGACAAATTAAATAATGCCTAACATGATTAAAGTTGGCTGACTGAAGTTTTAATATGATTAAAAATTAAAACTATGTTCAAATTGAAACGAGGTTCGTAAAATCTCATATACGCAAATTGCTTATTGATGAGAAATTTGAAGTTCGTAAGATTCGGGAAATTTGGCAATCTTAATTTAGCATTTCTCAAAATTTCCGTATCTCATAGAAATTGAAATTTGCTCCCACGTAAGTAAACATTAACCATTTCTTCAAAAAATTAAGATTTCTGAAAGATGCATTTGCAGGGTCAGAATTTTCCATTGAACTTTAAGTATATTTTACATTGTTGTGAAAAAGAAAATGTAATTTTCAAAGCTGTAACTTCGCTATTCCGCTAAGGATTTCTGAAGGGAATAACTTTGGCCAACGAAACTGAGCAACTACCCAGTTTGGAAAGTCATCAGCGCCGCGTAGATAACATTCTCTCATGTGCTCCCTCGTTAAATTTCCACCCTCCTTCATGGTTTGATGACTGATCATGAACTTGTAAGTGTGTGTAACCCCATGAATTGACAAAGTCAATTGTTTTCCCATATGTCAAATGTCTTTGAAGTTGTATCACATGATTTAACTACGAGGAGGATAGAAATATTTCTATCATAATATTTATTTTGTATTGTATATGTATTTTATGAATGGAGGATAGGAGGATAATAGGAATTTTTAAAATGCGATTGGTCATCTTTGTGACAATTGCATGTTTAAATTTTTCATTGTTTCTATTTGTATAAGTAGCTATAGAAATAATTTTTACATTTTTAAAATATTAAAGCATGTTATTTTTTATAATGCTGAATTATTATGGAAAAGAAGATTAATATATAAGAGAAAGTTTAAAAGAAAGAGTTAAAAATTATTATGGAAAATAGGATTAATATATAAGAGAAAGTTTAAAAGAAAGAGTCAAGAATTAGGGTTGGTTTAGAATGTATATTTATAGCATTGACTATCTATTTATGATAAACATAATGCAAAGGAAGTTGACCCTGTTTCAAATTATCTCAAAAGAATGTCGTAATATAATCAATTTCGTATGTTGTGTTGCTTTATGGAGAGAGGGAAAATTTTGAAAGAATGTTTAAAATTAGCCATTATAAATAAGAAGAGTTAGAGAATCATTGATAATTTTAGCAATAAGTTGCCTAGTATCTCATTTTGGTTTCAAAGCTTTAACATTTTACTAATGGACTCTCTTTTTTTCTCACCATGTTTGCTTCATGCAATGAGGCAGATTCATTATAATGATTTTAAATATATTTAAATAGGATCATCTTGCACAACTGATGATGAAAACGAAGACTGGGGGATCTTCATTTTCAAAATTTTCACGCGCTCGAACCTGGGACCTGTGGGTTATGGGCCCATGAAGCCTTCTAGGATAGCTTCTCCAGCGAATCTTTAATCTTTCCAACAACCCTCCAACGTCCATACTGCTCCAGCACATGGAAATTCGTCCTCGCCCCCTCAATCTTACCGGCCTGCGCATAATTCCCAAACCTAGAGGAACAACAGTCCTCATTATCTTAACGCAGTCTCACATCGCGTCAAACAGTTTTTCTTTGCCCAGCAAGTCTTCCACGCGAGCGCTGTGCTTCCTGCCAAGCTTCAACTCACCTTTGTGCGGCCTCTTGACCCTTTTTTTGACCGGGTGGATACCTTTGGCACATTGGTGGTCTCAGTCAACACGGGCTTCCCTTCATCATCTCTCATTGGTGCACTCTGCGTCTTGCCTCCTTTTGCAGCCTCCACATTCAAAAGAGCTGCAAGGGAGTCCGCCATTCGCAGATTTGTCCAATTTGCAGGAATATCGTGTTTCTTGCATAAGGGCTGCAACTGCTTGCGGGAAGACTGTGATAATCCATCGTTGACGTATTCCAAAATAAAGATGTTGCCCTCTCACATTCAGTGAGCTCCAACTGTTGCGAGAAAAAAAGTCCCGCTATAAGGTCCGGGCAGCAGCGGGTGAAATCGTTTCCTTCTTCGTCGCCATTCCTCTTCACGAATTTACTCAACAGTAGTTTCTCTCTGGAGCCGACTTCACGCACTTGAATGTCAGGCTAAGAATAGCATAGTGGCAAGAACATCCTTGACACACTCACTCGTATTCATAGTCTGCCTCATCCAAAATAAAATCTAAATCTTGCTCATCGACATGCCTATTCTGCCGCATTGAAATTTCCATTTTCAACTGAAAAGAAAACCAAAAAGAAAAACACACGAAGACACAAATTCATGGAGATGAATCTTCATTATTTTACAAGCTCAGTTTACAGTGTTAAGGCATTTCAGCCTTAATCCGGAATTCTCCAACGACTACATTGTTTCCCTCTCTCACACGCAAAGGGTTTTCTAATCTCGTCTTCTTTTCTTCTTGATTCACTCAGGAATCTTTAAGTTCTTTATACATACGTTCAGTCATAACTGATTTTTTTAACTAAAATTAGTTCAATAACCGAATCTTGTTCAAGATTGGCCCGGCTGCCCATGTGGCTGCCCACATGTCTCCTTCCTCTAATTTTCTTTCATCGACGTGTCCGGATGCTCCTGCATCAGACTCCCGAGGTACAAAAATTATGACCTCCTGGTCATATGCTCCCGAGGTACAAAATTATGACCTCCTGGTCATATGCGTTTCTTTCACAATTCGCAATTCTATCCACTGTTTCACTTCGTCAGTGGAACTGCCTTCTGTGAGCTGCAACCAAACCTCTGCAATAGCAAGTCCTCCCTGCTACCAGACGCCCTACCAAGCTTCTCTGCTGAGCTTAGTCCTCTCGGCATCTCTGCGGTTCTCTCCTCTCGAACCCATTGAGCACTCCTGCTCCAGGTTTGCTGCAATCTTCTCACCTTCACAAGCTTACAAATCTTCAACAAAATGTACCTCATCATTCTTCGTACCTCTTTTCTTCACATCCATAAACCCCTTTCCGCAGGAAATCTTTCCCGCTCTGATACCACTTGATGAAAACGAAGACTGGGGGATCTTCATTTTCAAAATTTTTACGCGCTCGATCCTGGGACCTGTGGGTTATGGGCCCATGAAGCCTTCTAGGATAGTTTCTCCGGCAAATCTTTAATCTTTCCAACAACCTTCCAGCGTCCATACTGCTCCAGCACATGGAAATTCGTCCTCGCCCCCTCAATCTTACCGGCCTGCGCATAATTCCCAAACCTAGAGGAACAACAGTCCTCATTATCTTAACGCAGTCTCACATCGCGTCAAACAGTTTTTCTTTGCCCAGCAAGTCTTCCACGCGAGCGCTGTGCTTCCTGCCAAGCTTCAACTCACCTTTGTGCGGCCTCTTGACCCTTTTTTTGACCGGGTGGATACCTTTGGCACATTGGTGGTCTCAGTCAACACGGGCTTCCCTTCATCATCTCTCATTGGTGCACTCTGCTTCTTGCCTCCTTTTGCAGCCTCCACATTCAAAAGAGCTGCAAGGGAGTCTGCCATTCGCAGATTTGTCCAATTTGCAGGAATATCGTGTTTCTTGCATAAGGGCTGCAACTGCTTGCGGGGAAGACTGTGATAATCCATCGTTGACGTATTCCAAAATAAAGATGTTGCCCTCTCACATTCAGTGAGCTCCAACTGTTGCGAGAAAAAAAGTCCCGCTATAAGGTCCGGGCAGCAGCGGGTGAAATCGTTTCCTTCTTCGTCGCCGTTCCTCTTCACGAATTTACTCAACAGTAGTTTCTCTCTGGAGCCGACTTCACGCACTTGAATGTCAGGCTAAGAATAGCATAGTGGCAAGAACATCCTTGACACACTCACTCGTATTCATAGTCTGCCTCATCCAAAATAAAATCTAAATCTTGCTCATCGACATGCCTATTCTGCCGCATTGAAATTTCCATTTTCAACTGAAAAGAAAACCAAAAGAAAAACACACGAAGACACAAATTCATGGAGATGAATCTTCATTATTTTACAAGCTCAGTTTACAGTGTTAAGGCATTTCAGCCTTAATCCAGAATTCTCCAACGACTACATTGTTTCCCTCTCTCACACGCAAAGGGTTTTCTAATCTCGTCTTCTTTTCTTCTTGATTCACTCAGGAATCTTTAAGTTCTTTATACATACGTTCAGTCATAACTGATTTTTTTAACTAAAATTAGTTCAATAACCGAATCTTGTTCAAGATTGGCCCGGCTGCCCATGTGGCTGCCCACATGTCTCCTTCCTCTAATTTTCTTTCATCGACGTGTCCGGATGCTCCTGCATCAACTGACCAATGGGAAAACACCAATAAGGCTATGAGAACACCAAAAGGAAATGTTAACTAAGGTCTAAGGGGAATTAATCTATATTTCATGGTTAATACAATATTTTACATACAACCCCTTTCATGTGATTTACATAATAACATTCTACGCTAATATTGTGCTATTATAATTATGTTCTTTAGTGGATTCATTAATTAATATAAGAAATCATTTTATATCTTTAATCTGCTACATCTTTCATTGCCACAAGTATTTTTTGTATTGTTACTCTTCAACAAAGTTCAACCACGAATTTATCTCTATTAATAATGAAGTAGAAGAGTTATATTATGACTCTTCCTTTTCCTCTTTATAATGTAGCAAGCCACCCACAAGCTATGTAACATTACCATAAACTCACTTTAAACACTTTAATTTTTAATTTTCGTCATGTAATCCTAGCTCTCCTGTGTATGATTATAATCTCTAATCACCATAATACTATAATGCCTTGCATATGAACACACATATAAGCCCATCATTTAAGATTACCATTCATAATCATGCATAATAAACATAGGCATATCATGCAATATCTCCATTATAATAATAATAATTTTAAATAGGAATTACACATAATTAATCACATTAACCATACACAAGAGTAGAACACTATGAAACCAAAACTAGTTGTTAAACAAGGATGTTCCTCTGAGCCTTAGGTACTATTATTCAAGGAATATCAATAATAGGCCACAATAGAGTTGGGACTATCACACTACCAGGGTGAAAAAATACTCTGAAACTTATCCCAACAATCACACTAGTCATTTAAATAATGATTCCAAGTCTCTCCCCCTCTTCAGGCGACACAACTCAAAGGGGATCACCTTCATTGCAATGTATTACCTCAAGCTATCTCACCTCTTCCAAGGTTGTAGTGCGGGTTGGACAAGGGAATTTGAATTGGTTGTCACATGGATGTCTCAATAGAAACTATACATTACATTTTGCTCCATATCAATTTTATTTACAGTCCAATGGATTTAAGCTAGGGCACTTATATGTGCCCCAAAAATCTTCAAATTTTATACCATTGAATCAAGATTATAGAAAACTGAAAAAGGAATGAGGTCCCCAACACACAAAACTAACATCATGTTTTTATCTTGCCACTTAGCACTTTCTTAGTTATATATATATATATATATATATTAACTAATTTATTTTTCTATAAAATTGATATATGGTTATGTTATATTACATGGACATCAAAATATATTTTTAATGATTGAGAGTGAGAGTGAAATATTTTTTACCACTTCACTTTAGTATTCTCACTCAAAAAGTGAGATTATTGTTGTTTTATAATTCTTTTATTTATAATACTTTTAATTAAACAAACCAAACTCAGACATTCATTTTTGTTTTTCTAAAATATCACGAACCTTTTTATTTTTTAAAGAATATATATATTTTTAAAGTGACAAGTGTCAACTCCAAGTTGAGCACATACACATTTACACATCTCCATCATATTGGGCTATAGAATGAGCTTCTTGACTCAAAAAGTACATTACAATCATGAGTTTTAAATTCTCATGGCCCTTATTTCTTTATTATTCTTAGTGAACATCTAAATAGGAATCACACATATATACAATGTACATAACAACATTTCAAAACAACTGAAAACATGCCTTCCTCATAACATAATCCATTTTCGAAGTTCGTTGGTTGGCTATAGACATAATAGACGAATTTATTAAAATCCAAGGAAAATTAATGTTTAGAAATAATATTGGCCACATTAAATGGACGGATTTCATATTTAGCAATAAATTAACGCCATCATCTACTAAAGAAGGTTGAATCTTA
Source organism: Pinus tabuliformis (assembly GCA_031772625.1). Classification (NCBI taxonomy): domain Eukaryota; kingdom Viridiplantae; phylum Streptophyta; class Pinopsida; order Pinales; family Pinaceae; genus Pinus; species Pinus tabuliformis. The sequence goes on along the minus strand of CM062806.1, from coordinate 415,999,805 downwards.
CATAGTTCACATTTAAATATGACACATTTTTCCTAAATGTTAATATGTGAATAACCACTTGCAACTATATGCATAACACCTCATTTGAGCATGATAATCCGTAAACTTAGCACCTACATTTATGTAGTTTAATAATTGTAAAAATGTGGATTAATTGGGATATGATAAAGAATTTTCTAAGACATTTTCTTTACCACATGATCATTGTGATATTTATTAATTTTGCATTTGGGCTATAGGTTCAAATCGGTTTTCCTTTATCCGTAATGTGTCATGCAATCATGAGAACAAACATAATTATTTTATATGAATCATATAGGGGTTTATTTACTATATCAACAAGAGGACTATCAAAATCCTCCATCATCCATGAGTACACACTTTATCCATGGGTGCAAGGATGTAATGAATTAAACTATTTATCACATCATTCAGTTTGATATATCCTTATCATTCTCTTCCATTAATTTTTTTCCTTCCCCAAGGTTGTCATTAAGGTTGTCACATATATTCCTTTTGAGATCCACCACTAACATGTTGGTATTTTTATTAATAAAATACAAGTGTGATGTTATAGAGAATACTTATAAGAAGAAAAATATGTGCTTATGTTTCCAAAATTCTATTTAGTTAACAATAATATTTATAATAAATTCCTTTTTGAGGTTTTATCAAACTAGGGTTTGAACAAGTTTTGTATGTTCAAAATAATAATATCATCAAAATCAATATCACCAAACTCATATTTGATGCTTTTGAGAATTTCCTTGCTTTTCTTTGCTCATGCATTGATATAGCTTTTATTAGAAATTTCTTAATTTGGATTCATAGGAAATTATGGTTTCACCACATAGTAGATAAAGGTACAAAATAGAGTCCCTTTCTAATTTAAGTACTATGCTTACTTTTAACCAAAGTATTATATAAACTTTATAATTTGAGTATTATGTTTATGAGATTGATTTTTATTGTGGTTTAGGTAAATTTGAATTTGGTTAAGTTATTAGTGGTTTTGGACTCCAATTTTATAACAACTCATGGTTTTGTTCATGGTATTTATCTCCGACATACTCTATTTAAAGGCTAAAAATATCAATGTTAATTTGTCATGGTGGTCATTAAGATCCAAGCAACATTGTTTTCGGACATCACCACTTCTCTTGTTATTTGGCCATCCTATTAATACTAATCAAAGAGATATTATACCGATACTCACTCTTATTTTAGGAATTGGCTTCATATAACCTTCCATATTTTAATATTTTTTGTGATATTAATTCAATATACTTATTGACTGAAATTTAACCTTTACCACTAGCCATGACTAGGGTAGAATATTTAAAGAGATCCAAACATCCACAACATTACTAAATATTATTTCTAACCTTGGGATTTGGATAGCCTGTGTTATCCCAAAAAAAAAATGAAAGATAAACTTCATTCTCCCACATCCATGGTCATTAGAAAGGAAAACACTTATTTGCAGTGGGTACAACCATTATGTAGAGGTTGAGAGAATCCTCCACATATCTCAGTTTAGTATAACTTAAGACTGTAAATGCATTATGTCAAGGTTTGGGAGAATCCTTCACATTTCTAAGTCGAAAATAACAAAATAATAGATTATTTGTACGTAAAACGTTTGCGTTGAAATTGTGTTTATTTTTTTTAAGAGTAAATGCCCGAGTGAGTTGTACCAAAATATTATGAAAACACAAATTTCAATTTACTCAAGTATCCTATGAATCATTCTATGATATACTTGTCGAATCATCTCTGATCAAACAAAAGAGGATACGTTTAGTGGATTCAATAATTAAAAATGACTAGTTTAGTGGATTCAATAACAATTAGTATCAAATTAATAAATTATATAATAACATTGAAGAAATTGTTATTATATCAATTTGTCGCGAACATATAAATATTTTGAAAATTTCCCAATTTTCAATTCCAATGGTAAATGTTTTGGATATGGTCTCTTTTGTTGAGTGTTTTCCATCTTTTCTTGTTATGCTCTGCTGGACTTTACCGACCACTCCTCTTTCTCATATAAAATCATGAGAGGGTATCAAACTTGTAACATACGGGATGATATCAAATTCTTTTCCTGCATGCCGATGAGAAATGTTTATCTATAACCAAATTCTAAGTTATTAATAACATTGCAGCAACATTTAGCCAACAATAAGCCATCATGTTATGACACCAAGTTCTAGCAACAAACACATAATAGGAGAAAAAATAAATAGACAAATAAGCACTTTAAACAACCTAAATAGATAATGGCTCTTCCCTACAAATAGATTTAAACTTTGTCACAATTTATTTCACAGTATTTACATAGAAATTCAACCTAGTATTATACCTTTTCCCTTTCAGAGGATATTCAACAAAATGAGATCACTCCAAAAACTTCACATTGTATTGACCATAAACAGTGTTGAAACAAGGTATGTACCTACAAATGTATTGAAAGATTTTGAATGGGAATCCAAATGAAGATTAGGGTTGGTCCACAAAACTCAAAGGTGACTTCTCCCATTTCAATAGTAGTAATACAACCTTCCCTTTTACATACTTCAACAATTAGCAAGATATCGTCTCCCTTAGTAGTTGTGGAGAACCTTCGTTGCAGGCTCGTGTTAGTGCCACCCTCTTGAGATTGAGCCTATAAGAGTTCATGTTATTCTGATTCGAGCAGCTTATTTCTCTTTTTTTGTTCTTCCATCTCCACTGCTCGGATGAGGTTCTGCCACAACAATTTTAAACAAGGGAAGTTGCGAGGCAGCGAGTCCCTGCATGAAGTTAATATTTAAGGTCTAAGCCAGTTCGAATACCAGTCGCAACAGTTTAGCTTGTTTACTCCGAAGGATTCTAGTTAGCATTCAAGCAAGCAGCACTAGGAACAGAGGCCATAGAGACAGAAGCAGGGGCATCATCAACACCAATTGCATAGAAATAAAGGGCATCAGAGGTAGAGCCAATTTCAGATTCTCCGGTTACAGGGCATCAGGAGCAGCATTCAAGTAAGCATATCAGCCATCAGATCCAAATCCCATGCCCGTGGGGGCAATTTTTGGTTATTAAGGTAAAGGCAGTTCGAATACCAGTCGCAGCAGTTTAGCTTGTTTACTCCGAAGGATTCTAGTTAGCATTCAAGCAAGCAGCACTAGGAACAGAGGCCATAGAGACAGAAGCAGGGGCATCATCAACACCAATTGCATAGAAATAAAGGGCATCAGAGGTAGAGCCAATTTCAGATTCTCCGGTTACAGGGCATCAGGAGCAGCATTCAAGTAAGCATACCAGCCATCATGAAATGCATGTCATGCATCCAATATTACATAATAGAGCTGAATTTTAAGAAGCCTGAGAGAAGTCAAATTACTCCAGCTTCTGGATCTGTGGGATGATTGGCTGCCTCTATAATAAATTTGGCCTTTACTTCACTAGCATTCTCCCTGTGACCAGTACGCAGTAGCAATCAAATTACTAAATTAGCATCTCCAACTTTGCAATAACAGTGATTATGGAATATATGTATCAAAACTAAATCTCAACAAAGTAGCCTATGCAATGCAGTGTTTTGTCAATTGAATTAAAAAGTACTTTCAAATCCCTATTAACTTCCAAATGCCAGATGGTCTTGTGAAACTTAAATTGGATGGATACTGACCTGTTCAGAACACCACCTAAAGCAGCAGGGATGAGCACATCACAGTCTTCAAGCAAGAGAGTTTTGGGATCAATTGAATCTGCTGCTTCAAATCCTTTAACAACACCATTAGTCTTTGTGTGCTTCATTAAAGCTGGAATGTCAAGGCCATTGCTGTTCTTTATAGCTCCTGAAATGTCACTAACTGCTACAATCTTTCCACCCTTTTCATGGATAAGTTCAGCTGCCCAGGAACCGACATTTCCAAAACCCTGAAAATGTCAGAGAGGTTTTGGTTCAAGAATGTATTTCAGTCTGTAATGGTTCCAATCCCCTCGAATTGATGTTATTGCCATATTTATGCAGACAATTTCATTTCATTTAGTGTCCATAGATATCCTTTGAGTAAAGCAAAAGCATGGTAATGAGTTTCTTTGATGCAATTAGTGCAACTAGTAAATTCAAAGAAAGGCAAGCAAGATGGTGTTTTTTTTATGCGGCTAGACTTACATTCATAGTAAAGGCTAAAGAGAAAAACAATCTACCTGGATTACAAAACGTTGACCTGAGATGCTTTTACCATACTCAACTAATAAAGCTTCTGTTGCAAACATAACACCTCTACCAGTTGCAGCATCCCTGCCAAGGGATCCACCTAGATCCTATCCATCACAAAAGAATCTTTCTAACATCAAAAAGCTATGTAAATTATACACTCAAGAGGTTGGTGAGGTCTTTTGGAATAAATATTTATATACTTACAACAGGTTTTCCAGTAACAATTGCAGGTGAGTATTCGTGGAATTTTGAATACTCGTCTAATATCCAGGCCATTGTCTGTTCACATCAACCATGTGGACTCCAATCAAATCATGGATCTTCTGAGTAAATACACGAGTAAGCCTTTCTAACTCACTGAAACTTAAACTCCGTGGGTCGCAACCAATACCACCCTTTGCTCCCCCATATGGTATGTTAGCTACAGCAGTCTTCCATGTCATTAGTTGTGCTAAGGCATTTACCTCATCTGGGTCAACCTGCATACCCCAGCGATAAATAGATTATTTATAGCATTCTCTGAAATGATTGTTGCAGGGTACACACCTGGTATAATTCATCTGAAATAAGTCCCTTTCCATGTGCAAAAGGCACCTGTGTGCTGTCAAATGCTTCATCTGTAATTCCATTTCCAACCAGATAACCCTGAAAAACTAGCCATGCAAGAAGCCAGACAATGAGAAAACGTAACGTAGTTTCTAGTCATCAACATATTTTGGAGAGGTATGAATGAAGGCTATGAATTTCAATTAGATTAGCAAAGAGTTTTGACCTTAAGGTTCAAGGTTGGCTACTTAATACCAACTGCATTTTCTGTCATAGACAATATACAACACATATGAAGGAAACCCTCCTATGAAAATTTCAACACCTTCAAAAAGGTGTAAAACTTCAAAGCAAAATTGAGCAGACAATGACGTTCTGCTAGTGAAAAATATCTCCAGTGGAGAAGTCAGGGCCACACTCACGAATTTATAGATATGTACGTAGCCAGATCTTTTGAAATAGCATAAATCTGACCAGTAGCATGTTTGAAGTATCTATTACCCTCTTCACCAAACTTCCAATATTCTGGCTCATGGTACTTGACACCTCTGAAAGAACACAAATTATTCTTATTAGCACATTTTCCTAAATGTAAGACAGTAAATATTAGAAAACTGCGAGAACCAAGGTTTTGTATTGCAGCAGGCACACGAAAATCCTCAACAAGCAGCCTTAAAAGAACACCTCAGTTTAAACTTCAAACTCCACAGCACTCTACACATGATTTACTTCCATTCAAGTATTATAATACCATGGATTTTGATTCAAACAAAGAACCTCAATTCCGTGGAAGACATCTATGTCCCCTCTAAATATAAAACGACTTCGGAAACTGTTTACAAGCCACTAATTTGAATTTTGTACAGAGTGACAGAACACAGCACAAGGATATGATTTGCTTCTGAAATCCAAAAGACTATAATCATTTAGCTCTATACATCTTCAATCACAATTTTCACAAAATTATAAACTGCTTTATGCTATTTGGTCATAGCTACTTACTTCTGTGCAAGAACAGGTCCAGACTTCATGCAACCAAGGTAAATTCTTAACCTGGATAAGAACTTTCTCTCCATAATTTTGTTTCACTGCACACATGAACTCATGAAGGAAGTCATAATATTCCTACAAAGCATAAAAACATATCATCAGCCACAAGATATTTTGTCCCTGAGAACTGAAGAAAATAAAGGAAGCATTTACTAGTTCATTCAAATAGAAGGAAACCTGGCCAGTAGTGCGCTTTTGTCGGAGACCAATATAAAATTCATCATTTAAGAGATTTTCATTATTGGTCCCAACATCAATTGTTATTGGAAGACGTTGTCCACATACCAGTAGAGTAGTTAAGAGAATAAAAATACAAAATAATTGACTGACTACAAGGCGAGACATGCAATAGTGGGTTAAAAATCCTTTTCTGTCAGTTACATGCATTCATCATGGAATAGAAATGAAGGGGCTCTAAAATGTACTATGTACAAGGTGCTTAGCAGACTAAGCTATACAACAGAAAGAATCAATTTACCAGTTTTGCCGTAACTTTGCTGAAATTAGCATATGTTTAAACAATAAACTATAGGTTATTGTGCTGCATACCGATGAAGGACGAACTCCACCAAGTGCAGTGTATAGAGATAATTTCCCTACAGGTATGCCCATACCCTGTCAGTAGTGAAAACAAGTTTCAAATGGATAATACAAACAAGGGGCAAAGATACAAGGAAATGTGAACACCCTACATCAGACAAGCAGAAAATGTGGAAAGATACAAACTAAGAATACACCCTAAGTTAAAATGACATGAACTAAATGCACACAGGTTCCAGTTTCTGGTTATTAAGTTTCCTTTTACCTGTATCCCTTCATAGATATGCAGATAAAAAGAACAAAAGCTCACAGTAAAAAACAAACTAAGACAAACATGGAAGGAGTACTCTGGTAACAAGGATTCAATGCACACCAGCATAATAGCATTTACTTTGTAACATCCACCAAGAGTTTATAAAACAACCTTTCATTCCGCTCCTGCCAAGAGAAATTGTGTAACCCAGTAAACTATACTGTCAAACATATTTTATGCAATTTCCTTCCAGTAGTATCAACCACTTGCTTTCTCAGTAACAACATTGACCTCAAAAATACAACATGCTAAAAGTAGCACCCTTATAAGAAGTTAAAAGCAGGCCTAAACAAACCAGAAACCACATGAAAACAAATACAGCCAAAAAGCAACACATTCTTCATGCTCACATTATCCACTGAGGAAACACTCTGACTCCGATTGTCTACAGATTCCTTTGGTGCTGAACCATCCTCTAATGGTTGTCGTTCAGGAGAAGTGGTCTGGACTGGAGATACATACACCACCCTCAATTTGTGTTCCTCATATACCTTGTCAGATTCCTTGTTGAACTGGATGACACAAAAAATTGTTTCCACTGAGAGAATCCCTTGCAATGAGCAGTAAGCTTCAGGGAAAATAGTTTTTAGTGTGAACTCACCATATCTGGAGTAATATCTTTAGCAGTCATCCCAGCAGGTACCATAACACTCTGCACAAGAAATTTGTCCTTACATTGCATATCAGGCGATATCTCTTTTTGCGCTTACATGGTGACTACAAATAAAACAAAACCAATGAGAGGACAATCAAGCTCACATTAAACAAGCTCTTTAATTTATCATATTCAAGCAAGAAATATTAATCGATTAACCTTTAAAATAAGAAGCTTCAAACCTGTCACATCACATGTAGACTGAGGTGGGATGACGCCTGTATTGGGTCGTACACAGTACTTCTTTGGAGATGTAGTTTTCACCTGTCATAATAGAATGCAGCAATAACCTCTGGTCATCTTGTTAAAACAAGTCTCTGAAAAGTGGTCCCACCCATCAGGCAGAAAATCTAGAGTTGTATCACAAGGCATAGAATAAATAGAAAATACGGCAATCTCAAGTGACTTCACCCTAGACATCGATGCCTTTCATGTGTGCAGAACTGTAATACCTCCATGGAAATTGAAATTAGAGAAATGAGCAGAATATTTACAAAAGAAAAACAAAAGGAAATATGGCTACCTTAAATGCAACATCGAAGTCCATGTTGTTGACTAGCTGAAGAGAGCATGAACTTTGCTTCTTCAATTCAACTGATCACCATTGATACAAAATCAGATATCCATTAGACTACCAAAATGTTGGCAATAAAACATAACTATCAAATGCTGAATATAATTTTGTTTAATATCCTTCCTTGTACAATAAGGCAAACATTTTTGTTTAATACCCTTCCTTGTACAATAAGGCAAACATAAAAATCATACATAAGATGCTCATACAATGGTGCACTATAAATAGTATATACTATTGTCAAACGAAAATCACTTTGTATTTAGGCATTCTACAATTCTATCAAAACCAAATTATGAAAATGAAACACAAAAAAAAAGAGTGTTATATATTAACTACAAAGGACACCAATTAAAAAGTTTCAAAACCTTCTTGCGTCCGCAAATTGACTAACTTTGTGGTGAGCAAAGTCCCCAAGATTTTTTGGGCATTTGTCACTACCCTGGACAGCAGATGAAAAAACACAAAATGCAAAACATGCATAGACTGACATTCGAACTAAAAATTGCAACAACTTCCCATGCCAAACGCATTTGTTGTAGATCATATTTCCTGTGCTTTTTATGATGTCTATGATATTATTTAATTCAATCACTCCGTTCTCAAAGATCATCTTTTTTCTTGGAATGGACAAGAAAATCTATGTACACAACACAATTATAGTTAATTTCAGACAAATAGGCAAAGAAAATTGAAGCCTATATCATAATACTATGACAAATGAACCAAAGCACATTAGAAGGAATTAGTATTATGAAGCTATTCACTTACAGAGAAACGTAAGTTCTCCCGGCTGAATTGTGACAATTTCGTTAGTCATGACTAGTTTTATGCTAGGTAACCTGTATCCTTGAAGTTGGCCACTGACAATATAAATAATATCGAGTTCACAGAATGATCAATTCACACACCTACAATCCAAGCCACAAGAAACAATCAGTTATAAACAAAAATAATCTAGCTCACAAAAGCCTGAGTTTGCACAGAATTCATTGTGTGCTATTAAGAGACAGATCAATGATCTCATGTGCTAAAAGTGAATTCCTCCCCGGTGATCCGACAATATTTGGACAATCCATCCAAACACGGTAATTGCATGCATTCAAAAGAAAGATTTTACCCTTGACCAAGGAGGAGGGGGATTCTGCCAATAACCAAAGTTTAATCAACGATCCAAATAAAGCCTGGAAGCAAAATCAAGAACTGACCGACAGTATACTCCTTCGCCTGCCCAAAGAAGAAAATAAAAGATTCACATCAATGCCAAAAATTTCAACACAGAAATCGAAAATACATAAATTCATCTGCAAAAACCCTGCTAATTTCATAGGGCGAGGCAATAAACTATGTGAATTTGCAGTTCTATTATCTTCAAAGAAATTTAGCGGGGACCTGAAGCAAAAATCTATATCTATGATTGGAGACTCGCAAAGTTCTGCATAAAGTGTAAACTCCGAGTTATTGCAAATTACGAAACAATCTAACGAAAAGACCAGGCAAAAACCTAACTCTATACGGAAAAAACGGCATTTGTTTCCTGTGTGGAACTACGAATACTTTAAATGTAAAGTTCGCGTAATTGCCGAAGAATTTAGCAGCAGAAAACTCCCTCTTGAAAAGGGATACAACATTAGAAATTCCTCAGTAAGGGAAGTAAACATTGTAAGTTCAATACCTCTCTCAGGTAAAGAAAAGGCAAATTATGCACCCGGGAAAAGGTAGAATCCGGTGTCGGGAACGAGAGTCAAGAATTATCACCAGCAACTTCAAGCGAGTACCCAGTAAGCTGAGCTAGGGCGTTACAGGCACCTGTGTGCTGTCAAATGCTTCATCTGTAATTCCATTTCCAACCAGATAACCCTGAAAAACTAGCCATGCAAGAAGTCAGTAGGCCTGAATGAAGCCTATGAATTTCAATTAGATTAGCAAAGAGACTAGACGTAGTAATAAACAGGCTAGTAATAAAAAGAAAAAACGAATAATTAAAAGTTATATAAAAAATTATTAAATAAAATAATATGACAATTAGAATATATAAATATATAAAAGTCGCCACAGCTGGACCGCTGGACTTCATGCTACCGCATGGATACCAAGTGTCGCGTTAAGTCCCGCCGGAAAATCCCAATGGCGCAATTCATGCAGTGAATGAATGGCTTCTGTGCGCAGCGGGTGAACCACTTTCTGTGTGCAGTGGGTGAACCACTTGAGTTAATGGCTTATTTGAATGGCTTCGTGCAGTTAATGACTTGGGAGAGAGACAGGGGAAAACCGACAAGAAAACGGGCTTAGGCTTAGGCTCGTTGGCAGGGGAAAGTTTGGAGTGGCCTTCGGAAGAAAACGAAAAAAAAAATGCGGGGCAGATCTTCCGGGGGTTCGTTTTCCCCCAAATTGATTGTGCTCCTCTGCGTTCCTCAATGGGTCACCTGTTCTTGAGAAGCCTGATGGACAAGGCCCTGAGGTACGCCAGAAGGCATTTATGCTGTCTGTAGCATTTCTAGATATCCGTTGATTTTGATAATTGGACCTTTTGTTCCTCACAGGATCCAAACTGAAGCAGTTGGAGGAGAAGAAAGGCATTGTTATTAGATTCGTTATTGGACACAGTGTTACAGCTGGTGGTATTTTGGATCGTGCCATTGATTCAGAAGACGCACAGCATCATGATTTCCTTAGATTGGAACATGTTGAAGGCTACCACGAGCTCTCAGCAAAGACCAAGACCTATTTTTCTACAGCAGGGATTTCTTAACTACATGAAGATCTTGCCGTCAAAGAGGAGGGATTTCTTAACTACATGAAGATCTTGCAATCCTAACAATCCTCCATGATATCAGTGTCGTCATCAAGCCTTCTAGGTAAGTTTTTCATATGCCCTTTATTCCTAGCAAGATCTATTTCAAAAGCAGCAAGCAGCTCCACTAATATGAAATCCTGTCTGAAAGAAGGTGAAGATACCTCGTTCTGGGGCAAGTTTTGATTTACCGCCTTGTTCGGTAAGATTACTCCCTAGGGTTAGGATTTCGAAGATTGAGAGGCTCGACCAAACACCACGGTAGAATAACACGACCACGCCTTCATGTTCCACGTATTATAATGGCGGGTATACGGCCAGGCCTATTGAAATTCAGACCTCTATTGTGATCCAGCAAAACAAGCTGCACAATGGAGGAGAGACCGTGGCAGACCCGGCTATAACAAAAAAAAACGAAGACCTCACCTGCAATTTCAGTGAATTGGAGGATCAGTCGCCAAGTTGCAGAGCTTTTTTTCAAGCAGAGGCCTCGCTGCAAATGATCGAGCCGGAGATCAAGGGTAAGGGGCAAAAAAAAAAACGTAACTGAGGACAGATTTAGCTATGGCACAATTTGTCCGTGGGAATAAACCCAATTATTTTTCTCCCGAGATATTCAGAAAACTCCCTCTTGAAAAGGGATACAACATTAGAAATTCCTCAGTAAGGGAAGTAAACATTGTAAGTTCAATACCTCTCTCGGGTAAAGAAAAGGCAAATTATGCACCCGGGAAAAGGTAGAATCCGGTGTCGGGAACGAGAGTCAAGAATTATCACCAGCAACTTCAAGCGAGTACCCAGTAAGCTGAGCTAGGGCGTTACTGTGCAAACCCTCTGCATGCAAAAGATATTAGATGGGTTACATAACACGCAACATTATGGAACAAAAGCCTTAACAGAAATTAAACCTGGAACAAACCCTAGACCTCTCAGTAAGTACCTGAAGGTGCTTCCCCGCCATATCAAGTCTGCGACGCCGCAGGAAACCGGGGATGGTGTGTTAGCTAAATCCTCTCTTGAAGATTATCGAGAGGCAGAGTAAAATGTTGAAAAGCAACTTGTTTCCGCTGAAGAGCATCAGAAGGAACCCTCACCTTAAATGTAAAACAACAAATCAAAGAATGTGTGAAATTCTGGAGGAAACAGAAGTTACTAAAGGCACTGCGCAGAAATGTCTGAGAAGGTCGAGCGACAGAGATCCCCAGCAGGCTCACCATGCAAATGACTCGCAAACCCCACGGAAAAACCAGGTACAACTGAACCATAGGATCAGAACCTTATCTAACCGACGGTGATGCCGCTCCACATGTTAAACCAAAGTACATCGAGAAGGATCCAACAGCTGTTGAACCACCGCATGCACCAGCTGCCAATGCACAACCTTGTTATAACCTTACGAAACCCTGCAACCTTAGCATATACATATACCTGTTTACGAAATAAGGAATTAATGCTAGCATTAACACTAGACCGTTGACGGTCAGGCATAATGAAACTGGGCGTAATTTTCAACTTAACCTATGTTCGGGCCTCTTCCGCCTCGGGAAGAGGCCAAATAAGATGGGAAAGCTTCAGCGGGGAAGCAGACATAGGTTATCTGGGCAGAACACCGCACAGACCTTATTCTAACCGTCGTATAACAGACAAGGAAAACGGTAAACTAATGCTAAGTCGGGTCATAACGATTACTATAGTCCCTGCCGGATGCCAGATGGCAGGGACTAATAAGTGTAAAATCCCAAACATAGTCCATCCAGCTAAATTATATGCAAACTCTTAACTCTTCCAGGATACTATGACACACACAACTTAATACTTTTTGCATCCTCTGATCTCCAAGCAATGAGATCGGTTATTTATTTGTATGTGGCATCCTATATCTAGGGATGAGAGGACAAGAGCTACAAGAACCATATTAATGCAACTGGTGTGGTGTCTCTACCTACCAAGATAAAATTGATGATCATCTCTCGAATATATTTATATAAATAACTCCCAATATTGATGCCATCGACATCGAGATCTCTGGTTTCAACAAGCGCCATGAGTCTTGAAAGTATATACTCCTCACGCTGCTTCAACTTTGAATTAAACATCATCAGTGTTGTTCACCTCACTTCTTCGATGTCCAATGACATCCATGGTGAATTTTTTCACCACCAAAATGGCCTATGATAGTTAGTTGAATGCAGAAGTTGCAAAAAAATCAGTTGAGAGGTTATATAAATTCAAATTTCAAATTTCCAACGGGGTTGTCAAATTCAAAGTTAAAATTCAAAATGAGTGTACCATTATTGTGTACATTGTATCGTATACCCTCACATTCCTAGAGTCGGGTGGTGGTGGTGATGGTGATGATGGAGGTGGCTAGAAATTTCTCGTGCATGAATGTGAAGTTGGGTTACATTTTTTTCCCTTTTTTGAGAAAAAAAATATCATTTTTAAAGTTTTTCAACTTTCCGCAAGCCAAAGTAATTTTTTTGTTTAGAATTTCATTTTACAGTAAAAAGAAAACTTGTCAAAAATTTTATTTGCTTTTTATTGCTTATTTTTTAGAATTTTTTATTCACATTTGATATGTCAATTTAGCAATTGTTTGACTGTGTGTTCTTTAAAAATCAACAGATCATAAACATTTATGTTTTTTGCCTCAATGTATTCTTTGTTAACCTTGCATTTTTGAAAAAAAATGTGTTGCAACAATATAGACAAACTTTACTTTGGTATGCCTTATTTACGAAACCAACAGATGCACATGAAAATTACTAAAAAAAATTTGTGAAACCAACAGATGCACATCATAATTACTAGAATTTTTTTAATTGAATCACGAAGAATTTGCAAATTTTGAAGATTTTTAACATAGCGTCATGTTTCTCAACATATTAGTTAAAAACTAAAAATCTAAAACTACCCATTAGAGAAGACGGACCAATGTAATGCACCATAAAATTTCTATATTTTTCAGACTGTATTTTGGAAGATACAAAAAATTTATTTCACTCAATAATAAGGACTTTCACAAATTTTTTGCACACATTTTACTAGAAAATTAGTTAAAAATAGAAAATATCTATGAAATTCCATAAATTTATATCTAGTGAAAGTAGATTCAATTCTACGAATGTTGGTATTGGTTATGAAAGTAAATTCACCATAGTTGATGGAGTTTAAGCATTCCAAAATTTGAGAAAAGTGAAAAGGGTTGAGTTGTTATAGAGTTGCAGGTTTTCAGCCGAGAATTAGAAAAATAAAAATAAAAATCGGTCGAATTTACTTTTTATCGTGAATGGACATCAAAATAAATTAAAAACATTTTTCAGTTGAAAATTAAAAAAAAATTGGTCAAAAAACCTATCTTTATTCTCTCTCGACTATGAAATTGAAACGATGTGACACTCCAATATAATTGTTTCGGTTAAATGTTATAAATATACTCAATTGAAATGTCACTTTCGCACTCACATTCTTCATTTGCAGCTTTTGAATACCACGATTTGAATCTAATTTTTGGGCCAAAAAACAAATTTTGGTTTGATTTTAAAGTGAATTTTTTGGGCTGAATTTTGAAAGTGAGGTTTTAGGCTAAATTTTGAAAGTGAATTTTTTTGGTTGGATTTTGAAAGTGAGTATTTTTTGCTTGATTTTCAAAGTGACTTTTTTAAGCTCGATTTTAAAAATCTACATATTATGAATTATCATAGGGAATTAAAGGAATTTGAAAAGAAAATATGATTGAATTAGAGACATTGAGGCTCATAGAGAATACTCGAGAAACTATTACAAAAGAAAGAAGGAAGAACGCTTAAATATTGAAAGGGAGAATAAATCTCAACAAGAATTTGAATGAGATATATAAATGTAGATATTATAAATGATATTTAAAATTTAATAGTGTATTGTTGAATTTAATTTTTATTTGATGAACTGATTAGAAAAATATTTTGCAATGTAAACAGAGTATTTTCCTCATAAAAATGATGATGAGATTCAAAATGTTGAAAGACAAAGCGAAGAAGAAAATGAATCAATGATTGATGATGTTGTTAAATATGTTGAAAGATATTCAAGTGAAGAATTTGAAACACCCTTAGGTATGTATATATATGTCATGTATTATTGAAATTATAGATATTTATCAGTTTCAATTTCATGAAATCTATTTTTTAATTTAATTATTTAATGTATATTTATACTCGTTTACATTAAATTCTCATATGTACATATGAAATCAATATCAATGATGAGATATTAGAGAATGTCAACACTAGCACATATGGAGATAAAAGATCTGACCATGTTACACGATATCGAGTTAATCTCATTATTGATAAGTTCTTCAAGGATGAAAATGTGGGAGTTCAAGCTCAAATTTTGAGAGGTCTCTTAACATCGAAGAAATTAGAAGAAGGTACAACACTATTGGGCATTTGAAAATCCACAAAAGATAAAAAGGTGAAGGAAAATGTGATCCAAAATATAAATAGTGCTCCATAATCAATTGGAATATCTAGAAAGAAAAGTGATCTAGATGCACGTAGAGCAATACAAATGGCAGTGGTTTGATCAAGTATTAAAGAAAACCGTTTGGTAAAATCTATGGGAAAATAATTAGAGATCTCAAGAAAGACATTACACAAGCATAGGAAATTTTGATTGCAAATAGATGCAAATAACGATCTTGCTTGTTGGATAGTTATTTGTAGGAAACCATATAAAGACAAACTTGGAGAAGATGTTAAAAAAATAATATCTGAATATTGGATGAAAAATTCATGTGTTTCACCAAAAGTAAGGGATGTGATGCGGTGAAAAATAGAATGAAATTAGTATGAATGACATGCAAAACATATCTTGGACACCACTTAGATAGAGTTGTCCAATAAGTTCATAGAAGAGAATCATGGAATTAATGTCTCAATCAATACTTTTGTGAAACAAAAAACGTGGTATGTTAAACCTATCCCTGTACATGACACTTGTTGTTGTTGTTATCATGTGGAATTTCAATTATATTATGACACTTTCCATAATTTTGCTAAAACAATTTGGAAAAATGCACCACCTCCTTCCACTATCCATGATTTCACATCTGAAATTCTATGTGGAAGAGAAAATCATGAATTCTTTTACCAAAAGAAATATACTCGTGGTAAAAAGTGTGATCATTGTGGAAATTTGACTTTGTATCAGGACAAATATATTATTGATATGAATGACCAATCATTGTCCAACATAAAAGTGAAATGGAAGATATGTGTATATATCCATACATCGATTGGTTCAAGTAGTAGTATAAGTGCGCGAAGGGTTGATTTACAACAAGAATAAATTTTTGTGATAGATTTTTTGAAGACGTTTGAGACAAAAATTATTAAATACACTAAGAATTCTCATAGAGCTCTATGGCAGGACCTGCAATTTAAAAAGTCTTGTGAAATGTTTCCACCAGGGACCATTTTGTTAATAGCTGATTTTGCAGAAAATTACACTTTTGTTGCACAAAATGAAATACACAATGAATATTATCATTCTAACCAAGTATCTATGATTTTCCATGTTATATATAGACATGTTGAACAAAATGTTGATATAGAAAGCACTAGTGAGAATAAACATGTTATTAAAGAATATCATTTTTATATCAGTGATGATTGTACACATGATACACATTTTTTAAAACATTGCTTTGATAAGATTTATGACTCATTGAAAGATCTTGGAATAAAATTAAATGAACATTGGATATGGTCAAGTGGATGCATAGGTCAATTCAAATCTTCACAATCATTATTTTGGTGTGTCGTCTTTAAATGAAACCCAACATTCAATAACCAAGAAAAGGTTGATCCATGAGAACTTTGGTGGGTAATAATGAAATAAAAAATGGCATGCATTCTACTTATCATTTAACTTGAAAATTTGGTATGGGGAAACTGTAACTATTACAAAGGGTATAAAAAGTTGGGTTCTAAAATTCTACATATGTGAGCCATACAAAGCACCAAGTAAATGCAAATTTACTTTAGTATGTTTGCTTTCAGAAAATTTATATTAAAAGTTTAAAAGTATTAGTAGTCCTTATATACAAAATGATGATATATTCATGAATGTAAAATGTATACATGTACTAGATGTTTTATAATGAAATTTTAAGATAAATGATCGTTTTAGATATATACACCATATAAGATTCATGAATGCAAAATGTACCATGTTTTGTAATTTAAAATTTTTGCAATTTTGCACGTTTACAAACATTTCTCCATATTCACGAACTTAAATGTAAAACATTTAAGCATAAATCCATGAATCATGCAAGTTGTAACACGTTTTAAATAATGTTTATTTTTTATTAAACTCACAAACTATAACTTCAAACCTTACATCAAACAAAAAGTTGGAAGTTAACTAGAACAACCAAGCAAAGGTTTATCCATGAGAACTTTTGTGGGTAATAATCAAATCCAAAATGGCATTCATTCTAATTATCGTTTAACTTGAAACATACATCACTTGAAAATATGGTATGGGGAAGCTATAACTATTGTAAAGGGTATAAAAATTTGGGTAGGAACTTAATATTAAAAGTTAAGTATCAACCCACATCCATAGTATCTCTCTTACACAAGAATCTGAAGATATAGATGTAAACTAGATTAAAACATAAACTACATATTCGTAAATATTTTAAAATGCAAATATTAAAGAATTTCACATTTCTCTCCAACATTGAATTAAATATATATGGTAAAGGACAGAGTTCAAGAAATTGTTCATATTAATGTAGCAAAGTGAAAGAATGGTAGTTGTACTAAATTTCCACGATCTATTCATATTAATGCAGCAGAGTGAAAGAATGGTAGTTGTAGTAACTATCCAGGATTTAAATAGATAAATGTGGAGGAAAATATTAGGAAAATATTAACAGGGTTGTAGATATACTAAGTGTAAACTTCACATGCTTCTCTTCAGTATTGAATTAATATATGGAAAAGAAAAGAGTTCATGAAATGTTCATATTAATGGAACAGATGCTTCACTCTAGATAAATGGTAGAAAAAGGTATATATATATATATATTGTTTTGATTAATATAAGAATATTAAGATATATTTAGATGTAAACTATATTAAACCACAAACTACATATTCATAAACATTTTAAAATGAAAATGTTAAAGAATTTCACATTTCTCACCATCATTGAAATGAATATATATGGTAAAGGACAGAGTTCAAGAAAATTTTCATATTAATGCAACAAAGTGAAGGAATTGTGTGTATATATATATATATAGTTTTCATTAATATAAGAATCTTAAGATATACTAAGATGTAAACTAGATTACACCAAAACTACATATTCATAAATATTTTAAAAAGAAAATGTTAAAGAATTTCACATTTCTCGCGAGCATGGAACTGAATATATATAGTAAAGGATAGAGTTCAAGAAATTGTTCATATTAATGCAACAAAGTGAAAGAATGGCAGTTGTACTAACTATCTAGGATTTGTTCATATTAATGTAGGAGAGTGACAGAATGGTAATTGTACTAACTATCCAAGATCTAAACAAATAAATGTGGAGGAAAATATTAGGAAATATTAATAGGGTTGTAGCTATGCTAATCATAAACTTCACATGATTCTCTCAAGTATCGAATTGATATATGGAAAAGAGAAGAGTTCATGAAACTGTTCATATTAATGCAACGAGGCTTCACTTTGGATAAAAGGTTAAAAGGGGTCTCTTTAGATTTACATAAGAGGTTAGATATATATATAATTTTTTTCATTAATATAAGAATATTAAGATATATTGAGATGCAAATTATATTACACCAAAAACTACATATTTATAAATATTTTAAAATGAAAATGTTAAATTTTTCATAGCTATAAAAACAAATTTCGAAACACCATACCATTAAAGAACAACAAATATTTCCCCATATAAACCAATGCACTTCAAAGTCCATATTCCTAACTATGTATCAGAGAGAATAATAAAGTTGTAATGTGATAAATTTATAAGGATGTATATAAAAATTATCTATCTACTACAAGTTCACGTGCACAGCTCTTAATAGTTTTCTTGTTATTCACTCATTGAAAAACAAATTTCCTTAGAACTCACACCAAATAGTTGATACAATTTTTGGTCATTTTGACATTCACTCTACCCTAAGTGGAGATGTAGTTGACATTCACTCTACCTTGGATTATCTCCAATGGAGGGCATCGACGATGAATGATCTCCTAGAAAGCTTAGTGTGCCCTCAAATTATATTTTGTGTTATATCAAGCTAACAAAATTTTCACGTAAAGACTCTGCTTCTATGGATTATAGCATTGAAACAGAAGCCCTAAAGAAGAAACCAAATTCAATTCCAAAATCTAGCTCCTGACTATTTGTAAACTCCAGGACCCAAACAACGCACTTTTATCAAGTCACCCAATACACATAGACAATAGAGAAATCAAGAAGATAATGGCTACAAAAGCAATCAGATGCATCATACGGAGACAAGAAAAGCAAGGACTAGAAAAGCATCAGATATCAATTTCAAAGATATCAGTGGAGATACATCATACATGATACTAGCATGATGATTCATGAATTTTCTCCTCTATTGTTCTGTCACTAGTTTTCTACCACAATTTAAACTATAATTTATGTGGGCAACAAGATGATATTAAATTTTTGGCTATGTTATGTCAAATTTCATTCAATCATTCATATATACCTATGTGTTTGTCACATCGTTTTGATTTAATATAAATTTTAATGGATATTTTGTTTTAATTATTGCTCAGGGAATACAAATCTTGCATCCCATATAGTCTGCATTAGAAAATTTTATAATTATTATAATTACTATTATATTTTAATAAAATTTATAATACAAGTACAAACACCATTCAACATTATTATCTCCCACCACTCTTCAAATTATCACAAAGTGTTAATTAATAAAAATTTGCACATTATTCTTACCAACCTCCAGCGCCCAATAGAATTCCTCCAGCCAGTGTCAAACTCGTCTAGCATCGATATGCTCTAGCTAAGGAGACCTGCAAAACCAACAAAAACATTTAACCCATTCGCAAAAAAAACTATAACAACAAATTAGTATCAACCTGACCTTCAATGTTAAAGCTGGTCATGGTGCACAAACAACGTTCAGTAGAAAATATAATGAAGCTTTGCAACGGATCATGACCTCCTAATTGTCAAGCTCACCTGCAATGCTGGACCCTGTCACAATGCGCAAACAATGTTGAGCAGAAAATACATAGTGAAACTTTTCAACAGGCTCATGGCCAAGATATATATAAACAATTTTTTGGCTGAAATAAAATTTCGACAAAAAAAAAATTCAGCCGAATTTTTTTTCGACCATACATAAAAATAAATTAGCCAAAAAACTATTCCCGTTGAAAAACTAACTACCTAGATTTCCCACCACCAGTCAAAAATCCGTTGCAGGATGTCTTTAACTTTAACATTCAAATTTTCAAGTGAACATTATGTTTAATTGTTCGGCTGAAAATGGGGAATAGTTAGGTTAAAAAGGCATGATGATGAATTTTTCGCTGCCAATTCTCACAAAAGTGTAACCCACCTTCATATTTCCACCCTTTGGCTATGCATTAATTTTTCACCCATTAATGGTGCCTTCTCCGTATTGCAATGCCCATGGTGTGTCATCCGTATTGGATGCAATTGTATGGGTCGTAGTCAATTGAGTGCATAACAGGCCCAATAGTAGGCCCTTATGTGTTGTCGGATCTTGCTTCTACAAGTCCAAAGGGCCTTAAATATTCTTAAAGATAGAAATATAAAATGCAATATTTTATAGGCTTAAAATTCAATATTTTCTGGTGCTAAATTTGCTAAATTTAGGTAATCCCAGTAATATCGCAAAAACGAAGTGAGTTTTTATTATATAAAACTCATGGTTATGATGTCAGGATTTTTAGTTCCCAATGCGAATTTTAACAACATACATTTAAGTCATGTATCGTTACAATGTTAATGAATTCCTCGATGCTTCAGAGTCAATTTTGTATTTCCACCATATTTGATGGAGGTCGTATTGCATTTCAGAGTTTATTAAATGTCAAGAAAGACATTTAACATAGCCTCCATGGGGTTGTTGTCATGCTACTACAAATATATGTCGTACCTGCAATTTGCAAATTTAACCGGAATCTTTTGGTATTGAAGGAATGTTTTTTTTTTTTTTTTTTAATTTTCTGGAAAAGATTCTTTCCATGCTGATATGGCTTCTTGTAAGCTTCTGGCTGAATCTTACTATCTAAGGACCAATTATTCTAGTGTGGATCTTTGGATTTACAAGAGCATGTGGGGTCACGACTGAAGGGTCCCTTACCACAGTTGGGAATATTCCCAACTGTTGTGCAAATTTTATTTGAAAAGATCTTGTTGTACTCCTTGAAGTTAGCCATAACACGTTTAGTCAAACAATGTTCTTCAATGACTTTCTTGATGTGGCCATGGACCATTGCTAAGGTCATGCCTGACAGAGAAAGATGTTTGTCTTCAAAATATTTGTTGATAGAAGTGAGAAGAACACTAGACATGCTCTGGATATGACTCTTGAGGTATGTTTTATTACCTTAGGAATTGGATCAGATGAGCCAATCCTACATTTGACAAAAAGCATCCTCCATAAGACCGAGATTGCCTAATTGGTTAGACATAAACAATTCACTGTAATGGTTTGGACCTTCATCAATTGTAGGGCCGACAAACTGTGCACATAAATCAATGATCAACTGAACAATAGGATCATTATGGCTAATGATGGCTTCTTGGGCTTCTGTGGAAGCGTAATGCCACCATGTATGTGTTAAGCCACCAAATACATTGATAATGAGTTGTAAAATGCTATGAAGAGAAAGGGTAGGGTCATCAAAATGTTTTTTTATTGCCCACCTATTAAGGCGACTCATTGCATTCTCCATTTTGATCTTAGGTTTTGTATTTGGAAAAAAAATGGGTTCTTGGGGCATATCTTGGATGGTCACACTCATAGTTGAAACTCCAGTCGTTGTTACTAATATGGGATGGGATGTTTCTCCAATTTGGGTAATCCACAAAGGGACACATAAAGAAGGAACTGATTTATTCAGTCCTTTGAAAGGGAAGGATGCTTTTCTTGCACATGTTGACAGAAAGGATGCACTGACCGAAGTGGCTTCCTCGATGTTTTCTTCTTCGGCTGTTTAAATCCCAAAATTCCATGTAGGTAGCTCATGACTAGCTATGCTAAAGCTGAAAGTGCACCTAAGCTTCTTCTTCGAATTATCTATAAACATAGTTGACTTTGATGGTTTGTCCAAAATAAAGTAGTGAGGGATTTGAAGCTTAGATTCTAACTTCTTGATAATTGGGGTAGTGATGGAAAAAACCTGAGATATAGCTCCCAACCATTTGTCTAGCTTTGTATTGGCTGCTGTAAGGACTGATATGTCAGCTATCTTGTGATCTATCAATTCTAATATTGCTAAAATATTCTCACACATTTCCTTTTCTTCAGAGACTGCTTGTTTAACCTTAAGGATGTCTCTATGAAAATCATCAATATTCTTTGACTTGAGGTCGAGCTAGAGATTTGCGTAGTTAAGTTGTGCAGTGTTAGTACTAGACATAGTGGTTTCTAGTATTGTGGCGTAACGAATGAATTCCCTTTCCTTTTGACCATGATTTTCAAACTGTCCTAAAGATATATAAGGCAAGTTCCTTCCTGGAGTGTAGGGTTCTTCTCAGGTGCTAACTTTGATAGTTTTAGTTGTTTCTTCTCAGGGTAGCTGAGTCAGCATGAGAGTGTGAGGTCTTTCTGGCTTAGTAGTAGTACTAAGCTTTTGTATCAACTAATTGCAGGTTGGACACTGCTGTTGTTGACCTTGGTGTTCTGTAGTAAGATATTTTGAAGACCTTGTGGGATGGTTTTGGACCATCTTTGCAACCTTCTCGCGAAAGTTTGTTTGCACCTGGGTTGGTAATCGGAAGGATTGGGTAGCAGCATTAAATGGAATTGGGTGTGCTTTGGAAATCTTCTGGTTGTCTTTCAGTAAGGTTGATTGACGGTATTGTTCATATTTAGCTTCCCAAAGTTTAGGATATTGGATTCCAGTCCATTCAAATGTAATAGGAGTTGTAGATGTACTGGAACTAGATTCCACCTCGCTTACAAGCTACGAAGTCTAACGAATATGGGGTTGTAGTGGAGGCATGTAATTTCAGAAGCGAACAACACTCAAAGTTTTGAGCTGAGTTATTTAGGTAGGCATTTCATGTCAAAACCTTGGGGATGAATATAATCTTGGAGAAGTTCGTAGATGTAAGGGTCATCAAATGACACATAATACTTGGGAGAGATAGTGCTAAAGGCAGGGCCATCATGTAGAGGGTTGGCAAAGCCTCCTATTATGGCATTGGCTAATTGGTTATTCTGAGTACCTATTAGAACACAGAGGCTATTGATATTCATGGATGGTCGAATGAGAGCATTCAGGCCAAAACAGATTGTGCCCAGATGGTAATATTTGAAACCCTGGGATTTTGCCGAGTCGATATGTGACTTTTCAAGAAATGGGACATGGGTGGGTTCATCTTGAGATGTAAAAATTACATCAACGGAATGAATCCGAATCTAAGAAGAGGCAAAATATTGATAAAAGGGCATGTTATATACTTGAGCAGGTAAAATTGGCAGGATTTTCTAGTTTGGGTCGGGGATGGTTTTAGAAATAGAAATAGTAGAAGAAGAAGTCGAAGCTTCTCTGGAAGAAGACTTTTGGCCTGGGAGAGAAACCAGAGGAGATAGTGCTTCAATATGTACATAGTTTATTGTCAATAAACTTGAATCCATTTTGTTGTACACCTAAATGCCTTGCCTTCCACCTACAACAAATGGTCTATGCTCTTCTAGATGTGACCTAAAACTCGGTGATTCTCGGGGCACGATACGGTCTGTTACAACAAGAGAAGATGCAACTATATCAAATGACACAGATAGAGAAACAAAACAACTTTGCTCAGTCATATGATCCTATAAATTTTGATGAAGCTATTAAAGAATAAGTTTGGATAAAAGTTATGGATGAATAGATTGATGCTATAGAAAGAAATAATATTTGGGAGCTTGTCGCAATGTCAGGCGTTAAATGGATATATAAGACCAAATTGAATGCTAGAGGTGGAATTGAGAAACCTAAAGCAAAACTTGTAGCTCAATGTTTCAGTTCTAAATAAAAATTTTATGTTCTAAATAAAAAAATAATATTGGCTATAATTAAAAAAAGTGAATATGTTGTAAAGTATTTAGAAGTTAAAAAAAATGTGTGACAAAAATATTTGAGCTAGAGATTTAAATAACTATTTGAAGATGTATAGTAACTAATTTATGTTGATATCAACTTATAGAAAGAAAAAAATTAAATTTTTATGGTTAACATTTTGATTTGGTCTTATATATATTATATTTAACATCCAAAAATACAATTTGAACAATAAAAAATAAAAAATAAAGCATTATATTTTACACTTTAAAAATATTTGCACGTGAAAAAATTTGATCTTTCAACTCATGTTAAATGTGTGCTTAAAATAAATCTATACAAATTCTAAATCAATAATTAAAAATATATTTTCCATATTCCTGATCCCCATGCTAGATTAATATCACATAAAAACCAACCACTAAAAAAAATACTGCAATTAATATTAACTTTGATTCTGATTCTGATTCTGTTGGGATAAGCCAAAGTTTTTAGTGATATTTGTACAAGGAAAAAGTCTTCATCGGAATTCTATCAATTTCATCCATTATTAATATTGAGTCGGTAGGATGGGTGTGGTTTTTGATGCTTCGTATTATTAGAGTTGTCATCGTGGCTATCACACTCAGTTCTGTCTCCCGTTGCATTCGACGATGGAATCCTCTGGAGTGAGTATTGAATCTCGGGATCCATGAATCGGAATCAAATTAAACTATGTATTGTAACGTGAACAATGAATACGTAGAACACAAGCGTATGATAATCGTCACAAATGAGTAAAGACTGAGCTCATCTTCCAACAAACTATTTTCTTCCCCGCACGTTTTTCTTGCCAAACATAGAAGACATTTCAGAGTTCAACGACCAGTCAAATATATAAGTGTGATAATTTCGGTGTTTATTTTTTTCGATTTTAAGAAAGATTGTTGAACTTATTTTTAACTATAAAATTATTGAGTCTAGAGGTTTATTCTACAACCTAGTATAATGTGTAATTCTGTTCATTCATGATCAAAATTGAAGTTTTGCTATAGTTATTAGAGGGATCCAATTTCTTCACTTGTAAATTTTTTTATAATCAAACATTATTCAAATATTTTATATAATTATTTAATCTTATACAAACATTTAAATAATATCCATTAAAAAATTAAAACCCTCTCTATTCATATTAAATCCCTATTTAAAATATAAAAAATTCATTCAATGACAAATCCATATTTAAAAAAAAAAATCATTCCATTGTTATTGACAAATTAAATAATGCTTTACATGATTAAAGTTGGTTGACTGAAGTTTTAATATGATTAAAATTTAAAATTATGTTCAAATTGAAACGAGGTTCGTAAAATCTGGTATACTCAAATTGCTTTTTTCTTTTTTAGGGTGAAAAAAACAAGATTGTATTATATAAGATATATAAAGAGATAGATCAATACATTTGATTAAGGTTGGTTGACTGAAGTTTTAATATGATTAAAATTTAAAATTATGTTCAAATTGAAACGAGGTTCGTAAAATCTGGTATACTCAAATTGAGGGTGAAAAAAACAAGATTGTATTATATAAGATATATAAAGAGATAGATCAATACATTAACATGTAGTCTTGTATATAGCCAATTTATAGGTTGAGTCAAAATATCTAGATGAATTGGGAAGTTTGACAATTTTAATTTAGCATTTCTCAAAATTTCCTTATCTCATAGAAATTGAAATTTGCTCCCACGTAAGTAAACATTAACCATTTCTTCAAAAATTTAAGATTTCTTAAAGATGCATCTGCAGAGTGAGAATTTTCCATTGAACTTTAAGTATATTTTACATTGTTTTGGAAAAAGAAAATGTAATTTTCAAAGCGGTAACTTCGCTATTCCGCTAAGGATTTCTAAAGAGAATAATTTTTCATTGTTTCTATTTGTATAAGTAGCGATAGATAATAATTTTTACATTTTTAAAATATTATAATTATGTTATCTTTTATAATGCTGAATTAGTGTGGAAAAGAAGATTAATATATTAGAGAAAGTTTAAAAGAAAGAGTTAGGAATTATTATGGAAAATAGGATTAATATATAAGAGAAAGTTTAAGAATTAGGTTTGGTTTAAAATGTATATTTATAGTCTTGACTATCTATTTATGTTAAACGTAATACAAAGGAATTTGACACTGCTTCAAATTATCCCAAAGCAATGTCGTAATAATATAATCAATTTTGTATGTTGTGTTGATTTATGGATATAATATAATCAATTTTGTATGTTGTGTTTTGTATGTTGTGTTGATTTATGGATATAGGGAAAATTTTGAAACAATCTTTAAAATTAGCCATTATAAATAAGAAGAGTTAAAGAATTATTGATAATTTTAGCAATAAGGTGCCTAGTATCTCATTTTGGTTTCTCATTTTGTTTCAAAGCTTTGACATTTTACTATGTTTAATGGACTTTTTTTTCTCACCATGTTTCCTTCATGTTTAGTGGATTCATTATAATGATTTTAAATATATTTAAATAGGATCATCTTGAATTTAATGAAAGATTGCACGAGTGTGACGAATGGGAAAACACTAATAAGGCTATGAGCCCACCAAAAGGAAGTGTTAACTAAGGTATAAGTGGAATTAACCTATATTTCATGGTTAATACAATATTTTACATACAACCCCGTTCATGTGATGTACACAATAACATTCTATACTGATATTGTGTTATTATAATTATGTTTTTTAGTGGATTGATTAATTAATATAAGAAATCATTTTATTATTGTGTTATTATAATTATGTTTTTTAGTGGATTGATTAATTAATATAAGAAATCATTTTTATCTTTAATTTGCTACATATTTCATTGCCACAAGTAATTTTTGTATTCTTACTCTTCAACAAAGTTCAACCATGAATTTATTTCTATTAATAATGAAGTAATAGAGTTATATTATGACTCTTCCTTTTCCTCTTTGTAATGTACCAAGCCACCCACAAGCTATGTAACATTACCATAAACTCACTTTAAACACTTTAATTTTTAACTTTCCTCATGTAATCCTAGCTCTTCTGTGTATAATTATAATCTCTAATCACGATAATACTATTATGTCCTGCATATGAACACACATATAAGCCCATTATTAACATTATCATTCATAATCATGCATAATAAACATAGTTATATCATGCAACATATCCATAATAATAATTTAAATAGGAATTACACATAATTAATCACATTAACCATACACAAGAGTAGAACACTATGAAACCAAAACTAGTTGGTAAACAAGGATATTCCTCTGAGCCTTAGGTACTATTGTTCAAGGAATATCAATAATAGGCCGTAATCGTGTTGGGACTATGACACTACAAGGGTGAAAAAATACTATAAAACTCATCCCAATAATCACACTAGTCATTTAAATAATGATTCCAACTCCAAGACTCTCCCCCTCTTCAGGCCACACAACTCAAAGGGGATCACTTTCTTTGCAATGTATTACCTCAAGCTATCTCACCTCTTCCAAGGTTGTATTGCAGGTTGGACAAGAGAATTTGAATTGGTTGTCACATGGATGTCTCAATGGAAAATATACAATATATTTTTCTCCATATCAATTTTATTTACAATCCAATGGACTTAAGCTAGGTCGCTTATATGTGCCCCCACAAATCTTCAAATTTTCTACCATTGAATTAAGATTATAGAACGGTGAAAAATGAATGAGGTGCCCAACTCACAGAACTAACACTTTTGTATTCATGTTTTTATCTTGCCAATTAGCACTTTCTTAGTTTTATATATATATATATATATATATATATATATATATATATATATATATATATAAACTAATTTATTTCTCTATAAAATTGATATATGGTTATGTTATATTACATGGACATCAAAATATATTTTTAATGATTGAGAGTGAGAGTGAAATATTTTTACTACTTCAACTTAGTATTCTCACTCAAAAGGTGAGATTATTGTTGTTTTATAATTCTTTTATTTATAATACTTTTAATTAAACAAACCAAACTCACATATTCATTTTTGTTTTTCTAAAATATCACTAACCTTTTTTTTTTTTGAAGAATATATATATTTTTAAAGTGACATGTGTCAACTCCAAGTTGATCACATACACATTTACACATCTCCATCATATTGGGCTATATAATGAGCCTCTTGACTCATAAAGTACATTACAATCATGAATTTTAAATTCTCATGGCCTTTATTTCTTAATTATTCTTACTGAACATCTAAATAGGGATCACATATATATAATGTACATAAAAAGATTTCAAAACAACTGAAAACATGCCTTCCTCATAACATAATCCATTTTCGAAGTGGCATTTGTTGGCTATAGACATATTAGACAGATTTATCAACATCTAAGGAAAATTAATGTTTAGAAATAATATTGGCCACATTAAGTGGATGGGTTTCATATTTATCAATAAATTAACGCCGTCATCTACTAAGGAAGGTTGAATCTTACATAGTTCACATTTAAATATGGGACATTTTTCCTAAATGTTGATATGTGAATAACCACTTGCAACTATATGCATAACACCATATTGACTCCTCATTTGAGCATGATAATCCATAAACTTAGCACCTACGTTTATGTAGTTGATTAATTGTAAAAAAATGGATTAATTGGGATATGATAAAAAAATCTTTATCACATGATCATTGTGATATTTATTAATTTTACATTTGGGCTATCGGTCCAAATCGATTTTCCTTTATCCATATTGTGTCATGAAATCATTAGAACAAACATAATTATTTGATATGAATCATATAAAGGTTTATTTACTACATCAACAAGAGGACTATCAAAAATCCTCCTTCATCCATGAGTACATGCTTTATCCATGGGTGCAAGGATGTAATGAATTAAACTATTTATCACACCATTCAGTTTGATATATCCTTATCATTCTCTTCCATTAATTTTTTTTCTTCCCCAAGGTTGTCATTAATGAGCATATTATTAACTTCATTTCTAGCACTTTCACATATATTCTTTTTGAGATCCACCACTAACATGTTGGTTTTTTTATTAATAAAATACAAGTGTGATCTTATAGAAAATACTTATGGGAAGAAAAATATGTGCTTATGTTACCAAAATTCTATTTAGTAAACAATAATATTTGTAATAAATTATTTTTTGAGGTTTTATCAGACTAGGGTTTGAACAAGTTTTGTATGTTCAAAATCATAATATATCAAAATCAATATCACCAAACTCATATTTGATGTTTATGAGAATTTCCTTGGTTCATTGATATTTTCTTTACTAGAAATTTCTTAATTTGGAATCATAGGAAATTATCATTTACCACATAGTAGATAAAGGTACAAAATAGAGTCCCTTTCTAATTTAGGTATTATGCTTACTTTTAACCAAAGTACTATATAAACTTTATAATTTGAGTATTATGTTTATGAGATTGATTTTTATTGTGGTTTAAGTAAATTTGAATTTGGTTAAGTTATTAGTAATTTTGGGCTTCAATTTTATAACACCCATGGTTTTGTTCGTGGTATTCATCTCCAATATACTCTATTTAAAAGCTAAAAAAGTTTTCGGATATCACCACTTCTCCTGTTATTGGGATTAATACTAACCAAAAAGATGTTGTACCGACACTCACTATTATTTTAGAAATTGACTTCATATAACCTTCCATATTTTAATATTTTTTGTGATATTAATTCAATGTACTTATCAACTGAAATTTAACCTTAACCACTAGCCATGACTAGGTAGAATATTTAAAGAGACCCAAACATCCACAACATTACTAAATATTATTTCTAATCTTGGGATTTGGATAGCCTATGTTATCCCAAAAAAGGGAAAAATAATGTGAAATTCCAGCATTCTCATACAGATGGAATCTTTTGAAATATTCTCATGATTACGAGAAAATGTTACATGGCCAATGTTTCGAAATATGAAAATAGTAAACTTCATTCGCCCACATCCATGGTCATTAGAAAGGAAAACACTTGTTTGCAGTGGGTGTAACCCTTAAACGGAGCGTTATGTAGAGGTTGAGAGAATCCTCCACATATCTCAGTTTAGTATAACTTAAGACTATAAATGCATTATGTCAAGGTTTGGGAGAATCCTTCACATTTCTAAGTGCAAACTAACAGAATACTGGATTAGTTGTACGTAAAACGTTTGCATTGAAATTGTGTTTATTTTTTTTTAATGTTTTAAGAGTAAATGCTCGAGTGAGTTGTACCAAAATATTATGAAGACACAAATTTCAATTTACTCAAGCATCTTATGAATCATTCTTGCATTGAAATTGTGTTTATTTTTTTTTAATGTTTTAAAAGTAAATGCTCGAGTGAGTTGTACCAAAATATTATGAAGACACAAATTTCAATTTACTCAAGTATCTTATGAATCATTCTATGATATACCTGTCGAATCATCTCCGATCAAACAATTTGTCCACATAATTATTTACTCGAAAGTTCCTTAAAAAAAAATCGGCAATAATCACATCAAGAAACATTTTTCGATGTGTTTTGAACTAATAATTGTGATTCATCGTCATAAAATTAGTATCATATTTATTGGAAAGAACATTTGTTAATTTAGTTGATTCAATAACCATTAGTATCAAATTAATAAATTATATAATAACATTGAAAAAATTGTTATTATATCAATCTGTTGTAAACATAGTAAAATAGGTTAAATATTATAAAAATTTCTCAATTTTCAATGCCAATGGTAAATGTTTTGGATATGTTCTCTTTTGTTGAGTGTTTTCCATCTTTGCTTGTTATACTTTGCTGGACTTTACCAACTACTCCTCTTTCTCATATAAAATCATGAGAGGCTATCAAACTTGTAACATAGGTGATGATATCAAATTCTTTCCCTGCATGCCAATGAGAAATGTTTATATATAACCATATTCTAAGTTACTACTAACACTCCCACAACATTTAGCCAACAATAAGCCATCATGTTATGACACCAAGTTCTAGAAACATTTAGCCAACAATAAGCCATCATGTTATGACACCAAGTTCTAGAAACAAACACATAATAGTAGAAAAAATAAATAGACAAATAAGTACTTTAAACAATCTAAATAGATAATGGCTCTTGCCTACAAATAGATTTTAACTTTGTCACAATTTATTTGACAGTATTTACATAGAAATTCAATATAGTATTATTCCTTTTCCCTTTCAGAGGATATTCAACAAAATGAGATGACTCCAAAAAATTCACATTTTATTGACCACAAACAGTGTTGAAACAAGGTATGTACCTACAAATGTATTGAAAGATTTTGAATGGGAATGCAAGTGAAGATTGGGGTTGGCCTACAAAACTCAAAGGTGACTTCTCCCATTTCAATAGTAGTAATACAACCTTCCCTTCTACATAATTCAACAATTAACAAGGTATCGTCTCCCGTAGTACTTGTGGAGAACCTTCGTTGCAGGCTCGTGTTAGTGCCACCCTCTTGAGATTGAGCCTATACGAGTTCATGTTATTCTGATTCGAGTGGCTTATTTCTCTTTTTTCGTTCTTCCATTTCCACTACTCGGATGAGGTTCTGCCACAACAATTTTAAATAAGTGTAAAATCACAAACATGGTCCATCCAGCTAAATTATATGCAAACTCCTAACTTTTCCAGGATACTATGACACACACAACTTAATACTTTTTGCATCCTCTGATCTCCAAGCAATGAGGTCGGTTATTTATTTGTATGTGGCATCCTCCATCTGGGGATGAGAGGACAAGAGCTACAAGAACCATATTAATGCAACTGGTGTGGTGTCTACCTGTGAAGATAAAATTGATGGTCATCTCTCGAATATATTTATATAAATAACTCCCAATCTTGATGCCATCGGCATCGATATCTCTGGTTTCAACGAGCGCCATGAGTCTTGAAAGTATATACTCCTCACGCTGCGTCAACTATGAATTAAACATCATTAGTGTTGTTCACATCATTTCTTCGACGTCCGATGACATCCATGGTGAATTTTTTCACCACCAAAATGGCCTATGATAGTTAGTTGAATGCAGAAGCTGCAAAAAAAAATCAGTTGAACGGTTATATAAATTCAAATTTCAAATTTCCAGCGGGGTTGTCAAATTCAAACTTAAAATTCAAAATGAGCGTACCATTAATGTATTAATGTGTACATTGTATCGTATATCTTCACATTCCTATGGTCTGGTGGTAGTGGTGATGATGTATGGTCTGGTGGTAGTGGTGATGATGGAGGTGGCTAGAAATTTCTCAATGTGAAGTTGTATTATATTTTTGGTCTTTTTTTGAGAACAAATATCATTTTTAGAAGTTTTTCGGTCTGGTGGTAGTGGTGATGATGTATGGTCTGGTGGTAGTGGTGATGATGGAGGTGGCTAGAAATTTCTCAATGTGAAGTTGTATTACATTTTTGGTCTTTTTTTGAGAACAAATATCATTTTTAGAAGTTTTTCAACTTTCGGCAAGTCAAAGTAATATTTTTGTTTAAAATTTCATTTTACAGTAAAAAGAAAACTTGTCAAAATTTTTATTAGCTTTCTATTGCTTATTTTTTAGAATTTTTTATTCACATTTGATATGTCAACATAGCAACTGATTGACCATGTGTTCTTTCAAAATCAAGGGATCATAAAAATTTATGTTTTTTTGCCTCAATGTATTATTTGTTAACCTTGTTTTTTTGAAAAAATATGTGTTGCAACAATATAGACAGACTCTACTTTGGTATGGCTTATTTGCAAAACCAACAGATGCACATGATAATTACTAGAAATTTTTTGCGAAACCAACAAATACACATCATAATTACTAGAATTTTTTGATTTGAACCAAGAAAAAATTGCAAATTTTGAAGATGTTTAACATAGCACCATGTTTCTCAACATATTAGTTAAAAACTAAAAACCTAAAACTACCCATTAGAGAAGGCAGACCAATGAAATGCACCATAATTTTCTATATTTTTTTTACGGTATATTTTGGAAGATACAAAAATTTGATTTCATTGAATCATAATGACTTTTAGAAATTTTTTGCACACATTTTACTAGAATAGTTAAAAATAGAAAATACCTATGAAATTCCATAAAGTTATATCTACTGCAGTAGATTCAATTCTACTGATGTTGATATTGGTTACGAAAGTAAATTCACCATATTTGATGGAATTTAACCATATCAAACTTTGAGAAAAGTGAAAAGGGTCGAGTTAGAGTTTCTGCCCAGAATTAGTAAAAAAAATCGGTCATATTTACTTTTTATCGTGAATGGACATCAAAATAAATGAAAATTACAAAAAAAAAAAAAAAATAGTCAAAAAACCTATATTTATTCTCGACTATGAAATTGAAATGATGTGACACTCCAATATAATTGTTTTGGGTTAAATGTTATAAATAAACTCAATTGAAATGTCACTTTAGCACTCACATTTTTCATTTGCAGCTTTTGAATACCAAGATTTGAATTTAATTTTTAGTAAAAAAACAAATTTGGGTTGGATTTTAAAATGAATTTTTTGCGCTGAATTTTGAAAGTGAGGTTTTAAGATAAATTTTGAAAGTGAATTTTTTTGGTTGGATTTTGAAAGTGGGTAATTTTTTTGCTAGATTTTCAAAGTGACTTTTTTAGGCTTGATTTTAAAAATCTACATATATTGAATTGTTTTAGGGAATTAAAAAATTTTTGAAGAGAAAATATGATTGAATTAGAGCTCATAGAGAATACTTGAGAAACTATTACAAAAGAAAGAAGGAAGAACGCTTAAATATTGAAAGGGAGAATAAATCTCAACAAGAATTTGAATGAGGTATGTAAATGTAGATATTATAAATGATATTTAAAATTTAATAGTGTATTGTGGAATTTAATTTTTATTTGATGAACTGATTAGAAAAATATTTTGCAATGTAAACAGAGATATGTTTTCCTCATAAAAATGATGCTGAGATTCAAAATGTTGAAAGGCAAAGTGAATAAGAAAATGAATCAATGATGCTGAGATTCAAAATGTTGAAAGGCAAAGTGAATAAGAAAATGAATCAATGATTGATAACGTTGTTAAATATGTTGAAAGAGATTCAAGTGAAGAAGTTAAACCACCCTTAGGTATGTATATATATGTCATCTATTATTGAAATTATAGATATTGATCAGTTTCAATTTCATGAAATCTATTTTTTAATTTAATTATTTAATGTATATTTATACTAGTTTACATTAAATTCTCATATGTACATATGAAATCAATATCAATGATGAGATGTTAGAGAATGTCAACACTAGCACATATGGAGATAAAAGATCTGACCATGTTATATGATATGGAGTTAATCTCATTATTGATAAGTTTTTCAAGGATGAAAATGTGAGAGTTCAAGCTCAAATTTTGAGAGGTCTCTTAACATCGAAGAAATTAAAAGAAGGTACAACACTATTGGGCATTCAAAAATCCACAAAAGATAAAAAGGTGAAGGAAAATGTGATCCAAAATATAAATAGTGCTCTATAATCAATTGGAATTATCTAGAAAGAAAAGTGATCTAGATGCATGTAGAGCAATACAAATGGCAGTGGTTTCATCAAGTACTAAAGAAAACTGTTTGGTAAAATCTATGGGAAAAAAATTAGAGATCTCAAGAAAGACATTGCACAAGCATAGGAAATTTTGATTGCGAATAGATGCAAATAACAATATTGCTTGTTGGATAGTTATTTGCAGGCAACCATATAAAGTTAGACTTGGAGAAGATGTTAAAAAAAATATCTGAATATTGGATGAAAAATTCATGTGTTTCACCAGAAGTAAGGGACGTGATGCAGTGAAAAATAGAACGAAATCAGTAGTAATGACATGCAAAACATATCTTGGACACCACTAAGATAGAGTTGTCCAATAATTTCATAGAAGAGAATTATGGAATTAATGTCTCAATCAATACTTTGTGAAACAAAAAAAATGGTATGTTAAACCTATCACTGCACATGACACTTGTTGTTGTTGTTATCATGTGGAATTTAAATCATATTATGACACATTCCATAATTTTGCTAAAACAATTTATAAAAATGCACCTCCTCCTTCCACTATCCATGATTTCACATCTGAAATTCTATGTGGAAGAGAAAATCATGAATTCTTTTACCAAAAGAAATATGCTCATGGTAAAATGTGTGATCATTGTCGAAATTTGACTTCGTATCATGACAAATATATTATTGATATGAATGACCAATCATTATCCAACATAAAAGTGGAATGGAAGATATGTGTATATATCCATACATCAATTGGTTCAAGTAGTAGTATAAGTGCTCGAAGGGTTGATTTACAACGAGAACAAATTTTTGTGATAGATTTTTTGAAGAATTTTGAGACAGAAATTTATAAATACACTAAGAATTCTCATAGAGCTCTATGGAAGGACCTACAATTCAAAAAATCATGTGAAATTTTTCCACCAGGGACCATTTTGTCAATAGTTGATTTTGCAAAAAATTACACTTTTGTTGCACAAAATGAAATACACAATGAATATTATCATTCTAACCAAGTATTTATGATTTCCCATGTTCCATATAGACATGTTGAACAAAATGTTGATCTTACAGAAAGCACTAGTGAAAATAAACATGTTATTAAAGAATAGCATTTTTATATCAGTGATGATTGTACACATGATACACATTTTTTAAGACATTGCTTTTATAAGATTTATGACTCATTGAAAGATCTTGGAATAAAATTAAATGAACATTGGATATGGTGAAGTGGATGCATAGGTCAATTCAAATCTTCACAATCATTATTTTGGTGTGTCATCTTTAAATGAAACCGAACATTCAATAACCAAGATAAGGTTTATCCATGAGAAATTTGGTGGGTAATAATGAAATAAAAAATGGCATGCATTTTACTTATCATTTAACTTGAAAATTTGGTATAGGGAAACTATAACTATTACAAAGGGTATGAAAAGCTGGGTTCTAAAATTCTACATGTGTGAGCCATACAAAGTGCCAAGTAAATGCAAATTTACTATAATATGTTTGCTTTGAGAAAATTTATATTAAAAGTTTAAAAGTATTAGTAGTCCTTATATACAAGATGATGATATATTCATGAATGTAACATGTATACATGTACTAGATGTTTTATAATGAAATTTTAAGCTATATGATTGTTTTAGATATCTACACCATTATAAGATTCTGAATGTGAAATGTACCATGCTTTGTAATTTGAAATTTTTGCAATTTTACAAGTTTACAAACATTTCTCCATATTCATGAACTTAGATGTAAAACATTTAAGCAGAAAACCACGAATCATGAAAATTGTAACATGTTTTAAATAATGTTTATTTTTTACTAAACTCACAAACTATAACTTCAAACCTTACATCAAATAAAAAGTTGGAAGTTAACTAGAACAACCAAGCAAAGGTTTATCCATGAGAAGGCATTCATTCTAATTATCATTTAACTTGAAACATACATCACTTGAAAATATGGTATGGGGAAGCTATAACTATTATAAAGGGTATAAAAGTTTGGGTAAAACTTAATATTGAAAGTTAAGTATCAACCCACATCCATAGTATCTCTTTTACCCAAGAATCTAAAGATATATTGAGATGTAAACTAGATTAAAACATAAACTACATATTCATCAATATTTTAAAATGCAATTATTAAGGAATTTCACATTTTTCTCCAACATTGAATTAAATATATATGGTAAAGGAAAAAGTTCCAGAAATTGTTCATATTAATGCAGCAAAGTGAAAGAATGGTAATTGTACTAAATTTCCACGATCTATTCATATTAATGCAGCAAAGTGAAAGAATGATAGTTGTAATGATAGTTGTAGTAACTATCCAGGATTTGAATAGAAAAATGTGAAGGAAAATATTAAGAAAATATTAACAAGGTTGTAGATATACTAAGTGTAAACTTCACATGCTTGTCTCAAGTATTGAATTAATATATGGAAAAGAAAAGAGTTCATGAAATTGTTCATATTAATGCAACAAATGCTTCACTCTAGATAAAAGGTAGAAAAGTGTATATATATATATATATATGTTTTCATTAATATGGGAATATTAAGACATATTTAGATGTAAACTAGATTAAACCACAAACTACATATTCATAAACATTTTAAAATGAAAATGTTAAAGAATTTCACATTTCTCACCAGCATTGAACTTAGTATATATATAGTAAAGGATAGAGTTCAAGAAATTGTTCATATTAATGCAACAAAGTGAAAGAATGGGAATTGTACTAAGTATCTAGGATCTGTTCATATTAATGTTGTAGAGTGACAGAATAGTAGTTGTACTAATTTTCCAAGTTCTGAACAGATAAATGTGGAGGAAAATATTAAGAAAATACTAATAGGGTTGTAGCTATACTAAGCATAAACTTCACATGATTCTCTCGAGTATCGAATTGATATATGGAAAAGAGAAGAGTTCATGAAACTGTTCATATTAATGCAACAGAGGCTTCACTTTAGATAAAAGGTTAAAAGGGGTCTCTTTAAATTTACATAAGAGGTTATATATATATATATAGATAATTTTTTCATTAATATAAGAATATTAAGATATATTGAGATGTCAACTATATTACACCAAAAACTACATATTTATAAATATTTTAAAATGAAAATGTTAAATTTTTCATAGCTATAAAAACAAAATTCGAAACACTATACCATTAAAGAACAACAAATATTTCCTCATATAAATCAAAGCACTTCAAAGCCCATATTCCTAACTATGTATCAGAGAGAATAATAAAGTTGTAATGTGACAAATTTATAAGGATGTATATAAAAATTATCTATCTAGTGCAAGTTCACCTGCGCAACTCTTAATAGTTTTCTTGTTATTCAATCATTGATAAACAAATTTCCCTAGAAGTCACCACAAACAGTTGATACAGTTTTTGGTCATTTTGACATTCACTCTACCCTAAGTGGAGATGTAGTTGACATTCACTCTACCTTGGACTATCTCCAATGGAGGGCCTCGACAGTGAATGATCTCCTAGAAAGCTTAATGTGACCTCAAATTGTATTTTGTGTTAGATCAAGCTAACAACATTTTCATGTAAAGAGTCTGCGTCTATGGATTATAGCATTGAAACAAAAGCTCTAAAGAAGAAACCAAATTCAACTCCAAAATCTAGCTCATGACTATTTGTAAACTTCGGGACCCAAACAACCCACTTTTATCAAGTCACCCAAGACACACAGACAATAGATAAATCAAGAAGGTAATGGCTACAAAAGCAATCAGATGCATCATACGTAGACAAGAAAAGAAAGGACTAAAAAAGCATCGGATATCAATTTCAAAGATATCAATGGAGATACATCATACATGATACTAGCATGATGATTCATGAATTTTCTCCTCTATTGTTCTGTCACTGGTTTTCTTCCACAATTTAAACTATAATTTATGTGGGCAACAAGATGATATTAAATTGTTGACTATGTTATGTCAAATTTCATTTGATTGTTCGTATATAGCTATGTGTTTGTCACATCGTTTTGATTTAATATAAATTTTAATGGATGTTTTTGTTTTAATTATTGTTCAGGGAATACAAATCTTGCATCCCATATAGTCTACAATAGAAAATTTTATAATTATAAATCTATAATACAAGTACAAACACCATTCAACATTATTATCTCCCACCACGCTTCAAATTATCACAAAGGGTTAATTAACAAAAAATTGCGCATTATTCTTACCAACCTCCAGCGACCGACAGAATTCCTCCAGCCAGTGTCAAACTCATCTAGCTTCGATATCCTCCAGCACCAAGCTTCTGTAGCTAAGGAGACCTGCAAAACCAACAAAAAACATTTAACCAATTTGAAAACAAAACTATAACAACAAATTAATATCAACCTGACCTTCAATGTTAGAGCTGGTCATGATGCACAAATAACATTCAGTAGAAAATATAATGAAGCTTTGCAACAGATCATGACCTCCTAAACGTCAACCTCACCTACAATGTTGGACCTTGTCACAATGTGCAAATAATGTTGAGCAGAAAATACATAGTGAAACTTTTCAACAGGCTCATGGCTAAGATATATATAAACAATTTTTTGGCCGAACTAAAATTTCGACCAAAAAAAAATTCAGCCGATTTTTTTTTTCGACCATACATAAAAATAAATTAGCCAAAAAACTATTCCTGTTGAAAAACTAACTGCCCAGATTTTCCCCACCAACCAAAAATCCGTTGCAAAATCCGTTGCAGGCTATCGTTAACTTTAACATTCAAATTTTCAACCGAACATTATGTTTAATTGTTTGGCTAAAAAATGGAATAGTTCAGCTAAAACGGCACGATGATGAATTTTTCATTGAGAATTCTCACAAAAGTGTAACCCATCTTCCCATTTCCACCCTTTGACTATGCATTAATTTTTCCCCTAATGGTGCCTTCTCTGTATTTGGATGCCCATCCATGGTGTGTCATCCGTATTGGATGCAATTGTATGGGTCATAGTCAATCGAGTGCATAAAAGGCCGATAGTAGGCCCTTATGTGTTGTCAGATCTTGCTTCTACACGTCCAAAGGGCCTTAAATATTCTAAAAGCTAGAAATATAAAATGCAATATTTTATACACTTCAAATTCAATCTTTTCCGGTGCTAAATTTGCTAAATTTACTTAATCCCAGTAACATCGCAAAAATGAAGTGAGATTTTATTGTATAAAACGCATGGTTACGATGTCAGGATTTTCAGTTCCCGGTGTGAACTTTAATAGCATACATTTAAGTCATGTATCGTTACAACATTAATGGATTCCTCGATGCTTTAGAGCCATTTTGTATTTCCACCGCATTCAATGGAGGTCGTATTGCATTTCAGAGTTTATTAAATGTCAGGAAAGACATTTTACATAACCTCCACGGGGTTGTTGTCATGCTACTAAAAATATATGTCACACCTGCAATTTGAAAAGTTGTCAAATTTGCAATGATTACAAAATAAGACCCGAGCCCTTTCAGCCCAAGAAATTAATGAAAAGTAAAATTAAAATAATTTATTTAGTTTTTATATGGTAAACATTGGAGGATGCATTTTATCTTTTTGTCAAATACCAAAGTAATTCACAATAAACGCATTATCAAATGTGTTATACGCTGTCGCAGCAAGGATAATAAGATATCATCAAACATCTATTTAATATTAATTACAACTATGTCAAACACTTTGCATTGCAATATATGCTATAATGTTTTTTCTATTTAATTTATGAAAAAAAATTACTATAATAATAGATTTTTAATATATTTTATAAAAAATTTATAATATTATATTTTTATTTAATTTAAATGAGTATAAAAATTTAAGACAATTTCTTTTTTCATTAAAACATATTTATGTTTATTATAAAATATAATGATAAGATATAATATGTCTTTTGTTTCTGGAAAGCACATGTTCAAATTTAAGCATTTTCCCTATAAATCAATTCAATTAAAGATATTGTATCCCATACAAAAGATTAAATTGTGGCAACATAACAGAAATGTTACGGCGACTAGTATTTATTAATAATGTTTGGAGTGCGAATATAGCCCTTCCCTTTTGGGACTCCTTTTCCAGAAATATCCTTATTTGGAACACCTTATACTTTGCAATATTATTGAGATGTGATAATTGATTTGTATACGATTTTCTTATTATTAGCATAAGTACATTTGCTAATGTGGTTGATATATGTTGATTAGTGTCATTTTCATGCATTGATTAGTGTATAAAAGGTGGCAAATGTCATTAATCAGTGTATATCAACCACATAATAAACGTGGTTGTGCTAGTTGATATCTAATGTCCATGGGGTGGATTTATTGACAATGGTTGACAAGGGTTGATGAGGTTGACCATGGTAAAGCTTACATTAATGTGGTTGTTAAAGTTACATTAATGCTACAAAAATCGTTACATTAATGATTGAGTTAGTCGATGGCGTTGACCATGGTTGAAAAGGGTTGGCTATGATTGGCCATATTCAAACATAGATATCTTGATTGACCATTATGGTTGACCATATTCAACCATAGAGACCTTGGTTGACCATGTTGGACCATTTTAACCATGGTTTACCATTTTTCACCATTAGGAGTGAGTAAAGCATGGAATGTTCTGGGTTGACTATGGTTGACCAAAGATTACCATAGTTGACCATGGTGGACCATGGAGACATTGATTGACTATTAGGTGTTGAAATTGTAACTAGGTTCATCCTTCATATTAAGTTATTTTACATATATCAATTTCACAAAAAAAAATATTATTAGTATTTACATTATCAAACATGTTCTTCATACTTTATGTTGGTCAAAAGAAAAGTCAAAAGGGCATGTTCTTTGTGACCCTATTAAAGAAGAAAATTTGAATTTTTATAAGCATCATTTTGTTCCTCCATGTCGCCAAGTCAACCCTTGAAGATATCAAATCAGCCTACCCAAAAGTCATGACTCTTAGCATGTGGAAACAACTATACATTGGCACCAATTCCTCATCATTTTTGCAACCATTTAGATCTCCTTTTGAACAAGATATCTCGATTTTGTGGAATCGAACCTAAGGCATATAAGATGAGTTTTATGTGTCATCTTCTCCTTGTGAAAATGTGAGTTGTGGGAAGACAATAATACATATGTGATGTGAGTTGGAGGAAGAAAAACACCTATGTTATGTGAGTTGCAAGAACAGAAAGTATGTATGTGATGTGAGTTGTAGGAAGAGTATAATATATCTATGATGTCAATTGGATGAAGACATCAATATATTTATGAGATGAGCTACATAAGGAAACCAATTTCTTTGTATAATTCAAGCTATAGGAAGGCCATCATTCTTATAAAGTATAAGCAATCATTCTTTGTTAGACAAAGCATATAAAGCACATGCAAGAAGCAAATTGGTTAACTATTTTGTGGACTCAACATGGAAAAGTTTGGAGATGTTGGAATTTCTAAGTCTAATTGTTAGAAACCCTTCAGTCCTACTTGTTCTGATTAATTAATAAGTTACTTACAAAGTAAATATTGAAAATAAACACAAGTGTATGCTCAACACATTACAGATCATCAATTGAAGGAAAGAGAAATAAGCACACAAATGACACCGTTATTTTTGGACTAATGCCCCCGAAAAAACCCAATGCGGGAAAAATGGTGTAGTTATCTGAGGGTTTGATTTATTAAGTAGTTTCAGAATACAATCTGGGTGCCGAATTCGACTCACCCAGTAGAGAAACATCTCGGCAGTAGTACCTCTCCTTTGGAGACAGATGCTTCGGCTGAAACCCTGGATAAACACTCTGGCAACTCCTCAGCTCCAATCTTCCCAAAAAAAAACCCTAGTGTCAGCCTCTAGGGACTACGTCAGCCTCTTCTTCCCTCTACGTCAACTTTCCCGGTAGTTTTGGCAGTTCCAGTTGTTCTCTGTAGATCCGGCTTCTGCCCTCTATGTCAACTTTTCGGCAGTTCTGGCAATTCTCGACAGTTCCATCTTCTGCCCTTTGTGTCAGCTCTCCTGGTTGTTCCGGTAGTTCTAGCTTCTACCCTTTGCGTCATCTTTCCTGGTTGTTCTGGTAGTTCCAGTTATTCCCAACAGTTCCGGCTTCTGCCCTTTGAGTCAGCGTTCCCAGCTGTTGCACTAATCCTCCCAGCACTATCTCTTCCTCTCTTCTTCTGTATTCACTGCCCCTCAGTTTCAACTCTGATCACTCTCTCAACTTTCTC
The DNA here is from genome assembly GCA_031772625.1 of Pinus tabuliformis. Lineage (NCBI taxonomy): Eukaryota > Viridiplantae > Streptophyta > Pinopsida > Pinales > Pinaceae > Pinus > Pinus tabuliformis. Next base: position 415,956,927 of record CM062806.1, on the reverse strand, counting down.
AACAAACCCAACCCTAGAAAGTCGAATTCTTGATCTCTTGGTGTATTCTCGAAGTGACCATCAAGCCTCCTCTTATACTTTTCTCATTGACAAATCAATGGCCGAGATTAAGTCCTTGGTCAAAGGCTAAGATTATATCTGGCTTGATCCATAACTTTTGGACCATTCAAACACATTTTTATATTAATTCACATTAATATTTTATTTTCTCTTAGTTTAGACTTAGGGACTCCATTAAAATATTAATTATTTTAATATCTCCCAAACTATTTAGAATCTGCATGAACCCTTTCTGGGTATTTGAGATCTCATGTGCCTTAGCCTCTCCACTAATTTTTGTGGCTAGAGCACATCTGATGCTACCCAAAATCAACAAGAGGGCTGACTTGGCACTTGAAATCTTAGTTAGCTTGACTTGGATTTCTCTTGTTGATGAAGGATCTATAAGGAAAGGATTTTTGGGTTTTCCCACTTGGGGCGTTTTTCCTTGTCTTGGAGCCTAATTTATTGTGTCCCTTATCTTTTTGTTCATTTTATTTGTGTAATTGCTTGATGATTTATTGAATGAAGTAAAAACTAAATGGAAAATACATACATAAAAAAATCACAAGTAAATACCATGATAAGGAATTGATCTTACATTCGAATTTCAACATTATGGCCATGTTTGGTCATGGTTGACATTGATTGACCATAGTTGATCATGACTGACAATCGTTTATCATATTCAATCATGGTTGATGATGGTTGGCCTTATTTAACCATGGTTGACCATAGAGACAATGATTGACCATTATGCTTGACCATATTCAACCATAGAGACCTTGGTTGACCAAGTTTGACCATTATAATCATAGAAATCTTGATTGACCATTATGGTTAATCACAGTTGATTGTGACCAATCAAGGATGACCTTGGTTGACTATAACAGAACATGGTCGAGTTATGTTGATTGAAGACAACTATGATTGAACATGGTTGACTATTGTTAAATATGGTAAATATTGGTTTGGCCAAGTTTAATCATGGTCAAATATTTAAATATTTACTATAAAAGGTTGACTTCGATATATTTGACTAAAGTGGTTCACTATGTTTGATTACTAATATTAATAGGTGATTATGTTTGACCGAAGTTAAAGATTGTTGATTTCCAAACATAGTCCAACATAGTCAACCACATTAGTAAATGTGGTCGACTAATTTTGTATTGTCACAATGTGATGTTGGATAAATTCCAATGTAATGCAACATTGTGACAATGTTTGTCACATTGCGACAATGTTTGTCACATTGTGACAATTGATAGATTTCTATACCTTCGACTCACAATATTATTATTGTTATTATTATTATTAGTCAACTTTATTAAAACTAATATTGTTATTATTAAACATTTTTAACTCTTGATTGTGATTGACCAAGGACAACCTTAATTGACTAAGATTGACAATGTTTGACTTTGGACAACCATGGTTGACTATAATTGAATATGTTTGAGTTACGTTAACTAAGGACAACTATGAGTGAACAAGGTTGATTATTGTCAAATATTATAAACATAGGGTTAATCAAGTTTGATTATGGTCAACTATTTCAACATTGACTACAAGTGTTGACTTTTTCTAGCTATGTTTGACGGATGTGGTTGATTGTGTTTGACTATTAATTTTAATAAAAAGTAATAATAGGTGATTAGGGTTTGTCAAAGTTGAAGAGTGTTGATTATTAAAAATAGTCAAATGTATCCAACCACATTAATAAATGAATATGTTTTAAACCATATAAATATTGATATTATTAAACATTGACTATGGGTGAGCATGGTTCAACCATGGCTGAACATGGCTATATTTATCAATTGTTTGACTATGGTTGAGCATAGTTGAATATAGTTGCCCATATTCACTATGTTAAAACATCATTGACTATTTTAACTATGAATGACTATGGTTAACAATTGTATGACTACAGTTGACCATGGTTTGACTATGGTTGATCATGATTAAATATGGTTGAACATGGTTTGACTATGATTAACCATCATTTTACCATGTTTTGACTATGTTCAACCAGAGTTGAATAATATTGACTATACCTAACCATTGTATGAATATGGTTTGAGTATGTTTGACCATATTTTGACTATGGTTTATGTATTGTTGATCATGACTTTACTATAACTACCATTACAATGATGGTTGTTGATGCCTAACCATAGTTTCACTATGGCTGACCTTGTCCATCCATTATAGGCATCCATGGTTAACACTTGGCAATAGGATTTGAAACCAAAAAACAATGGTGGTTGAGACAAATAAGAGACCATTAAAAGCTAAATTGGAAATAATTAAAGACTATATTGGAAACAAATTATTATTAAAAAAATAACATTAATGTGAGTAGGGATGTTGTCATTATTAATATTATTAACAATATGTATTAATATCAATGTTATTAAATGTTATAAATAATATTTTTTAACAGAATTAATATTATGAGAAAACTTTCGGTGAAAATCACATCATAAGAAATATGTCGACGCATTTTGAACCATCCAGTGTGGTTCATCTTGTTCTGACGATGAACCACACTGGATAGTTAGAAATGCGACGACATATTTATTATGATGTCATTTTCATCAAAAAATAATTATCATATTCGATTTATGAATCATAAAAGCCTTAATTCAAATAGAATTAATATTAATATAAAATTAAATTGTTACCTAAAATATTATTATTACATTAATAATATATTTATGTTATAATTAATATAATATTTTTAATTTAATAAATTATTAATGTAAAATTATTATAATTATTAATAATATTATTATCATTAATATTAATATTAATATTAACCTTATCAATATTTTCTAAAAAAATATTGTTATAAACTTAGGTATATCTAATATTATTATAAACTTGAATTAATATTAATATAATATAATATAAAAATGTTGAACCTAATGTTATTATCATTATAAGCCTTTTAAGCCTAATGTTCACGTCCTTAAAATCATTGAATTGGGCCATAACCCCATATCATCTAAGCTCAACAGAGTGTGCAATCTATTTTCTCACATCCTAATAAAGAAAAAAAACATATAGGAGCCCTGTATTCCTATTTTTTCACATGCCAATAAAGAAAAGAACATATGGGATCCCTGTATTCCAGAATTTACTGGTGTATATGTTCCATGTGCCAATGATGGAGTAAAACATTTCAGCTGCTTCAAGGAATGTGAATGACATAGCACAAACATGTCACAAAAATATGTTACATAATTCAATACAACTGAATTTACTTTTTATTGATATTTATATGCGGTTAAGGGTAAGTGGCACAATCATTTACGGATGATGTAAATATGAAAAGAACTTATCATGCGAAATTTCATCTGTTAATATAGAATAGAAAAGACAATGATAATATGTCATTATCTTAGTTTTTAATAGAAAGAGGTTGATTAACCTAATTATGTTTATATATAAATATATATTGCTGATTCTATTGACCAATCATAAATTAAATGCATCAATTCAATCATAACTCTTCTTTTGACTGAGTGTACAATATTCTAAGAAAAACATAATTATAAAATAAAATCACAAAAAACACTCACCCAAAATTAAGAGACGTCCTAGTATCCACCTTTCTTTCTTTCCATTTTCCAAATCTTAACCCATTTTAAAATAATTTAAAATAAGTCATTTTGCCATTATTACAAGTTCAAACTTTAAAAATCTATAAAAGAAAGTTTGAGAAAACAACGCAACAACATTATTCACATTCCCCATTCAAAACTAAACCATGGAAAATGGCATACAATGAAATGAATAGGTACAATCACTTTCGAGAAAAAACCTTAACATCTAACTAGAATGAGAAAAGAGAAAACATACAAGCTACAAAAACCATTTTTATTAACACATCTCGCAGACTCTTTAAGGCTCGATGGCTGCAATTTATACCATATCAGAATCTTCAGTTGTTGGGCCGTTACCCATGTTCTCACTCCCTCCTTGCTGGGGTGATTCCGTTGCGATCTGCACGTTGGAACTCCATTCCATCTTCTCGAACAGTCCCCTTGATTTACCTGCTATGTAAACTACTTTCAACAGTTTTGTTTTATCTAAACCCTGTGCCCATTTCCTAAAATTGTCCACTAATGCGGGCCCCACATTTTTTTACGCCAGAACTAATAATATTTCCTAATGAGGTCTTCAATTCATCTTTTCGATCCTTAAAATTACCTTTTGTGTAGTCCATGTTTAAGTATAATTTGTATAATGCGCTATTTTTCGCCAACTTCTCCCAATCCTCCATAGTGTCTTCACCATCTACAATCTTGGTGTAAATGTTGTTAGCATCGTTTTCCCTTTCGTATGGAAGACATGGTTCATTGTTACTGTTACTTCAGTATCATTGATCGTTGCTTCTATTGTTGTCTCACCCATTGTTGTTGATCATTTCCGCTGTTGCTACTGTCTCTCACTAATTTCTCTTAATATTGTGAAGAGTTTACTTCTTAGGAAGATTATCAAGTCAACAAAAACAGAGCTTAATTTGAAAATAATGAAGTAGTCAAGACGAGTCCCACACAACAATCACTATTTTGGACTAGATGTCCAAGTTGTCTAGACAAAATTGGATATATATATATTCAAAAAGAGTGCAATTTACCTTGTCTAAGCTGTGGAAGATAATTTAGTACAGAAAAACATCAAGACAATGAGAATATGCAAATAAAACGATTAAAGGAAGAAATCCCAAAAGTTCATCAAAATAATGAAGCATGAGAGAAGAAATATAAAGATCTTAATATCGGTTTCATGAAAAATCAACATAAAGCAGTGAAGAAATTTGGTATCTAAGGGACCGCAATGAGAAATTACTTTCATAGATAAAAATGTCCAAGGATAAGAAACAAAGACTAAAAAAAGAAAGTAAAGTTCTAATAATGAATTAAAGGAGAATTTATCAAAAAAAGAAAAAGAAAATTTGTGCCTAAAAACCCTTAATAAAAAATTATTAGAGCACATAAAAAATTTAAAAGATAAAGAGAAAGATACTCAAGACAAAGTCAACCATTTAGAAAATAGAAAAATTTCACGTCTAAGGAATCATAACCAAGGCTTACTTATGCAAATAAAGAAGCTTGAAAGTGACAAGAAATAACTAAATGACAAGTTAAAGCAACTTCATGAAGTAGTATTGAAGTCTCCTGTCATTTCAGCTCAAGTTGAAAATAAAGAAACAAATACCGATCCAATCAAAATCGTAACTCAATGAGAGGATAAACCTACTGAAGTGAAGACACATGTAGAACTTACAGTTCAAATGACATGTTGGAATTACAACGTATGTATTGTACTTGATGGAAACCCACTTGTAGCAGAACAACTCTCTTGTATATGGTAACTAGATGAATCTATAAAAGAGATATCAGATGTGCAGGGCAGCTTCAAAGAATCAGTTCAGAAAGCAACTTACTCACATGACATATCATAGTTTTGTAGGTTAACAGCACAGAGTTACAGATCGTACTACACAGAATGAAGAAAGAGAGGAATACGCATGTTCACCATTAACCAAGCCACGTATACACACGGGTTCACTGTATACAAGTCGTGTATACATACACACACACTTTCACAAAAGGAAAAGCGCGTATACCTTGGAAAACTAAATGTTTGGTCCAAAGTATTTGGTCCATGGTATTTTGATCCATGGTATTGGTCCAAGGTATCGGGTCCGAGGTATTGACCCCAGGTATTTGGTCCAAGTTATTGGTCCTAAGTGGTTTTGGTCCATGGTATTGAGAAAGGCCTAAAACTATAAAAGGAGGAGAAGATCATTAGGCCAAGTGTGTAAGTATCGAATATCTGATATAGTGTGACATCTAATATGTAGGTTATTGGTTTATGGTGTCGTGCTAGATCTGAACCGAAGAAGAACCTTAGCACTTGATGAAGGATAATATCTAATGATGTATCAAAAACTTAAGGCTTGAAGTGAATTATCTTTATGTGGTTTGATCATGTATCGGAATAATTGGCACATGTTGTAGTCTGTAAAAATGATGATGTGGGTATGGTTGAAGTCTGGAATAGTTGTTATGTTTAAATCATCTTTTACAGATCTGTGTGCAGGTTCACTTTGAAAAAGGAGCATATACATGCTGGTACTGCATATCAAAAGAACGTATACATCATAAATTTGATTTACATATCTGTACATTGGTTCGCTTTGAGGAAAGTGCGTATGCACACAGGTTCGACACATAGAAGTAGAGTATACCTTATAAAATATGTTTTAGTTGTTTTTATTTGTTGTTGCAGTGTTCTGGGTTATTGCTTGGGTTCTGGTTACTATATTCTGGTGACAACATTCTGAATGACCAGATTGATGGAGTGATTAATTGATTCGGTTGTGGTTGGTTCAAAAGGAGATTGGTTGATGCAAATAAATTTGATGATTGAATGATGTTGTTGATGGATCCAGTCTGAAAATTTATGAAACGTGGTCCCTGGAAGAAAAGAGAAGGTTGTAGCCTCCTGTAAGCCAACACCTACATACTAGTAAACATATCAGCTAGTACAAGAGCTAGGGGGTTGTAGCTCCCTTCTAGTAGATGCTGGAGAATGAGAGAAGGTTGTATCCTTCTATAGGTAGAAGCCTGTGTATTGCTATAATACTACACCAGTACAAAATTGTAAACATAATTCTCTTATTATTAAAAGAAGACAGAGACGATTGCAACAGGTGGTTTTCACCCACATTGGGTTTCCACCTTATATCTTGGTGTTCATGTGTGTTTCTTATGTGTGATGATCTGTTCTATTTTTACTGCACCTGGTTACTGTTTATATGGTTTTGATGCACTGATTAAAGATCAATATATGATTAATTAACTGAATCATAAGTTCGTTGGATATATGCTAGTTGCACTAAACCAGTTGCGTGTACACACGAGTTCCCTTAATTGAAGTAGCGTATATGAATTTGATTATGGAAATGAAAAATTATTAATTTGATAATACTGATTCACTCCCCCCCCCCAGTATTATTTCCAACATGATAGACATTCCAAATGATGATTCTGTAGTCAACTCAACAACAATAATGTCTGAAGGAAATCAGGAAACAACCACTAACATGATAAGGGAAATTCCTTCGAAAATAACTATTTATCAACATCGTAATCACAAGAGTATAGTTTCCAAAAAATCTACATACCAATATCACTTAGAACACAGACAACAAATTTATATTCCCAAGAATACTGAAGTTTGCACAATCCAATCCTACGATAACTATTCATCACAAATTTTCAGAGATCAGAAGATTCCATAGAAGATTAATCTAGGATGGCTTGATCCATTCTTAGTATGGCAATTCTCTCTATCACTCAGAGCATCATATTGTCTTATAACAAGGAAGATGACAGTTCGGCGACGAGAAAAAAAGGAGATCCAACCTTTCATCATTAAGCTTTGAGAACAAACCTCCTCGAAGAGAGAGGCAATGTTATGAATATAATTCACATAAAAATAATAAATATAATAATAATTAATTAGTTCTAATGGTTAGTTAGTTAGTAATGAAAGTGCATGTCTTGGAGACATGACCATTCATGAAATGATAGCTTCCTAGGGTATATAAGTAGGCCCTCATTCTCATTTGTAATCATCTCATATCTCATATCAATTCTTATACAATATTCAATATGCAATTACATGTCTTATAATGAAAATTTACGTTTTTGAAGTATTTTAAAGATTTTCACTGTGTATACGACTTTTGGTCCTTACAGATGCATATTTATTTCTTATTTATTAGTAATTTAAAAAAGTGATATAATTGTAAAAAGTAAGGTTATCAAAATGACAACAAGATGAATGAGTAGGCATGTGGAGCTATATAAATTTTATGTGTGTTATATGCATGCATAGAAATTTTTTCTTTTCCTACTTTATTTTGATTGTGCACCCTGTTTACTTATAACAAGCTTTCCTACATATTAAAAAATCGTAGTAAGAAAAACCACATTAAGAAAGATAAAGTGCGAAGAAGGCTAGTAAAATTTTACATACAATATTTCTTTCTAAGTTCTTTGATGATATCATTATGGCGCCAAAGACGACTTTGACAGCCTAGGAAATCCTTGGACTCTTAATTAACCATGTCATTTCCTATGTCATGCAGATGATAGTGCATTCTTATTCTATCCAGGTAGTCGACTTGAATTAAGCATTTTTGTTCTACATTTTAAGTCGTCGATCTATCTCTTTCTTCTATTTTGTGAGCTAGTTGCATAAAATTTTGGAAAATGTTGATTCTTTTGATCAGTTGGAAGCTCTAATGGTTTCAGAAATTCTTGGGCCAAGTTTTAGAGTAATGGTTACTACTCGAGATAAGAGAATATTGGAGCTCATAGAAATTTCGAATATATATGAAGCTATGAGACTCAACATTAACGAGGAAACATAACTCTTTTCCTCTCATGCTTTTCTCAGTCCCCGACCTAGTGTTGGTTTCGATGATTTGGTCCTAAAATTTGTGGAGATCTTAGATGGATTTCAGATGTCTTTGGAAACATTTGGGATTGATTTATATGGCAAAATGGAGGGAAAATAATGGGAAGCTACATTGCGAAAAATCTCCAGAATTTTACCTCAGAACATCAAAGAAAGGTTGAAAATCACAATGGAAGGACTTGATGAAGAAGAAAGTCAACGTTCCTCGACACTTCTTACTACTTAGTGATGGAAGCTAAGTATACAACTATATTTATATGGGATGCTTCTGGGTGGAGTGGATGGCTTGGTTTATAATTCTTGGATAATACAAATGACAAGACCTCGTTTCTATATATAAGAGTCTAAGGGGTCACAATATAATAAGATCCGACATAACAATAATAATATAAGGGCATAAAAATAACAATAAGGGGTACAATGACAATAATAATAAGGGAATACACTAGTATTATAGGGACCTAACATGCCCCTATCCTTCAAAAAAGTGTTTTCCTCAATTCTTTAGTAGTTATGGATGCTTCTGTATAAAATTCTCATCCTCCCATGTAGAATATTCAATAGGTAAGTTCTTCCACTTGATGAGATACTATAAAATTGATTGATTTCGTAGCTGTCAAGTTCTTTTTTCTGTGACTGCTTTAGGTTCCAATATGATTTTTCCTTCCTCATCAAGCTCTGGAAATATTGTTTGAACTGGGAGCTTATCACCTATAGCCTTATTTAAGCATGAAACATGGAAAACAGGGTGCACTTGGGAAGATGCAGGAACTTCCAATTTGTATGCCATAGTACCGATCTTTTACAACACCTTGTATGGACCATAATATTTTGGTGATAATTTATTATTCTTCTTAGCTTACTTGAGGGACAATTTTTTGTATGGTTGTAGCCGTATAAATACCCAATCACCTACATCAAAACTTATTTCACTGCGATGTTGATATGCTTGTTGTTTCATTCTATTTTGCATCAAAGTGAGGTTATCCTTTAAGAGTTGGAGAACTTTTTGTTGATGCTCGATGTGATCTTCCACTGCTTGAACCTTAAAACTTTCTCTTAAATATGATGTGATGGATGGTGGATGATATCCATAAAGTGCCATAAATGGTGTTAGACTCTCTCATAAAACAATAATAAATCCAAAAATAAATTAATTAATTAAAAATTCCAAGTTAGGAATTTGTGCCTAACTCTTGGGTTGTTCCTCTAAGATAGGAGTTAGTTTAGGTAACTCCTATATTGGTGTGTGTCTGGTGAGAAATTATCTCAACCAAAGGTGTCTAAGATAGCACGCACTATCTTGAGAACACTGTCTCTCATCTATTTATTTGTAACACTATATTCAATTATTTTTTGTAATGTGTAATGAGAGAGAAGCATGAGGCTTCAGCCTTTTTCCGCTATATTTTGTGTCTATTTTTATATGTGTGATTTATATATTTCTATGAGTTAATTTCTCTTTTCAATAAATGGCATCATTTTTGCTGCAATATGGAAGGAAGTGTTATACCAACATTCAGCGAGAGGAAACCATTTTACCTGTTATGTATGTTTATGAGATACAAAACAATGGAGATATCCTTCCAAACATTTGTTAAGTATCTCAGTTTTCCGATCACATTGAGGATTATAAGATGAGCTATGAGATAACTGAGTGCCCAAACAAGAAAATAATTTTTTCCAAAAATTTCCAATGAAAATAGCATCTCTATCACTTACAATAATCTTTGGGTTTCCATGTAGCTTTTGAATTGTTTCCATAAATGCAGTAACAACTATACTGGCTTTCAATGGATGATATAATGCACAAAAGGGTGCATACTTGGTAAGTCTATCAACTACCACCATGATGACACTCTTTCCTTCGGACTTGGGTAAACCCATGGTAAAATCCATTGAAACATCCTCCCAACATTGACTTGGAATGCATAAAGGTTGTAATAGACTTGGGGTCTTAATTGTTTCAACTTTATTTTGTTGGCAAACCAAACATTCTGACACAAACTTTTGAATATCAAATTTAAGGCCATCAAAAAAAAAAAGTCCTTCTTAACATTGTGGTAAATTCTTAAAAATATTGAATGCCCTCCTAAGGGAGATGTGTGCAATTCCCGAAGAATCTTTTGTTTGAGTTGGGAATTCTTACAGAGGTATAAGTGATCTTTGTAGCATAAAAAATAATTTTTCCAGCTAAATGTATCAGATGTATTAGGATCTTGCTGCAACTTTTAAATGAGTGCCCACACTTCTTCATCATTCTTCCATTCATCCCTTCATTTATCCAATCTGGTTGGATAATAGAAATGGCACAAATTAATGCTTCCACATCCTCATCCTTTCTTGAGAGTGCATCTGCAACAACATTTTTCTTCTTTTTTTGTATATTACTTCAAGTTCATAACCCAACATCTTTGTGACCCATTTTTGCACCTCTTTTGAAGATTATCTTTGTTCTAAAAAGTGTTTAAGACTATCATGATCTGTTTTTACCTTGATGTGTTTTCCCAATAGGTAAGGTCACCATTTCTTAAGTGAATGTAGTATTGCCAACGTTTCCTTCTCATAAATAGATTTATGTAAATATTTTTCTTTGATTGGACAAATTTCGATAGCAATGGGTCTTTCTTCTTGCATTAAAACAACACCAATTCCATTTCCTAAGGCATAAGATTCCACAATAAAGGTTTTTGTCAAGTCTATCGTAGCTAAGACCAGTGCTTGGCACATTGCCTCATTAAGATGTTCAAAGGACTTCATTTCTTCTAGAGTCCAAGAAAAATCATCTTTCTTCAATAATCTTGTTAGATGTGCCGCTATTCTCCCATAGTTCTTTAGAAACTTGTGATAATACCCTATCAACCTGATAAATCCTCGCAAATGCTATAACAATGTGCGGATTTTCCATTCCTTAATAGCTTTAATTTTTCTAGGGTCTACCTTAACACCTTCATGAGATACAATATGACCCAAATATTTAACCTCTTGTACTCCAAACAAACATTTGGAGGTTTTTCCATATAATTGTTTCTCCTCCAATATTTTGAGCACACTGTCAACATGTTGAACATGATCCTTCCAAGACTTGTTGTAGATTAGTATATCATCAAAAAATACTAACACAAATTTTCTAAGGGTTTGAAAATGGAATTCATCAAACCTTGAAATGTAGAAGGTGCATTGGTAAAGCCAAAAGGCATGACAAAAAATTCATAATGACCCTCATGAGTTCTAAATGTTGTTTTCGAAATGTCTTCAGTCTTCATTCTGATTTGATGATATCCTGAACTAAGGTATAACCTAGTGAAGTAAATTTCTACATGCAATTCATCCAATAATTCATCAATGACAGGAATGGAACTTATCTCTAATAGTGAACTTGTTGAGCTCCCTATAATTCGGACACATGCTTCATGATCCATCCTTCTTGTGCACCAATACTACTGGAGTAGAGAAAGAACTTTGACTAGGATGAATTATACCAGCCTCTAGCATTTCTGCAACCATATGTTCAATTTCACTATTTTCGGCATAGGGATATTTGTAAGGCCTTATGTTTGGAGGAACACTTCCTGGAATCAAATAAATAGCATTATCATGATCAAAAATAGGTGGGAGGCCTTTGGGAGTCTCAAATACCCTGGAATGATTGTCTAATACGTTTTTGAGATCTAGGGAAATAGATGATTCCAATGTGGGAACCTCTAGCGAACATAATTGTGTAATTATGCCTCGTTGTTCTTTCTTTAGGATCTTTGTCATATCATTAGAGTTGATTATATTTCCTGGTTTCCCTATGATACCCCTTAGTTCAACTTCCTTTCCTTCCGAAACAAATTTTAGGAAAAGTTCTTGAAAAATAAAAGTTATCATACCCAAAGATTGTAGCCATTGGAATCATAGTACAACATCAACAACACCCATTGGAATGGAAATCATTGGACTTTTCAACACATATTTTCCCATGGATAGCTTGATATTATGTCACTTTCCAGAGGAATTTATGGTTCCTCCATTTGTAACCAACACTTGACACTCTGGTGTTGAATATAGGAAGCAATTCAATTCTCTGGCTATCTTATGATGAATAAAATTATGGGTACTATCTGAATCAATCAATACTATTACATTTTTCTTCTTGATATGTTCTTCTATCTTGACAATTCGAGGAGTGGTAATTTCAAACAATGCATTACAAGATATGGTCGGATTCATTTCTTATTTCTCTAGGGTTTGTTCTTGGTGTGTATCCTCTTTTTTTGATGTTTTTGGTTCCTTTTCTTCCTCCTCTTCACAATCTATGTAGAATAATTTCTTCTCAACACACTTATGACATTCAGTGTATGTTCTATCACAACTTTAACAAATCCCTTTTGCTCTTTTTTCTTCCAATTCTTGTGGTGTCAAAATTTTAGGTTGTGGAAAGCTAGGGGCAACAACACTTCCATATTTATAGCTGTAAGTGGTATGCTTCCTTGTTTCCATAGTTTTAACTTGAATTCTTTCTCCAATTAATCAGGTTCCCAAAGGCAAACCTCATGTTGGATGTTATCCTTTAAAGTCCCTATGAACACATCAATCTTATGCTCCTCTTGAATATATTTTACCCTTATATTCAATTTTTGGAAGTCCTCAATGTGCTCCACCATTGAACCCTTTTGTTTGAGATTTATCAATTGGCTAAAAATGGTGTTTCCTTTTGTATCCTCATAATGTGCTATCATTTCATCCATAAAAATTTCCCAAGTGAAAATTTGTTTGTGAGAGTAAAGCCATTGATACCATACAAACTGATTCCGTTCCAAATATAAAGTTGCAATGCATACCTTTTGTGTGCTTTGCACTTTATAGAGATCGAAATATTGCTCCATCTGTAGTATCCATCTTACGAGATCCTTGCCATCAAACTTCCTCATATCGATATTTGGAACATGGTGGGTCTTCAATCCAACATTAGAGTCTATGATATCATGACTAACATTTATTTTGTTCTCATAATGAGTTTCCTTTACTACCCTTTCAACATTAGTAAGAATTTCGTGTAGCAACTTTGTCGAATCTATCTTCAAATCTTCCATGTTGCCTTTAAGTTTTACTTCTATACCATCCATCTTAGCTTCCATGTCATTCATCTTAGCTTCCATGCCATCCATCTTAGCATCCATTCCATTCTTTAAACCATCCATCTTAGCTTCAATTATTTTTTGTGAGAGCGAGTTGCACTTGGTCTCGTAATTTTAATATATCATGTTGCATTTCTTCCTCTTCTTCATATGTCATAGTAGAGATTTTAGGTTGCTTACTAGGTGTTTCCATTTTCTTTCTTCGGGTCATCAATGAATGATAATTATGCTTCACAATTCCCTTTGAATCACTTTTAACTAATTTTTCAAGCAAGGCTTATGCAAACTAAAAAAAAAAAAAACTACACTTTTTTTTCCACTTTGTATGAGCTCGATATTGAAATGCCTGTAACTCTGTAAGTTCGTATCTCCAAGTTCTAAAATTTCAACCTATGATAGCCCTCTGAGTCTTATTTCCAACCCAGCAATTCAGATCACAATTGGATTCCTAAATAAAGAGTTATGTCCAATCTCTGATGATGACCTAATTATAGATTGGCTTAGTAGAGCAAACTTGTATGACATGCCACATGTTGCTGTTTCGACCTTAGGTTCTGAAAACGATTCCCAACAAACTAAATTTTGTCTGCGTTCTGTTACTTTTTACGAAATTTGAATCAGATGCACTGAGACAAAGTTATGACTATTTTCCTAAGGTGACCTATTTGAGATCCAATTCGGGAACCTGCCAAAACCCTAACTTCCTCAGCTCATATCACTGGAACTATAGCTACACAAGATCTAAAATTCAGTCATGTGATTCATCATGATTTCATCTTAAATGGGTTTTAATTTCCACTTCTAAAGCTTCGTAGAAAAAACATTATAGTGAGAATTCCACAATGACCTTTTTGAAGCAACAAAACCCTATAATCCAAAGCTCTGATACCAATTTTTATGCAACCATCTCACAAAATAGAAGAAAGATATAGATCAATGACTTGAAACTTAGCCTCCTTGAGGGGGAAACCTCCTTTACATTACACAAATGAATAATTCTTAGATAATACACATGACAATATCTCCTTTCTATATGTAGGAGTCTAAGGGGTCACAATATAATCAGAGTCGACATAACAGTAATAATGTGAGGGCACAACAATAACAATAGTGGGCTTCTATGGGGCACAATAATAAAAATATGGGCACAACATGGGAACAACAATAAAAATAAGGGGTACAGTGACAATAATAATAAGGGAATACAATAGTATTAAAGGGATCTAACACAAAACAACTGAAACACCTCCTTAGGAGCACTTTTCCTTCGTCTATGTTCCAAATTTTACATTCAAAATCCAATAGATCTTGTGTAATTATTTCTTGCAAGGTCGTGAATATATATATATATATATATATATATATATATATATATATATCTTAATTCCTTGACATCTAAGAAAGTAGTGGCTCTAAATCTGAGTGAATATAATTGTATGTAGCTTTGGTAAGAGTGGTTTTTCACTGAAAGACATGAATCTATATATGATCTTTGAACCCTTCAAACATTAGGGAAAAGTCACACTAGTATATTTCAGAGAAAAATCGAAATGGGATTCAATGCAGCTTACGAGTTTGACATTGATAGATGAAAATTTTTCCAACTCTTTAAGTAATGGAGGTTGTCGTTATTTAAATTAGCAAACATATGTAATGTAATGGGAAAAACAACAAACAGACAGATTTCAAAGGGAGATAAAAAAAAAGTTAGGCAATGCCTAAGCCTGACCAATTTCGAAAAGGGACACCTTCGATGTAAATATAGGTGATAGGTGGAAAGTGTACATCCTAGACTAAAGAAGCCATAAATTGCAAGAGTGGGTTATCGAGGCTTCAAGACTTTTCAAGATTTGATCAGAGATCAATGATGGGGAAGGCATATTTAAGGTTGAATTTGAAAAATTCCAATAAATGGATAGTACTATCTCCACGGTATTTGAATGGATTTAACAGTTATCATCGATCTAAAAAGTAGTGCAAAGAGATTCACTTCTAGGAGGGAGATAAGCCCATTGAGGGAAACAAAGCAAGTAAACAAGGATCAAACCATGGACATATCAACTCCTTGGCTTTTTGTATATGAAACAAAATCATAAGTAAAGATAAAGCTCGTTTCCTCCTATTTGGAGGGATGTCATGCCCCATCCAACGCGATTTTTCTATCCACTCAAACACACTGACGAAAAAGGGAAATCCCATCTAGAAAGTTATTAAATTGAAGGGAGTTTATCCCAATGTCCTTGTAGAGGGCCACACAGAGTTATCCTAGAAGCACGAACACCCTATCGCTAATCCTTAAGTTGAGTTTCAATGAATAATTGCTACGAGTATGTAAAACATAGACATAATCCATAGTTGTCAAACAAATCTGATATGAAGGCATCAACTGCTTCAAAGTAACTCAATAGTTTTCTAACAAATTTGGATGCCAAGGAGAGCATAAGCAGCCACATTGGGAAAAATATTGAATAATAGAAATGAATTACGATGTAAAAGATACACTGTGAAAAGGTCTATGTAGAAATCCTATGTATGTGGAACCTTGTGGTGCCACAAAAATGCATGTTTTTATCTCTCACTGCACAATTTTTTTTTTCTTGTAATGCAACATTTCGCACTATTTTTTTATGTGATACATTGCAATGTAGGAAGCATAATATGTTTTGATGTTATGAATCAAATGAAATATGCATGTGTGTGTGTGTGTGTGTGTGTGTGTGTGTGCACGTGAAAAAATGTCACACTACATGAAAGTATTTTTCTTGTAGTGTAAGGAATTGCAGGGGAGAAAATTGTGCGATACATTGCATTCCATGAAGTTCCAAAGACATTGAAGTAATATTTTTTCCATGTAATATGTCACATTATAAGAAACATAGTTTTGTGCCATGCATTGTTTCACATGAAAAATATTATGCAAAAGTCACGCTAGAAAAAGTATTTTTTGATGATGTAATGTATTGCAAGAAAATAAAATTATGCCACATGTCACGCAACAAAAATATAATTTCCATGCGATTCAACATGCCACATGATTTTTTTCATGCAAAATGTTACAACGCATGAAAGTATGTGCCCAATAATGCAACATATCATATTGCCAAAAAATTTGTGCGACATTTCACAACATAGCAAACACAATTCCATGTGGTGCAATAGGTTTGCAATAGAACTTGAAGATAATTTTGACCTTGTGTATAGCAACATTTAATTCAAAATGAATAAATCATAACAATAATGGAACCATGATGAATGACCTAACCCTATGAAACCTTTTAAGTGAAGTGGAATTGCAAAATAACTAACTCATGTCATACATGGAATATTCTATGCAATGTTTACACAATTAACCCATATGTTATTGCTAAATTCCCTAGAAATATTCCATTGAGACATTATTGAATCTAAGGTGTGTAATTAAACCTACTAAATTACCTAAAAAGTTCCATTAAGACATTATTGAATGCAAGGTGTGTAATCAAACCTAAATTTGTAAGAGATGAGTGACAAGTTTTACTATTTGTAACACAAACCCACTAACATGTTTTTTAACCACTTTCATGAAAAAAGAGAAAATATTGAAACTAGGATAAAACATTGAAGCAAGAGAGGCTAAACCCAAACAAAAGACTATTTTGAAAGTCAACCATGTGAAATAAATAGATATTTAGAATATGAAAATAAAAAAGTTAAAAATAATGGAAATCATAATATATGTCTTTAACATATCACAAAAATAAATATATATAAATGATAAATTTTTCTTATACTTCCATATTATATATTATCAAAATTAAAGCCACATTATAGGTTATCAAAGTTAGAGCCACATTTAAATGGAATTTTATTTTTCTTAATTAAATTACTTTATTTTATTTAATAAAATTTTAAAATATCGAGCCGAACCATTGTCTTTCTATGAGGTCAGGTCAATGATATATCGGGAACTATTATCCTTTATTTGTTTATTTTCTTATGAGTGGAATGGAATTTTGCTTTTGCTCACTATATATGTGTTAAAACAATATTTCATTACCACTACAACGATTTCAATATATGTGGCGATTTAACCAACTAATTTAATTAACTATTTAATTAAATTAATAATTTTTTTCGATTAATTTCATAATTATATGATGATCTATATTGTTATGATAATTGTGAAATCTTTATAATCACATATACCATCAAATTACCTAATATAAGTATATGAATTTCTATTCTATTTTCTACTCATATTAAAGCCTTGCATCTTTATTTACCTTATTTTATATTATTTTATAGAAAAGGAAAATAGTCCCATAATTCGGAGTCTCAAATAGAAAAAGATCTATTCTAAGGTGTTTCCTAATATTAATGCATTCATTTAAGACCATCAATATATTGTTAATTTAATAAAATATTAATTATATTTAATATTATTATAAATCTTAATTAATATTATAATAATACAATATAAAAATGTTGATATATAAACTTAATTTTAGTCATTTATTTAAATGTTTTTTTCCGCCCGCCCGCCCGCCCGCAAACGGAACCCCAGTTCTTCCACCCACATCCCGTCTGCCTTCAGCGCCCATGTCGTCATGTGTCCTACGGCCGATTCAACTGAGCGCTCCGTACAGCACGTCACGTCGGAGTTGGCAGCGCATTCAACATCGGTAATGCGAGAGATGCTTTCTTTCGAATTTCAAATCCAAAAGATGTCAGTTGATTGCCTCCCATTTTGCCTCCCCCTACTTCAAATTGATACATGCCATTGCAAAGAATAGAATCAGCCTAAATCTATCTAACCTAAATTGATACATTTCATTGTAAACTAAATTGATAATGTCACTAAATTGATACATGGTGTAAAATAAATTGATAATTTTATTGGTAAGTAAATTGATAATGTCATTGTAAGAATAGAATTAGCTTAAATCTATTTAATTTTGTATTTATTTTGAGTTTAGAGGGATTAAATTTTTTGAAGTGTAAGTTTTTCTTAATATTTTAGGGCGCCGAAGAATTGTCTTGATAATCAAAAGTGGTCGAAAATAATTTCAAGTAATCTTGCAAATTGCAATAGCAGTGTTTAAATATTGTTTTTGAGCGCCATCATCTAAGGCACCCAAAATTTTGAAGTTTGATAGTTGTAACCTATATCTTGAAGTTTGATAGCTGTAACTTAAATTTACAAACATCCCTGCCAGACTTTATAAAAACATTACAAGAATTTCTATGATTTTCAGGACAAAAAAGCAGTCTAGACTACTGCATATTTTACAATACAAAAAAAATTCACTTCAAAAAAAATTAGTTAGATCTAGGCTGGTATTAATATTAGATTTAATAATATTTTTTTACATGGCACCATAACAAAATTGATAATAAAACTAACTACATTAAATTAATATTTTCAAATATTACAACTTTGACAAGCAAATATTTATGTATTTAAAGATTTGTTTTACAAATATTTAATTAAAAAATACTAAAATATTTAATTAAATATTAAAATATTTTAGAAAAAGATTTTTTATTTTTCTGTTGAATTAACTTTTTTTATTATTATTTAAGAAATAAAGTAAAGATGTTTAAAATTTTATCTTATTTAAAAATTTAATGTGATAATTTTTTTTTTTTGTGGAAAATAAATTTATGATACATTTACATTATGAAAGAAAAAAAAAAACACATAAGATGTGATATCCATTTTTGTTGTTTATTTGTTATAGATATTTAGATTTTTGTTTACCAAAGCCTTAGACAAAACTACTTTTATTATTTTTAATTTTAATTTTTTAAAAACTCAGGCTTACTCACATTTCTCCATCATTATTTTGAAGTGAACAATGCTGTGAGCAACCATAAAAACTCAAGCCCTGTAACTCTACGAAATGGCCCGGCCTTAGAAGGTTGGCATAATTTAGCTGTAAATGAGCCCTTCAATTCGTTGTTTGTAACCTTGGACTGATGGCTGGGACCAGCAAGGTAAAAGCTGCAGATGACAGGAAGAAAGACGGTAAGCCCAGGAAAGCTACAGTCGATTGCTAATAGCTTTAGATATATTGAGTTCTTTACCTTCTCTAATTTTAGTGGGCAGTTCCATTGGAGAGTCGGTGAGAGCAGCCGTCGTCCCATGAAGAATTTGCATCTTTAATGATAATTTGTGGGTAAGAAGAATTTTATTTGGAAAAAAAAAACAAATGGTGCAGGAGATGGTACAATTTGTGACAGATCAGAGAGAGCTCTTTATAAAAGATTTGATTAAGCTGTTAATAAAAAGACTTGATTAAGTGACAGAAGCATTGGGTGTTCTTTTGTAGGTGCTAGATGCCAGAGACTGCAATTTATAGAGATGGAGCAAATGGTCCTGCGAACTGGTAGTCGGATTAATTATCAATAAAGT
Source organism: Pinus tabuliformis (assembly GCA_031772625.1). Classification (NCBI taxonomy): domain Eukaryota; kingdom Viridiplantae; phylum Streptophyta; class Pinopsida; order Pinales; family Pinaceae; genus Pinus; species Pinus tabuliformis. The sequence continues at coordinate 415,936,863 of CM062806.1, read as the reverse complement.
ACGTCTTGTTTCTGGGCATATCGCAAGTAAGTGGCTCAACTATTATTAGTTTTTTATTTATTTGAACATTTTAAGAAGTTATCATTATTTTTAATGATTTTTAATTGGTTCACATTAATTATTTTTATTTAGAACGGTTTAAAGCTTTATTAAATGGCTAAGAGTCGGTGTCTTTTTTAAAGTAAGAGTGAAAATTTGTTCCCTTACAAACTATTAGCACGCTATTTTAGGTGTTTTGGTTTTCTTTGAATAATGATGGCAAGTCTTTCTACATTCGTTGATAGCCGAGATGGTTGCACTCATTGTTGTTGGTTGACAACTCCCATTTAGAAGAGTGTAAAGCTTCATCAAATTTATTACATTAAAGAAAAAAAATACTTATCTATCTAGAAAATGTATTTACTTATTTGTTAAACACACACATGGAGAATAAATTTACTTATTTGTTGAACACAGACATGTAGAAGACAACAAATAAGATAAACATGAATTACATTTCCATTAACAAATTTTCACATTCCACACCAACTCTTAGCGGATTAAGTTTCCAACATTCCCCCCTTAATCCAAAGGGGTATATACGAGTCCAAGAAGAGAGCTCTAATACAAAAATACAACCATGGATGACAACAATAAGTTGAATATGCTCTATGATATTACGGCATAAGGTGGGAGAACTCAAGGTCTCAATGGGCAATGATTTAAGGATGACCACCAACACTGGAATGCTTAGTGCAGTTCTTGGAACTCTTCCAAATGTGGCAAGTAATTGAAGTCTTCTGCTAGAGGAAGTGCTCCTTAATGCCTTGAAGAGGGAGACCTTCAACCTAGAAAAAGAGAGGTCTACAACTTGTGGTGGTTTAAGCAAGGTCACCAACCAAAGGCATGCTCAGGGGTTTTGTGTCTCTCGCTACAACTTTGAATCTGGGTATGGTTGTCTCTGGTAGTAGGCTCGGCCAGCGGGTTCAAGTTGAATCTAGGTATCGCTGTCTCTGGTAGTAGGCTCGGCCAGCATGTTCATGTTGTGGCTCAGACTCATTTGATTTATCTTTGAAACTTGTAGATGACTGTCAAAATTCCTCCCTATCAGATATAAGGTGAGAAGATGGAGAAAACTCAAATGCAAGACTTTTTAATATTGTAAAAGAAATTCTAACATATGATTGAAATGTCTTCTTAGTTGTTCTTGCAGGTGGTTGGCAAAAAACGTGTTGAAGGGAAAGAATATTCCAAATGCTTACACAGATGAAGATCAAAACAATGATATTTCACATGGACAACTCTATGACAATGTTGGCATTTTACAATTTGTTGTGAATGTGAAGGAGGACCAGGAACAAATGAATATGAACTACCGTGCAAAAACACAACACTATAGAAGTGGATGGGCTTAGATTAGCTTGGAGTATGAAGAGAAACCTCCTTATCATATCTAAGGCCTGTTTTATTCCTGATGTTGACAATCTCTTCCCAAGGTCAGATGATGGGCCTATGCACGTTGAATATGAACATTTTCATGCAAATTTGTTCCTGAAATGGACATTGCATTTGAATCACCCTCAACTTTATTGACTTGATCACTTACTAGTTGTTGGTGGGAGCCTGTTTCAATCTTAAATAAAGGGTTGTTCTGAACAATGACAACTCTTTTGTTTTAATTCATCTCACTAGAACTAAGATTCTAGATGCAAAAAAATCAATCTTGTCTTGTGCATTTTGTAGACGGAATTTAATATGAGCAAGACTGGTTTTATTGATTTTGATTATGTCCTCAACTATAGAAAATATGATATTTAGTAATTCTAATACTCCATTAGCCATTTTTCGGTTGGAGACTATTGATTTATTCAAACTATGGAAGAGTGTTCAACCCAAATGAAGTACCTCCACTCCCAAATAAATTAGAAGTGTCAAAAAAACATATTGAAGAGCTACTATCAGCACAAAATGTAAGTGCAATGTCAAACCTAGATATTAAGAACAAAATCAAGTTGTTTTCCAAACCACTTCTGTATCTCAAGAGAATAATGTTGATGTAGTCTTAAGTTGTATGATTGTTTGATGAATTGAAAATACATATCCACTCAAACAACATGCATGAATTGTCCGACCACATACAACATTATATATAACAACTTCAATGTCGTGCTACTAGTGAATAAAATCAATCATTCTAATAATTAAGAAATCAACCTAAATACATGGTTGCAGAGTATGAGATATAAATTCGAGAGTTGATTCTATGCAATGATTCTTACAACATCTAATACAAATGAATTTGCGCCCCCTATGTGCAATATTTCTGATACTTTTATCCTCCTACAATGAACTTTCACACCTATTCTCCTCTTCGAACCACGACCATCTCCTTACAACCTTAAATTTTCTTCGATATATAAATAAAAAAATTATTCCTTATTTTGAAGGACACCCAGCGCATTGATCTCGAAAATCAATGAAATTCAACCATTTTGTGCTTCCAGTTGAATTGTTCCTCTGCATTCACCAAGATTTTGGCTTGAAAATAATTTCCTTGCTATGTGTGAACATTCATTGAATCCAAAACCCTGTTCATGGTCGCTAGATTAGTTGTATGAGCCTTTGAAAACTAGTTGTCAATAGAACAATAATATACCACTTTTACAAACTCTTGTCCACACAGTTAAAGCCATGCAAAGCAAATTCAACTTGTTTTGGTCATTCAATAAAGTTGAATGCAACAACATTCAATACCATGTTAAACACCATGTTGAAAATAGCAACAAGAAATGATAAATATATAATCTAGAAATTCCAATTTTAATCTGTCCTTAAATTAAAATTCTAAATTAAAATCGAATTTAGCCTCACCAGCTACTTGGAAATAATTAATTAGTTCATTATGGATTAATTAGTTGGAGAAATTCAAGTTAGAAGTCTTTATGAAGTCATGCAATAGTTATCCCTTAAATTAAGGAGATTATCCCTTAATTAATGAGATAAGATTGAGTTATATTTGAGTTGTAATTAGTTAACTCAATTTACTGAGTTAAGTCTAGTTAAATTAGTTCCAAACTATTTGGGGAACTAATTGTGAGTTATCAGTCAGTTGATGCATGCATGCACTCAACCAATGTACTCCGGTTAACTGAAGATTCCCTCATCAGAAACTCATGCATGTCTAATTTAAGAAAGACCCAGTTGAGCTAAATGTCAAGGACAATGTACTATCAGTTGTATGTGTTTTCCTATAAAGGAAACTCTTGCATGTAGTCAAGGTAAGGTTCCTTGAGGATTGTGCAATTCATACAAGGTGTGAGATCAGTGTGAGAGATCAGTTTTCCACTTGGTTGGAGAAGATCATCTCATAGGAACAATACAAGGAAATAGAAGCTTGGAGGGTAGAGGAGAAGGCTTATGAGAAGCTTTGATTGCCTGTGAGCATCCAGGAGGATTGTACTGAGAGCTCACTAGCTATGAGAGCTAAGGCTTTGTATAATTTTGATGTATTTCCACCTTGTATGATAATACATATAGTGGGGTTTTTAGCTGAGGCTTTGCCCTGACTATTTTCTTTATTTCATGTGCATTGATTCTTCTTCCAGTTATATGTGTTCAGCTCGATCTTCCTCAATTTTAAGCTTCCCCAAATTGATAGTAGAAGTAGGTTATAGTGTTTTGCTTTGGTATATTGCATTATCAGGTTAATCTACAGTCAGATTTTCTACATAGTCTTAGAGATAGATTTGTAGAGAATTTGCAGAATTTCTACATGGTATTTGAGTTAGCTAATCTATAGAGAAATTTCTACATGGTATCAAAGCCAAGTTTATCAGAGCTGTGAATAGTATACAAAGAAGAGAATTTGAAGTTTGAAGTTCAGGGTTGCAGGTGTAAATCAAATTCATATCATACTTCAATGGAGATGGGACATTATGCGACTAATAGCCCATCGAAGAAGTCCAAGAAGGGATTGTTGGAAGGGTCAAAAGGTGAGGCATTAGCTTCTCAGTTCGAAATGGACTTTACCCTCATTGCATTGCGCATCATTGATGATGGTTGTGTTTGGTATCTTGACAGTGGAGCCTCATTCCACATGACCGGTGATAAAAGTTTATTCAATGCCTTAGAGGAGAAAGACCTCAAGATGTGCATAGAGATGGGTGACGACGAAAGGTATAGTGTTTCAGGAGTGGGCATGGTTGCTTTTCAAAAGGAGCATGGAGCTCCTATCACCTCGAAAGATGTGAAGTATGTGCCTGGACTGAAAATGAACTTGGTATCGGTTGCAATGTTAGACGACAAAGGCTATGATGTTGTCTTTAGTAAGGGAAAGGTTTTTCTTAGACACATCACAGTGAGACAAGTGAAACAGATTGGTTCATGAGTCAAGAACCTGTATGCTTTTGAGGTTCAAGATGCATGCAAAGACTTGAGGAGCAAGGCAAATGTTAGAGACTTGGTGGTTGAGAGGGAGAGTAAATTACCTCTCAACATGCACTCCCAAAAGAAGTCTCAGACAATTGTGGAGGAGCCACAATTGGAGAAATGGGCAAAGGGATCACGTGCAACCATACCTCCAAGTGGGAGGTGGGGTGATGTGAAGTGATAGTCTCAAGAAGGATGAAATTGGGCAGGGTCCATTGAGAGGTTTTATCTCATGGATCGTACCTTGCTATGGGAGCCCAAAGTACATAGTAGTGCGAGGAATCAGTGGGATTGATGCAGTCAGAGATCAAAGTGACAAAGGCTAGAGCAGTTAGATATTGAAGATCACAGAGAAGGATTGATAATAGTGCAGAAAGGCAGAGTCAGTCGAAACACAAAGTTTTCAAAGTTTTTTTTTTTTGTGAAGTTGTTGGAGCAACAACACTAGAGAGAAGTGTGGCATGCATAACATTCCAAAGGTTCATGATCAGGATCGATTTGAATTCATTTCTTATTGAGAGGGAGTGTTGATGCATAACATTCCAAAGGTTCATGATCAGGATTGATTTGAATTCATTTCTTTTTGAGAGGGATTGTTGAAAATAGCAACAAGAAATGATAAAAATAGAATCCATAAATTCCAATTTTAATTTGTCCTTGAATTAAAATTGTAAATTAAAATCAAATTTAGTCTCACCAACTGTTTGGAAATAATTAATTAATTCATTATGGATTAATTAGTTGGTTAAATTCAAGTTAGAAGTCTTTCTGAAGTCATGCAAGAGTTATCCCTTAAATAAGGAGATTATCCCTTAATTAAGGAGATAAGATTGAGTTATATTTGAGTTGTAGCTAGTTTGTAATAACCATTCGTGCACAGCTATACAAGGCATGAGGAAGAAAAGCCTCAAGCTATATCTTCTTCAAGCTATATTGCTTCAATGTTGGTTGGCATGAACTCTGTTCAACAGGTGGTTGCCTTTATCCAATTCTCACTATTCATTCCTGGGTATAATTTAAAAAATAAAGAAAACAGTGTTATTAATTTCCTTGGATGATAAAAATTCAGTTAATTGAAGCATAAAAGGAATTTTAGAGTATGCATTGTTGGTTGTCAGCGATCAATGTGCTCCTGTAGTTTGATACAACTGAATTAATCATTAACTGTTTCGGATGTATTTCTACATTGTAAAGAAAGCTTTTTAAAACAGATAATCGGAAAAACCGTTGATGCCTTCCTCCGGACGCTCACCGTGGGGCTCGAACCCACGACCACAAGCTTAAAAGCCTTGCGCTGAAAAACATTAAACTTTAAAGTCGATGTTACTAAGTTTGAAAATAATTTATTCATTTTATTTCTAAGGTTTCTTTCCATTATGCGCTATCTATCATATCCTAAGGTCATGACATATATATGCCCCGCGTCACCGACCCCAGCGGTAGTACTCAAACTCTGACCTGAGTGCCAGAAAATTTCTATGGCGACGCTGCTTCGATACCAACCACCAATGAATTCCGATTAACATCCCCCCGGCTGCAGAGTATTTATATTTAATAGTGTGTCAGCCAGATGACATTGGTGGAGAATGAGATCTTCCGCGGAATTTCTTAAAATAAAAATAAAATTACGAAAAAAATAGCCGTATACAGATTTGCAATGCTGTTGCGATACGCCGTAGGGACCAGGGTAATTGTTCTTAGATTTAAAGGGTTTTTTTTGTGAAATATTTCTAGTCAAATCACAGGTTTAATGTTTGATATTTTCACAAAACGTTAAATCCATTTAAAAAAATAATTTCAAATTTCACGTACGTTTTTGTGACTAAAGCTTCAAATTCCTACACAAAACTCCCATGCTACACTCTTTGATACCGAACACGAATAAAAATCTCGCTTTCTGGAAGGTCTCCACCAATATCCCATCCATCCACCATCCGCCATTGGACCAAATGCCAAAATAATACAAAGTTACAGGAAATGAAATTAATCGACGTATATTGATCGCCAGTGGACCAAATGCCAAAATTGTTAAATTCGTTGATGGAAAAAAAAGATGTGTACACTATGAAGACTAAAAGCGCTGCAGCTCCTGCCGCGGTAGCCATGGTTGCCGTGGCCATAATTATTATTGTTCTCTATATGCCCCGCGCCACCGACCCCAGCGGAACAAGGACGCGCGTGCATATGAATAAATTTCTCTTCTTCGGCTCACAAACTAGGGAAAACTTCCTTTTAAAAGCATCGTGGACTAAGCTTCAGAATTAAGCTATTGATGTGAATCAATTAAACAACCTCGGTTCGATTCCCTGGGATGTAGATCAAGACGGATAACGCAGTTATAAAGAAAAAGCCGCACGCCCGTCGAATCGAACTCGTGACGAGCCACGGTTGATTGCAGAAATCACAGATAGTTTTATTAAAATTAATGGAAGCGAAAAAAAATTGCTCATTTAACCAGAAATTTGAAATTCTAGCCGTCAGACAGACACTCAGACAGCCATTTACATGCTCAGACAGAGGTTTATACGAAATTCTAGCTGTGTAGGGCCTGTGAGGTCCCAAAGGGTTTGAACGCAGCTCTGATACCATCTGTAATAACCATTCACACACAGTAACTAAAATCTGAAATACAGAAGCCTGAAGAATTAATTTGTACTTACCTTAACTGCTGCTGATTCTACTACTGAACTGGTGATTCTGCTATTGGTGATGCCGTGGCTATTTTGATCCAATCTCCAGGAGACCAATACCACCCAACCACACTGAGCAAACCTAGCTGCTCAATTCAGAAAGCTGCTCAACAGAAGCTCTCTGTCCCTCCATGCCCAGAACCTCGGACGGCTTAAAGCTCTTCCAATGGATAGTTATCTTCTCCTGGTTTTCTCCTGGTGAAATTCTGCTTCCGGTTCTCTCTGCCCCTCTCTGGTTTCCCCCCCCCCTCTTGATCCATGCTGCCGGTTTTTATCCCCGGGCCTGGCGGTGGCCGCCCTCCTACTTGCAGCCACCACCTTCCCTCGACTTGACACGCCCTCCATGCAATTTAACCTTCAGATCTTTTCCTGGCAAAGGGCGCTCTGCTATAAATTCTCAGTTGGTTGGACGCGCCCCCTATTAATGGATCCTTTAATGATTTTTTTAGGTATGCTAGCATAGGTTGTGTTTTACGCTGCATATGTATATTCATAAGTTTAGCTATATATATCTTATAACATTTGGATTATATATATATATTATAAAGTTCCATTTATATAGTATATAAAATTTATAATATAAAGTTCAATTATGTATTTTGTAAATTTAATATATATATATTATAAAGTTTAATTATATATTTTATAAAATTTAACTTATATATATTTATAAATTTAAATTGTATTTATAAAACTTAACACATTTATTGTTTAAATTTTATCACATTTGTTTTATTATAAGGTTTAAAACTTTATATAATGGATCAATTTAGCTGGGTCGTTACATAGTTACTCAGTTTACTGAATTAAGTCCAGTTAAATTAGTTCCAAACTATTTGAGGAACTAATTGTGAGTTATCAGTCAATTGATGTATGCATGCACTCAACCAGTGTACTCCAGATAACTGAAGATTCCCTCATCAGAAACTCATGCATGTCTATTCTGAGAAAGACCCAGTTGAGCCAAATGTCAAGGAGAGTGTAGTATTAGTTACATGTGTTTTCCTATAAAGGAAGCACATGCATGTAGTCAAGGTAAGGTTCCTTGAGGATTGCACAGTTCATACAAGGTGTGAGATCAGTGTGAGAGATTGGTTTTCCACTTGGTTGGAGAAGATCATCCCAGAGGAACAATGCAAGGAAATAGGATCTTGGAGGGCAGAGGAGAAGGCTTGTGAGAAGCTTTGATTGCCTATGAGCATCCAGGAGAATTGTACTGGGAGCTGGCTAGTTTTGATAGCTAATGCTTTGTATAATTTTGATGTATTTCCACCTTGTATGATAATACAGATAATGGGTTTTTTGGCTTAGGCTTTCCCCTGACTATTTTCTGTGTTTCATGTGCATTGATTATTCTTTTGGTTATATGTGTTCAGCTTGATCTTGCTCAATTTTAAACTTCCACAAATTGATAGTAGAAGTAGGTTATAGTATTTTTCTTTGGTATATTGCATTATCAAGTTAATCTACAGTTAGATTTTCTACATAGCCTTAGAGTGAGATTTGTAGAGAATTTGCAGAATTTCGACATGGTATCGGAGCTAGCTGATCTATAGAGAAATTTCTACACACCATGTAGAAAGAGAGCACAACTTCCATTGGTTTGCAGGAACAGGTCTGGAAATATTCCTCTTTTCATTCTCAGGGGAAGTTCTGCTCACAATAGAGGAATGACATAGCTGATAGAGGTAACGAATTCTATTATAGAAAATGCTCAGAATGTCGTAAAATCCATGAGGAGAGCACTGGTTTACAAATTCCACTTTAGTAGGGCAGGATATAAACGTTCTCTTATACCATATTAAACACACACATGGAGAAGGCAACAGATAATATAAATGTGAATTATATTTCTATTAACAAAGATATACATCCATAATACATTCTTGTGACCCTTGGTCTTCATATACCAAATGGTCTCTTAGACTCCAGTGAATGTTCACATTCCACATTATTGAAATATGAATTTACATTTTATAAATAGATTAAACAGAATGATCAAATTGCCAAAAAGTAAATTTTATAGCATGTAAGAAATACCTCACATAAAATCATCTCTTACTCCTATTAATTTATGAAAAGGAGGGTGATGATATTTGAAAATGTTGAGTTTTGTTATAATCCAAGTATTAGGTTGGATCATAAATTCAGCGTTGGTTAAACCATTAGCTTCTATATTTCCCCTTACCTACATATTGAAGATTAAGATGGTTTAGAGGCAGTCTAAAATTTTTTACCTCTTCCAAGACAAAATGTAGAAACACATTGTGACATATTTATTCATCTTTTACCTATTTCATGACATCACCAAACATGTGTAAATTATTAATTCCTTTTTTGTTTGTCATCAACAATAATAGTTATAGTTTTAGTGCCATTAATTATACATAATTATTCGACCCCTCTCTCAATCATGCTCTAAAATTAATGGAATGATTATATATGATGTAGGTGGATATCGATGGGCACCCATCTATTCCATTAGCTCAAAGCACAATTCTCCATTGTGCCAGTTTTTGTATGGTTTTTTGGGTCCTAAAATTCTGAAGTCATTTTGAGGCCCTAAATAATGTTTTTCCGATGTGCTAGGGTCCCAAGCAATGACCATGGGATTTGGCTTGGCCCCAATCAAAATTTGTAAATATCAACTAGACCATTCCAACATGCTATCAAGCATGTCAAATAGAGATCGTATGCAAAATTTGTGACCCTAGGAAGTTGATGTACCAACTAACCTCCATCAAGGCTTGAAACTTTTTTTGCATTTCATCTTCTAGGATTATGATTTTGACATCTAGGGTTGTTTATTTATGTTAAAAGGCAATTTTGTTGGCCTTTTGTAGTAGCTATTAGCAAAAGCACATAGTCCTCTTCTCTCTCTTTGCAAAGATAGTTACCACCATTCTAGGAAATTTGTGTTCTACAGAATTATATTACTTCATTTACTAATAAAAATAAGGTTTCCACCACATTAGTGTAATCCCTATTATATTTATTTGTATGTGTTCCATTTACTTTCATGCATTTCATTTCACTCCTTGTACACCCCAAATTAGTGGTATTAGAGAAATCCTATCTTTGTTTTTTCTTAGTGGACGCCCTTGATGAGGTTAGGGTAAAAAGCATTGGGTCTCGAGCTAGTTTCACTAGGGAACCATCACTCTCGCAAACTCAAGAACCCTTCCGTGGTAGAAGGAGAGAGAGAAGACATAGCAATAGATCCTAGAAAGTTGGTTCTCGAGGAAGCACTTGTGCCAAAAATAAATGAAATGATGGTCAATTTCATCAAGATCCATCAACAACTACCAACAATGGCCAAGGCACCCTCAACAAGAAGAAATTTTAAAGGTGCAACATCCTTCATGGATCAATTTAACTTTGATATCTCCTCTATTCGATTACCAAATATATGAAAATTCCTTGGTGAAATTGTTAATTCAGCTAGAGGGCTATTACTCTATCCAAACATTTTTTACAATGAGAATAGCACCTTCGCATTACGACAAGTGGTTACCCATGTCAAACTATATTGTGAACAAATCATTATTAAAAAAAATAACATTAATGTGAATAGTAATGTTGTCATTATTATTATTATTAATGATATGTATTAATATTAATGTTATTAAATGTTATAAATAATATTATTAATAGAATTAATATTATGAGAAAACTTTCGGTGAAAATCAAATCATAAGAAATATGTCGATGCATTTCGAACCATGGATGGTTCGAAACGCGTCGACATATTTCTTATAATGTGATTTTCATCGAAAATTTTCTCATATTAGATTTATGAATCATAGAAGCCTTAATTCAAATAAAATTAATATTAATATAAAAATAAACTATTACCTAAAATATTATTATTACATTAATAATATATTTATATTATAATTAATATAATATTGTTAATCTAATAAAATATTAATGTAACATTACTATAGTTATTAATAATATTAATATTAATTTTATCAATATTTTCTAAAGATAATATTATTATAAACTTTATATACCTAATATTATTATAAACTTAATTAATATTATTATAATAAAATATAAAATGTTGATTACTATAAACCTAATGTTATTATCATTATAAGCCTTATAAGCGTAATGTTCACGTCCTTAAAATCATTGAATTGGGCCATAACCCCATATCATCTAAACTCAACAGAACGTGCAACCTATTTTCTCACATGCTAATAAAGAAAAAGCCATAGGGGAGCCCTGTATTCCACAATTTACTGGTGTATATGGTCCATGTGCCAATGATGGAGTAAAACATTTCAACCGCTTGGAGGAATGTGAAGGACATAGCACAAACATGTAGCAAAAATACGTTACATAATTCAATGCAACTGAATCCACTTATTATTAATCCAAAGTTGTTTCTCCATGCAGGTGAATCTACTTTTTATTGATCTTTATAGGCGGTTAATAGTAAGTGGCACAATGATTTACACATGATTTAAATATTCAAAGAAGTTATAATTTGAAATTTCATCGGAGAACGACAGTGTGCCCAGAAAAATTATTTTCCATATCCAAATCTCTTATTTTCAATAAGAATTTGTAATAAAGAAAAAAATAATTTATTTATTTTTATTAAAAAAGTTTATTAGTCTAATCTTATATATATGATTTTCTTGAATAATCAAAAAATGAAATACATCATATACAATTATAAAAAAAATTTATCAAAAATGAAATACGTCATATACAATCATAACTTTTTTGTCTAATAAATATAGAATATTTTAATAAAAACATAACTACACATAACAAAAACATAACTACAAATAACAAAAGAAAGCTATTTCTTTTCTTTCTTTCCATTTTCCAAACCTTGACTCATTTTAAAATACTTTAAAATAAGTCACTTTGCCATTATTACAACTTCAGACTCTAAAAATCTATGAAAGAAAGTTTGAGGAAACAATGCAACAACATTATTCACGTTCCCATTCAAAACTAAACCATGGAAAATGGCTTACAATGAAATGAATAGGTACGATTATTTTCAAGAAAACCCTTAACATCTAACTTGATTAAAAATAACACACTAGAATAGAGAGGAGTTTTGAGAAAAGAGCAAATTACCGAGAGAAGTTTTGAGAAAAGAGCAAACATACAAGCTACAAAGACATTTTTTAACACATCTCGCAGACACTCTAAGGCGCGATCGCTGCAAGTTATACTATATCAGAATTGTCAATTGCTTGGCCGTTACCCATGTTCTCACTCCCTCCTTGCTGGGCTGCTTCCGTTGCGATCTGCACGTCGGAACTCCATTCCAGCTTCTCGAACAGTCCCCTTGATTTACCTGCTATGTAAACTGCTTCCAGCAGTTTTGTTTTCTGTAAACCCTGTGCCCATTTCCTGCAATTGTCCACTAATGCGGGCCCCACATTTTTTAGGCAGTAACTAAGAATATTTCCTAATGAACCCTTCAATTCATCTTTTAGATCCTCCAAATTACCTCCTGTGTAGTCGATGCTTAAGCATAATTTGTATAATGCGTTATATGCCGCTAACTTCTCCCAGTCCTCCATAGTGTCTTCACCAGCTTTAATCTTGGTATAAATTTTCTTAGCTTTGCTTTTCCTGTCTTCTGCAAGAGCAATGATCGCCGCTTCTGCTGCTTCAAGATCATTGATCGGTGCTTTTGCTGCTGTCTCACACATTGTTGTTGAAAGTTTCTGCTGCCGCCCATGCTGATTCTCAGTAGGATACCGTATTTCTGTGAAGAGCCTATCTGCGGCTTTACTCAGCAAGCCATCTGTTTTGGGATTGGCCTCGTCAACCAAATCTATTAGCTCCCATGCTTCATAGTATGCTTGTAAGGAATCTCTCCCTGAAAGGGGAGACAAACAGACAATTACGTTGATCAATGAGACCGCCGTTAGCTTCAATGACCGTTTTCTGCCATATTTCAAAAATTTTTCCGCTTTTAGCGGGGGCACAGGATCATGTCTCCACAGGAACTTTAAACCTGTTTGAGAGGGTGCTTCTTCTGGGTCCAAATACTGCATATTTACATATGTTCCAGACCCCCAATCTCTCAGAAACGGGACCATGGCATGGCAATTTTCTCCATCGTTGTTGCCCTTCGTCATAATTCCCCTGGCTTGCTTGATGGACTTTCGATTTGTCAAAATCACATCTTCAGTAGTCTGATCAAAAAAATTGTCCATGATTTTCAAAATTTTCTCGTAGTCATTTAAATCCTTTTTCGCTTCCTGAAAATGACTCGAAAATATCCATTTTACTACCTTGCAGATAACTGAATTACCGAACAAACAGACTGACAAAACCCAACACAATTTGCTGAAGAATACCACATGCCACTGAAGCCAAAAAACACATCTTAGCCATATCCATACTAAACTAGTTTTTCCTTTTTTCTCCTTGGCTATCATTTTACTTACTCTTTCATCAACTTTTAGCTTCCTCAACTTCGTGACAAACATTTTACTTATTCTTTCATCGAATTTTAGTTCCTGCAGCTTCAACTCTTCAGCTTCCTGCAGATCAGCAATGTGCCTGGTCCAATAGTCCTCCACCTGAAAGACGCCCTTGTTCTTTCGCTCAGTTCCATAGAGGGCTACGGAGGAAAGCCATCTCCAACCGATGATTGCCCATCCCATTAGAATGAATATCATTTGCAGAATCGTTGTTATGAATTTCAGCCAGAATACAGGTTTACGCTGAAAGTTTACCTTTGGACCCAGGAAAATCCATCCTACAACTGAACATAAAATGCAAATTGTAACTCCCAGTGCAGCTGATGAGGCTAATACTGACCTGGCTATAATCGATTCGGGACAACATGCACGCGCAACGATCCAAGACTTCAGTACTTGATCTTCTACTCCCTTCCAACTGCTGTCTGCAGGCTCTGCAAGAATGATGGGAATTTTTTGAGAGGTGATATTCCGTATGCTTTTACAGGCTATAGCTGCGCAGATGAGGAGGAGAGTAAGCCATATGAGCGTTATCGATATTATCGCACCGGATACGATGAACGAAATGTCGGTAACTTGCCTGCTGCCTTTTATCCAGTAATAGAAGGAAGGGGAAACCACGCCAGGCCAAACCGTACGATTATGTACATTGATAACCTCGGAGAAAATGTCGATGAAGACAGTCAATCCTATAGCTCCTATTTTGGTCCATTTCTCCTGATACCCGAGACGGGCCATTCCCGGCAGGAAAAATGCTACCAGCACACATAACATTACTCTGCTGATGTGTATCATAAATAAATTCTCTTTAAGAACCTCATTACTTAATGATCCTGAACTATCCAAAACCTTATCCAGTAAAACACTCTGATTTTGGATGAAGTTCATAATCTGTACGGTGAGAGCACTTAGAACGACAGCACGACCTGGAACCCAATAAGCTCCCTTCTTGATTGCATTCCGCAGGTCTAGCCCGATAAGAGTAATGAACGCAACTGCTCCCAATAAAAACCCCACTAATTCGGCATAGTCTTCAACGGAGAGGAACGGATCGTTATTTGCCATGATTCCGAACAAGGAAAGAGCAACAAGGATGAGATTGAGCTAGAAGAATATTGAAGATTGATGGATGGGTTCACTTACAATCCATTAACATGACTGTGTTGATTCCAGAAGCTTGGTGAAATTGGGTCGATGCCCAAAAATATATAGGAGAAAATTGTAGTGTCCGAGGACCAGACAGCCCATGAATTCATAATATATTCTTATCCAGTGGTGCAAAATTCATTAAAAAAAATTTAGACCAATGCGGTCTAGTCAAGAAAAATTGTAGTGCCCCGAGGACCAGACAGCCCATGAATTCATAATATATTCTTCCCCAGTGGTGCAAAATTCATTAAAAAATTTTAGACCAATATGGTGTAGTCAAGAAAATAATATATGAAAATTGGCGTGGGAATCGGGATATGGAGCAGGAGAGCAGTCCACACCGTTCCCGTCCGCCCGCAAACGGAAACCCCAGTTCAGGGCCCATGTCATTATGTTTCCTACGTGGATGCCATCGCCGATTCAACTAAGCGGTCCGTACAGCACGTCACGTCTGAGTCGGTAGCGCATTCAACATCGGTAATGGGATGACATGGTTTTTTCGAATTTCAAATCCAAACGATGTCAGTTTATTGCCTCCCATTTTGCCCCCGCTGCTTCAAATTGATACATGCCATTGTAAAGAATAGAATCAGCCTAAATCTATCTAGCCTACATTGATACATGTCATTGTAATCTAAATTGATACATATCAGTGTAAATTAAATTGATAATTCCATTGTAAACTAAATTGACAATGTTATTAATGTTATTGATAATGTTATTGCGAAGAATAGAATTAGTTTAAATTTATTTAATTCTGGATTTATTACTAGTTTAGAGATTAAATTTTTTTGAAGTGTAAATTTTTTTAATATTTTATGGCTTCTAAGGTGGAAGAATTGGCATAACAACCAAAAGTGATCTGAATCTAGGTAAAATAATTTCAAGAAATTTTGCGGTAGCAGTGTTTGAATTGTGTTTTTGATGGTGGAAATGGATTCAGCACCATCAAAAACTCTCTGGGGCACCCAAAATCTTGAAGTTCTTGATTTACAAAACTCCCTGCCGAATTTTATCAAAATATTGCAAAATTTCCATGATTTTCAGGTAAAAAGCAGTGTAGACTACTACATATTTTACACTCCAAAAAATATTTCACCTCAAAAAAAGTTAGTTAGATCTAGATTAGTATTAATATTAGATTTCATAGCATTTTTTTACATAGCAGGGTCACAAAATTTATAATAAAACTAACAACATCAAATTAATATTTTCAAATATTACAGCTTAATATTTTCAAATATTACAACTTTGACATGCAAATATTTATGTATTTAAATATTTGTTTTACAAATATTTTATAAAAGATATTTATGTATTTAAAGATTTGTTTTACAAATATTTAATTAAAAAAATATTAAAATATTTTAGAAAAAAAGATTCTTTTATTTTTTATTTTGAATCAACTTTTTATTATTATTATTTAAGAAATAAAGTAAAGATATTTAAAATTTTAATGTGACAAAAAAACATAAGATTTGATATGATCAATTTTTTCTTGTTTATTTGTTATAGTTATTTAGATTTTTGTTTACCAAAACCTTAGCCAAAATTATTTTTATTATTTTTATTTAAAAAAAACTCGACTTACTCACCTATCTCCATCATTATTTTCAATTGTACAATGCTGTGAGCAACCATAAAAACTCAAGCCCTGTAACTCTACGAATTGCCCCGGCCTTAGAAGGCTGGCATAATTTAGCTGTAATTGAGCCCTTCAATTCGTTGTTTACAACCTTGGACTGATGGCTGGGACCAGCAAGGCAAAAGCTGTAGATGACAGAAAGAAAGACGGCTAGCCCAGGAAACTACAGTCGATTGCTAATAGCTTTGGATATATTGAGTTCTTTACCTTCTCTAATTTTAGTGGGCAGTTCGATTGGAGAGTCAGTGAGAGCAGTCGTCGTCCGACGAAGAACTTGCATCTTTAATGAATTAACATTGGCTGTTAAATGTTAACTGCGGTGCTCTGCTCTGTTTCGTGCCGCTTCTATGGATATTTCCGCTGGTCTTTTTCTGCAGGCAAATGTGGATGATTGAGGCAGGTTTTCTTCCTCTTTTTCTCGTCTGATTCGGGTGGAGAGTTTGAGGCGGTGGGGAAGGAGTGGCTACTTTTGCTGCTTTCTTCCTCTTTTCGTGCCTCTCCTTTCGTATTGGGCGGTCAAATCTAGCACTGGTTGCTCTCATTTTCTATCCACAGATGCTTGTCTGCTTGGTGCATTGGTGCCACTTCTGCACCTTATTGATGGGCTGCCTTGTTTTTTCTGGGGCGCTATTAGCCTTTTGGGGCTTTATTTGGGCTCTGTTAAGCAGATTTTCTAGGGTTTATTCCTTTATCTGCTGCCCTGTCTGAGGGCTTTTCTGGATACTTCTTTTGGAGTATTTTTGTATGTGGCTCGGTCCACGTTTCTGCATATGCTTCTTGCATTTGCAATATGTAATCTTCTTTTATGAATATATCATGCTTTTTCTTCTGAAAAAAAAAAACATTGGCTATTAAATGATAATTTGTGGGTACGAAGAATTTTATTTGGAAAAAAAAAATGGTGCAAGAAATGGTACAATTTCTGACAGATCAGAGAGAGCTCTATATAAACGACTTGATTGAGCTGTTAATAAAAAGACTTGATCAAGTGACAGAAGCATCGGGTGTTCCTCTGTAGGTGCTAGATGCCAGAGACTGCAATTTATAGACATGGAGCGAATGGTCCTATGAACAGGTACTGAAAAGCGTCTCGCATTAATTATCAATAAAGGACATCTTGTTCTTGGGCATATCGCAAGTAAGTGGCTCAACTATTATTAGTTTCTTATTTATTTGAAAATTTTACGAAGTTATCATTATTTTTAATAATTTTTAATTGGTTTAGATTAATTATTTTATTTAGAATGGTTTAACCATTTTATTAAATGGTTAAGAGCTAGTGTTTTTTTAAGCAAGAGTGAAAGTTTTTCCCTCTACAAATTATTAGCATGGTATTTTAGATGGTTTGGTTTTCCTTGAATAATGATAACAAGTCTCTCTGCATCCGTTGATCGCACTCACTGTTGTTGTTGGTTGACAACTCCCTCCTTGAAAAAGAAGTGTAGTTATCTTTATTTAGAAGAGTGTAAAGCTTCATCAAATTTATTACATTAAAGAAAAAAATACTTATCCATTTAGAAAATGTATTTACTTATTTGTGGAACACTCACATGGAGAATAAATTTACTTATTTGTTAAACACATACATGGAGAAGAGAACAAATAAGATAAACATAAATTACATTTCTACAAACAAAGATATGCATTTATAATACATTCTTGTGACCCTTCGTCCAAGTGGTCTCTTCGACTTAGGTGGCTGTTCACATTGCACACCAACTCTTAGCGGATTAGGTGTCCAAAATCCCCCCCCCCCCCCCCCCCCCCCCCCTTAATCTGAAAGAGTATATACGAGTCCAAGAAGAGAGCTCTAATACAAAAATACAACAATGGATGACAACAATAAGTTGAATGTGCTCTATGAAATTATGGCATAAGGTGGGAGAACTCAAGGTCTCAATCAACGATGGTTTAAGGATGACCACCAACACTGGAATGCTTAGTGCAGTTCCTGGAACTCTTCCAAATATGGCAAGAAGTTGAAGTCTTCTGCTAGAGGAAGTGATTCTTAATGCCTTGAAGAGGGAGACCTTCAACCTAGAAAAAGAGAGGTCTACAACTTGTGGTGGTTTAAGGAAGGCCACCACAACTTTAAATTTAGGGCTTTGGGTCTCTCGCTACAACTTTGAATCTGGGTATGGTTGTCTCTAGTTGTAGGCTCGGGCAACAAGTTCGGGTTGTGGCTTAGGCTCATTTGATTTATCTTTGAAACTTGTAGATGACCATCAAAATCCCCCCTATTAGATATAAGGTGAGAAGATAGAGAAAACTCAACTGCAAGACTTTTTAATATTATAGAAGAAATTCTTACGTATGATTGAAATATATTCTTAGTTGTTGAAGCCCATTGCCAAGAAGCGATCCATCCAAGGTGAATATTTGTTCTTGTAGGTGGTTGGAAAAAAACATGTTGAAGGAAAAGAATTTTCCAACTGCTTACACGGATGAAGATCAAAACAATGATCTTTCACATGGTCGACTCTATCACAATGTTGGCGTTTCACAATATTTTGTGAATGTGGAGGAGGACCAGGAACAGGTGAATATGAACTATCATGCAAAAACCCAACACTATAGAAGTGTATGGGCTTGGAGTAGCTTGGAGTGTGAAGAGAAACCTCCTTATCATATCCAAGGCCTGTTTTATTCTTACTGTTGACAATCTCTTCCCAAGGTTGGATGATGGGCCTAAGAAATGCATGCTCAACATGAACATTTTCATGCAAATTTGTTCCTGAAATGGACATTGGATTTGAATCACCCTCAACTTTACTGACTTGATCACTTATTGGTTGTTGGTGGGAGCTTGTTTCAATCTCAAATAAAGTGTAGTTCTGAACAATGACAATTCTTTTGTTTTAATTCATCTTGCTAGAACTAAGATTCTAGATGCAAAAATTCAATCTTGTCTTGTGCATTTTGTAGGAAAAATTTAATATTAGCAAGACTGGTTTTATTGATTTTGATTATGTCCTCAATTGTAGAAAATATCAGATTATTTAGTAATTCTAATACTCCATCAGCGACTTTTCTATTGGAGACTATTGATTTATTCAAACTATGGAAGAGTGTTCAACCCAAATGAAGTACCTCCACTCCCAAAGAAATTAGAAGTGTCAAAAAAACTTATTGAAGAGCTACTATCAACACAAAATGTAAGTGCA
The DNA here is from genome assembly GCA_031772625.1 of Pinus tabuliformis. Taxonomy (NCBI): domain Eukaryota; kingdom Viridiplantae; phylum Streptophyta; class Pinopsida; order Pinales; family Pinaceae; genus Pinus; species Pinus tabuliformis. The sequence continues at coordinate 415,917,341 of CM062806.1, read as the reverse complement.
ATGTCAAACCCGAATATCAAGAGCAAAAGCAAGTTGTTGTCCAAACCACTTCTGTATCTCAAGAGAATAATGTTTATGTAGTCTTAAGCTTTATGATTGTTTGATGAATTGAAAATACATATCCACTCAAGCAACATGCATGGATTGTCCAACCACACATAACATTATATATAACAACTTCAATGTCTTGCTACCAGTGGATAAAATCAATCGTTCTAATAGGTAAGAAATCAACCTAAGTACATGGTTGCAGAGTATGAGAGATAAATTGGAGAGTTGATTGTGTGCAATGGTTCTTACAACATCCAATACAAATGAATTTGCATCCCCTATGTGCAATATTTCTGATACTTTTATCCTCCTACAATGAACTTTCACACCTATTCTCCTCTTGGAAGCATGACCATCTCCTTACAACCTTAAATTTTCTTCGATATATAAATGAAACATTACCCTTTATCGTGAAGGACACTCGGCACATTGATCTCAAAAATCAATGAAAGCCAATCATTTTGTGCTTCCCGTTGAATTGTTCCTCTGCGTTCACCAAGATTTTAGCTTGAAGATAATTTCCTTGCTATGCGTGAACATTCATTGAATCCAAAACCCTGCTCATGGTTGCTAGAGTAGTTGTACGAGCCTTTGAAAACTAGTTGTCAACAGAACGATAATATACCACTTTTACAAACTCTTCTCCACACAATTTTAAACCATGTAAAGAAAATTCAAATTGTTTTGGTTGTTCAATAAATTTGAATGCACCAACAGTCAATACCATATTAAACAGCATGTAGAAAGAGAGCTCAACTTCCATTGGTTTGCAAGAACAGGTCTGGCATTATTCCTCTTTGCAGTCGCAGGGGAAGGTCTACTCACAACAGAGGAATGACAGAGTTGATAGAGGTAATGAACTCTATTATAAAAAATGCTCAGAATGGCATAAAATCCATAAGGAGGAGATCACTGGTTTACAAATTCCACTTGAACAGGGCTGGATATCACTTGCTCTTATACCATGTTAAACACACACATGGAGAAGACAACAGATAAGATAAATGTGAATTATATTCCTATTAACAAAGATATACATTCATAATACATTCTTGTGACCCTTGGTCTTCATATACCAAACGGTCTCTTGGACTCCAGTGAATGTTCACATTCCACATTATTGAAATATGAATCTATATTTTATAAATAGATTAAAGAGAATGATCAAATTACTAAAAGTAAGTTTTATAGCATGTAAGAAATACCTCACATAAAATAAATTTTTACTCCTATTAATTTATGAAAAGGAGGGTGATGATATTTCAAATTGTTGAGTTTTGTTATAACCCAAGTATTAGGTTGGATCATAAATTCAGCGTTGGTTAAACCATTAGCTTCTACATTTCCCCTTATGTACATATTGAAGATTAAGATGGTTTAGAGACACTCTCATATTTTTTACCTCTTCCAAGACAAAATTTAGAAACACATTGTGACATATTTATTCATCTTTTACCCATTTGATGACATCACCAAACATGTGTAAACTATTAATTCATTTTTCATTTGTCATCAACAATAATAGTTATAATTTTAGTGCCATTAATTATACATGATTATTTGAACCCTCTCTCAATAATGCTCTAAAATTAATGGAATGATTATATATGATGTATGTGGCTATTTATGACCACCCACCTATTCCATTGGCTCAAAGCACAATTCTCCATCGTGCCAGTTTTTGTATGGTTTTTTGTGTCCTAGAATTATGAAGTCATTTTGAGGCCCTAAACGATGTTTTTTTGATGTGCCAAGGTCCTAAACAATGACCATGGGATTTGTCTTGGCCCCAATATAAATTTGTAAATATCAACTAGACCTTTCCAACATGCTATCAAGCATGCCAAATAGAGATCGTATGCAAAATTTGTGACCCTAGGAAGTTGACATACCAACATACCATCAAGGCTTAAAAGCATTTTTTAATTTCATCTTCTAAGGTTAGGATTTTGACATCTAGGGTTGTTTATTTATGTTAAAAGGCCATTTTGTTGGCCTTTTGTAATAGATATTAGCAAAAGCGCATAGTCATCTTCTCTCTCTGTGTAGAGATAGCTACCACCATTCTAGAAAAATTATGTTCTACGGAATTATATTACTTCATTTACTAATAAAAATAGGGTTTCCACCACATTAGTGTAATCCCTGTTATATTTATTTGTATGTGTTCCATTTACTTTCATGCATTTCATTTCATTCCTTGTACACCCCAAATCAGTGGTATTAGAGAAATCCAATCTTTCTTTTTTCTTGGTGGATGCCCTTGATGATGTTAGGGTAAAAATGGTTGGGTCTCGAGCTAGTTTCGCTAGGGAATCCTCACTCTTGCAAACTCAATAACCCTCCCATGGTAGAAGGAAAGAGAGAATACATAGCAATAGATCCTATAAATTTGTTGCTTGAGGAAGCACTTGTGCGACAAATAAATGAAATGATGGTCAATTTCATCAAGATTCATCAACAACTACCAACAATGGCCAAGGCACCTTCAACAAGAAGAAATTTTAAAGGTGCAACATCCTTCATGGAACAATTTAACTTTGATATCCCCTCTATTTGAATACCAAATATATGAAAATTCCTTGCTAAAATGGTTAATTTGGCTAGAGGTCTATTACTCTATCCAAACATTTGTTAGAATGAGAAGATCACCTTCGTGTTACCAAAAGTGGTTCCCCATGTCAAACATTGGTGGGAAAGTTACTTAGAAAGGCACAATGAAGATGCATTTATGATGTTCAATTTACAACCAACTTGGGATGCTTTTACTAATTCCTTAAGGAGGAATTCTATCCTATGGGGAAATACAATGAACAATACATGAGATGGAAAACCCTAAGAAAAGAGAGAGACTATACAGTGCAAAAGTACACCAATAGTTTTCATACCTTACACTCAAAGTTGGGTATTAAAGATTCCAAGCGACAAAAATCCTTGAAGTAATATAGTGATATACATAGGTATATCCCAATAGGGATGGGTTTTTCTAGAAATATCCTCTGTAGGGGTCGCTTATCAATATGTTGTCAAAATCATGTAGAAATTGAAGCAATGGAATAAGTCAGAATTAAAGTCTTCAAATCCGTCACAACATAAGTCGACTAAAGGCAACCCTAACTCACAGAACAAGGGACAAAGCGAGAGCCAACCTCAAGAAAACCATCCCAAGTCAAAGGCGAAGAAGGATAATGGGAAGTCAATAAAGGACACTAGAAAGTGGTGCGAGTTTCACAAAATATCCTAACGCAACAGTCATGAATGTTGCTCAAAAAAATCATTGTTCGTGAAGTTTAAAGAAAAAGAAATAGACTTTGGATCTAATTTTGATTTAAAATAGGATAAAGAAAAAAGGATCATCAATGCAGAACCTAATGTTACCATCATGACAAAAAGGATCCAACCAAAAGAGCTAGAGGAGCTTGAAGAGGGAGAGTGCTTGTTCCACTCACAAATGTGGGTGAAGGGGAACCCACTCCATTTCATTATTGATAGCTCGAGCCAAAAGAACCTGATATTAGTTGTTGTCATCAAGGGATTGAAGTTTCCAACAATGCCACACCCCCAATCATAAATTGTTAGTTGGTTAAGTCATGGATAAGAGTTTTATGTCATCTGGTACTGTTGGATGTCCTATGGCATCAAGCCCTTCAAATATGAGGTATTATGTGAAGTTTTTGCACTTGAAGTTTGATATGTTACTTTAGTAAACCCTTACATGTAAAAACTTCAAGATTTTCATGAGTCTTGTCCTTGTAGTTTCATTGTTACTCTTAGTGTTCACATCTACTAGATACCAATGGTAGTCCCAACCATTGTAGTTTCATTGATCTCAGCAAAAAAGAGGCAAAAGGTAATCTCTCAAACTACAAATTTCATTCTCTTCATGGTTTGCTCCAAAGGTGAAAGGAAGGTCACTTCAAGCACCACAACCTCTACACGATCTATCTCTACACAATAGAAACAAGTGGACAAGATTTTGGAAAATATTGGATTGGGGTGAAGGGTGCTTTGGTATGGAAAAGACAATATAAATACTTCAAGATTATTTTTACAGACCAAATATTTAACAATATATATATTGATATATCAAATCATGCATTCCTGTCATTGAAAAATTAAACATCAATAAGCATGGGTTGTATAATCCCCTAACTACCTCGAACAAGCCTTGGGAGTTAGTATCCATAAATTACATGTCATGTTTACCATCCACCAAGCATGGAAATGAGTGTGTGTTTTTAGTTTCAACTAGTTCCCCAAGGTGGTCATTTTTGCACCATTCAAGAAGATTACCATAGCTAAAGCCGCTATTAAACTCTCCTTTGATAATTTTGGGCTACCTTGAACCATTATTTTAGATAGGGATAGTAAGTTTCATAGCACATCTTTGTCAAACTTATGGTATCTCATGGATACCAAGTTAACCAAACAACTTCCTTTCATCCCCAATCATATCGAAGAATAGAAGTTTTCAAGAAGAAGATTATTCATATCTTGCACATGTACAACTCCAAGTATCCTTGTACATGTGATGAAAGTATTCCATATGTTAATCATAGTTATAATAGAGCTCTCTACAACTCTATTGGCCACAATCCTTTTCAATGTTCATGGGGTTCCAACCAGTGGCTCCAATTGATGTAACTATGCCCACATCACTCATACAGTCCTCCCATGATCAAGTCAAGGAAAATAAGGTAGCCAAATTTGTTGAGTAGATCCAACATTTCTAACAATAGGTCCATGATATCCTATAGAAATCAAATTCCAAGTACAAACAATGAAATGGCTAAGAGAGGGTTGCACATAAGTTTTAGTTTGGTGATAAGGTGTGGTTACATTTACAGAAAGAGTTCCTCACACACCCTAATAGGAAGCTCAACTACTCCAATCTGGGCCTTACATAATTACAAAGTTTTTGGATGAAAATGATTTTGAATTGAGCATTTCACTTCCCTTGGCTTCCACCCAATGTTTAATGTGGAGCTGTTTTAACCATATTTTCCACCTCTATCGGACACCTCAAAGGAATTGAAGCAATTGGCCTCCACAAAAATCAATCCTAACTGTATTGAAATGGCTACAGTGGATCATATCATGGAAACCATGATAAAGGATACATAACTACATTGAAATGGATACAGTGGATCATATAATAGACACTAAGATAAGGGACACTCACTAGCAACACGTACAACTGCATTGGGTTGTGAGGGAAACTTCTTCACCAAGGAAAGTGGCTGACCAAGAGCCATCTTTAGCAGAATTTTCCCTATCTAGTCGGGGAACTCAATGAAATGGAGGCTATTTCTTACTAAGAGGGGAGGACTGATCTAGGTGGATGTTAATGGCTACCCACCTATTCCACTAGCTTAAGGTACAATTCTCCATCTTGGAAATTTGTCTATGGTTTCTCAGGTCCTAAACTTTCAACGTCATTTTGAGGCCCTAATTGATGGGTTTTTGATGTGGTGGGGAACCAAGTGATATTTTCATACTATTCTCTAAGATCCAGTAAAAATTTGCAACTCTCAGATAAACCTTTCTCATGGGCTATCAAGCACGCAAAATATAGATCACATGCAAAAGTTACAACATTGGGAAGTTGACATACTAATTAACCCCATCAGGTCTTGCAAACCTTTTTGCATTTCATCTTCTAGGTTTATGTCTTTTAACTTATAGGATTCTTTCTTTATATTAAAAGGCCATTTTTTCGGCCTCTTGTAATGTCGTTTGGTGAATGCACATAGTTTCTAACTCTTTCTCTCTCTCTTCATAAATAATTACCACCATTGTAGTCAGTTTATGTTCTATAGTATTTTATTATTTCACTTACTAATAATTGTTCAGCTTCCACCACATTATTATATTATATGTTATATTTTTTTTATTTTTTCAATTTACTTTCCTACATTTCATTGCACTCCTTATACTCCTTGCATCAATATGCAAAGAAAATGATCTCTCCCATTCTAGATACAATAGAAACCCCTTGTGTTGCCCCATAGAAAAACCCAAGGGAAAGATCTTATTGATTTGTTCTTGAACCACTACCCTTATTGATTTTTCTTCATTATCCTATGGAAAATGATTCGATATGTTGAGTTCGTTAGCTACACATATTTTCAAAGTATTTCAAAACAAAATGGGAAATACCCAACCATACCCCCTATGATACTAATGAGGGGAGAAACATAAAAGTATTTGTCTATAGATTCCTTACCCAATTCTTCAAACTTTCTTTCAATAGAATCTCCTGAATAGACATTTTTCATTTATATTAGTACTTCCACTTCTTGCCACACCTATTTTAAGTAGTCAAAATCCATAATCAAATGACCATTTTTCTTCTCATTGTACGTTTCTAAGCCCCCAGTAAAATCCTGTTTTTTAATATGTCCCAAGTTAATACTTTATTCATTAATAAAAAACACATAAAATAATTTTCTTTAGAAGGACATTTAAACTTCCAAATATAGTGCCACCACCATTGAGTTTCTCTTCTTCCTTCCTCTATACATAGAAACATATATGAAAGCCTACGAAAGTAATTGTGTGAAGGGGGAAAAATAGTTTAGTTCATCCTAATTTTCCTAGATTCAAACATGACTCCTTTCTAATGATAGAAAATAATTATATAAATCTACTTCATTACCTATGTAAGCCATGTCTTCCTCCATATAAAATTTTTAAGTGGGTCTACAATGTTGGAAAGCATGCAAAAACTTATGTACTTTAGTGATTGAATCATAGGTTTTTTTCTTCCACTCTCAACCCCTGCATCCTTTCGAATTTAAATCAGGATCCTTTCACCCAAATTCTAATCCAGGACCCTCCAAATCAAAGGAAACACCTTCACAACTTCCTTCCACATCATTTGAAATATTATTCTTATAAATTATATCCCTCCTTATCCAATCTTTAATTGAGTCCAAATACATATATTTCTGAGTCTCAACTTGACACCACAACCATTCACCTAGAATAAGCTTCCAAACACTCTTAGCTACCAAAGCTCCTGAGAAAAGGAAAATTTTGTTAATGATCCATGCTCCCAACAACTTTGGTAAACTAGAATTTTCCATTCTACCCACAAAATCACCTTTCTAAGCTAATCATCCGCACAAAAATTAAAACTTATCCTTCTAATATTTTCAGGTATCCTTTTGGGATTCATGACATGGACATTGCGTAGACATGAATTTCTTGAGAATGAATTTACTTAGAACATGCCTTCCTCCCTGTGAGAGCTCATTGTAACTCTAACATGTTAGTTATTCTTCTAGTTTAGTTATAAGCCAATCTCAATCCCATCTCGAATAGATTTTTGGTTTTGTGTAGAACCCTTAATATTTCATCCGAACTTTCAAATCCATCCTCAAATAAGGAAAAAAAAGTAGAGTGGAAAATTCTTCTCCCTTCTCCATTTCCCAAAAGGAAGTTGATAATTTACCTATGTTAACCACCATCCATTGTGCACCGCAATACAAATACAGAGTGCCATGCAACTTGGTTAGGTCCCATGTGCTACTGTCACAAAATAATAATATATCATCTACAAATAAAAGATGTGAAATATATGAATTCAACGCATATGAACTGCTTTGAAGATCCATGATCTCTTTTCCTCTAGTAATGATCAACTAAGCCCCTTATATGGTAGAAGAAACAAGAGAGGTGACAAGCATGATGTTTACCTAGTAACTCTTCCTTCTTTGATGAAACCCAAAGTACAAGCATTGATGATAGTTGAGAAAGAGACTATCATTACACAACTCATCATCTAGGTAATGAAATATACCTCAAATCCCAAATGTGTCATCAATAACCTTAGGTAAATCCAGTTAACCTTGTCATAGGCCTTTTATAAATCCTTAGAACCAAAATAACCTCACGGTTTTCGACTATATAGGAAATTGAATTTCTCATGTAAAAATTGTCTCAAACATTTTTTTTTAGCCTATTTGCATTGATCTTCGTCACTATTCTATAAATACAAGATGTAGGATGGAAATATCCAAAGGAGAATGGATTATCAAAATTTGGAATAAGAGCCTATTTTTATTCAATGTTTCTAACATTCTTCCAAACAATCTTGTATCCACTACCACCCAAATCAAATCACTTTCTAATAAATCTAAAAATTCCCCCAAAATTCCATAGTCTTTTTGTCTAAACTTGAACTATTATTCTTCTGAGGACTACAAATCCTCAAAGAGTAGATTTTAAAATATTATGAAGATATAGTTTGTAAGGGTCATTGTATTTTGATCCTACCTCTATGAAGAGAAGGAGATTTATCTCGTAATCAAGTGTGGATTCATGATTTGAAAATATAGAGTTGTTATTCGTGAGGAAAGGAAAAGTCGTAGCCCTAGACACTGCTATCGCTAAAACTTCTTAGACTAAGCCTACATGATGTATTTGGAAGCAATTTTTTTTATTGTGTTGGTTGTTGTGACATCTAAGATATTGTAAATCACAAATCCAACATTTTTTTGGAGTTGTTACCAAGTAAAACGGTAACCACGTTGATATTTTTTTAAGCCACCTTTAGAGTTTTTTTGTGGACCTAACACACATAGGCATCATCAAGCAAGTGTAGAATCACTCTATAAAGAAGATCCATCAAAATGTTTTAGATGGAGTTATTGAGCCAAATATTTTGGATGGAGTTATTACTGTTCAAAATTCATTGAGAAATTCATAAATGACTTGGGTAAATTCATACCTATGTGAGTGTTGTCTAAATCAATATCATGTGAAAGTTTTAAAAGGAGATACGGTAAACAAAAGGCTTGGGTAAAACATTTTTCGTACATTTATTAAGGAAATTTGCCTTTTTTAAGTGAAAAGTGGTTTTTTTAATTGGGAATCCACAATTTGGTTTTTTTTTTTATTCAAAAGGTAAAAGGGCTAAAGGGGTGTTTTATGAAGAAAATTTTCTTAGGTGTTTTAAGATTTTAAAGAAAGGAAGATATATATTAACTATTGTTTTGGAAAAGTTTTGGAAAATGAGTGAAAAGTGTTTTGGTTATTATAACTGGGTGTTTGATTGTTTTTTATTTATTTATTTTATTTTATTTTTTAGAAGTGTAGTGAGACCTCTGTTAGGATTTTGAAATGGAGGAGAAACTATCCAATCCAAAATGAAGGGGAGATATTATGAAAGTTGGCCACAACTTCAACCAATAATAAAAACTCACACGATCTCATATTAAATGATACCAATTGTTCAAGGTGGTTAATAAAAATGAAGATATTTTAAAGGATGGTTGGGAAATAGTGGTCACAAGATATGAAAAATTAAATGTTAAAGATTTAGCAGTAATGGTAAGAGCCCAAAAAGATGCAGCAACAAAGAGTAAAATAAATGATTCAAGAGCACTATGAAATCCTAATATTGTTGCAACGATCAGTGCCCATAAATCTTGAGAGATTTTGCAAAAGGCATACCAAGGTATAGACGAGGTCAAGAATGCCAAAACTTCAAATTCTTTGAGAGAAGTTTCAAACTTTGCAAATAAGAGATGCTAAATCAATAGATTAGTTTATGAATTAGGTCATGTAGGTAGTAAATCAACTTAGAGCTTATGGAGAGAGTGTCACAAATCAAAATGTGGTTGAGAAAATTTTTAGAAGCTTCATACCTTCATTTGACATTCTTGTGGTAGCAATAGACAAATTAAATAGTTGACCTACATTTCAAATGAAGAACTCACAGGTTCAAAGTTTAATCATAAGTCAAGAATTAAAGGTAGAAATGACTCATTAGAAAATGCCTTCAGACTCAAGCCACAATTTGTAGAGGAAGTGGTAGACATAGTGTAAAAAGAGGTAGAAGAGGAAGACGATATTCAATAGAAGAAAAAATGCTTAAGTCAACCAGAGAAACCATAGGATCAACCATATAATCAAAGAGGAAGAGGTAGAAACAATAGAGAAAGTGAAATGATGGAAAATGTAAATATATAGTGTTATTACTAAAAGAAGTATGGGAATTTTGAAATTAAATGGAGGAAGATGTAGACAAATTTAAACAAAAGCAACACAGATGTTTCAAGCACTAATGGAGGAAGAACATCTTCCATGTTTCTTTATTGTTCAACAACTCAAGAAAACAACAATGGAAATCTATGGTTACTAGATAGTGGTAGTAGTAACTATATGGAAAATAACATATATATTTTTTCAATTTTTGATGAAATAGTTAATTTTCACATTAAACTAGGTGATGATCATCTTGTTAATGCCCAAGGAAAAGGCTATATTACAATTAAAACCAAACATAATGAAAATATGGAAATTCATGTTGTGTATTATGTGAAAATTTTGAAACATAATCTATTAAGTGTAGGACAAATGGGTCAAAATTGTTTTCAAATCAAGTCTAATGGTCCTACCTAAACAATTCTTGATGGGCCACTCAGTGAAGGAGTCATAAAAAGGATATAAATGAACAAATATATCATGTTTCCTAGCCACGATAAAATTAAATCATTCATTATCATATGCCCAGTTTGTAACAAATTCTGATGAAAGTTGGTTATAACATTTTCGATATGGCCACTTAGCTATTAACAATATTGATCTTTTGAAAAATAAGTCTATGGTTCAAGGTATACCTATGATAGATGTCCATCATTATCCATGTGAAAGTTGTATCCTTTCCAAACACCAAAGAAATAGTTTTCCAAATGCTACCAGCTATAGAACCAAATGTTCACTTGAATTAGTACACGCAAATCCTGGTGATCGAATGCAATCCCAATCAATAGGAGGAACTTTTTTCTTTCTAACATTTATTGATGATTTCAACAAAATGAAATGGGTCTTATTCAATGGAAACAAATATGATTCATATGAAAAATTCAAGCAATTCAAAGCCATGGAAAAGAAGCGAAGTGGCAAGAAAATTAAAGTATCAAAATCAGATTGAGAAGGTAAAAATGATTCCAAAGAGTATCAAGAGGAAATTTACAACAAGGTACACTCCATAGCCAAATGGAGTAGTAGAAATAAAATATTAGACAATTGCGAATATGGAAAAAAAACATGTTGAAGGGAAAGAATTTTCCAAATGGGCATTGGGAAGGAATAGCATGTTCAATTTATATTTAAAAGAACTCCAACTAGAAGTATAAAAGAAAATTTTCTTTTGGAAGCTTGGAGTGGTGCGATTACAAATGTATCACACTTGAGAATCTTTGCTTGTGTAGCTTATGCACATGTTTTAGACTAAATGAGACTGAAATTGGATGACAAATGTGAAAAATGAATATTTGTTGGATATAATTGTTGGGTTGTGTTATATTCTTTTGCACGACTACCCCACGTGGGGAGGGAGGGGGGTGCTAGCCCCCCCTGTACGTTGCGCTGGGCACTGCCCAGGTTCTGGGGCAACGCCCCGGGAATTTTTTTTTTGCACCCTATATTAGGTGGGAAGACCTACCTATGGTTTTGTGCATGGATTTCGCACATGGTTTTGGGCATGATGGTTTTCTGTCCATGGTATTTTGTAGAGCCGATCAAGGGAACTGCAATTATGTTCTAATCTAGGGTTTATGGATGCTTCGAGATGTATATATATGTATTGTAACATTGAAAGGAACATAATGAAAAATCAATTTGGTAGTCCCGGTTTTGGGATGTAGGGGAAAATCTCTGTGTATATTTGTTTTATGTTTTATGCTCTTGCCATTGTTTATTTTCTGTTTTTTAGAATTTGTATGCAGGTAATTTCTATACACGGTTATAATCTATGATAATGAAGAATCCAAGGCTTAGAAATTGTATTTTCCCTAAGAAAACAACTATTTCAAGAGTTATTAAATTCATTGAAGATCAAACATGGAATGATAAAGGTAATGGGACAAATAGGAACCAAATTTCTCCATATCAATTTAAACTAGGTGATGCAGTAGAAGTATAAAAACCAAGGATTCCCATGCCCACAAATTCCAGCTAAAGGTGTGAACTGAGGAGGATAAATTGTGCATAATCAATCTTCAAGAAGAAAATATAATCCAACCATTTCACAAAAAACAAATAGTTTGAGAGAGATTTACGAAAAACTAGATAATGAATAGGCACATTTTGCTTTACTTTCTTGCTAGCCAACATATTTTGAAAAAGTAGTCGAAAAGAAAGACTGGGTTAAATCTATGAATGAAAACATTGCAACCATATAGGAATAATACATCGAGTCTTGTAGAACTACCAGAAGCTGAAACAAGCATTGGAGTCAAATGTGTCTATAATACCAAATTTAATGAAGGGGAAAATTGAAAAGCATAAAAACATATTTGTAGTAAAAGGCTTTGCACAACAAGGAGCATATTATGAAGAAACCATCATCTTGCTATTGAATATTGTTATAATTAAATATTAACAATAGTAGAAAATAATCATTAGCTAGTTTACCAAATAGATGTCAAATTAGCATTTTTTAAATAGGCCAAAACCAAAAAAGTTGACATGTTAAAAGAGACTTTCTATGGTTTAAAATGAGCCCCTAGAGCATGGTACAATATAATTGATTTATATCTATTGAAAAAATGGTTGAAACACAATGTGAATGAATCCACTCTCCATACAAAAACATATCTACAAGGTAATATTTCAGATGTTTGTATTTATGTTGATGATATGATTTACGTAGGAAATTTTTAGCTTGAAGATTTTCAGACACCCATAGAGAAGGAATTTCACATGAGCAAATTTTGTGACATGAAATATTTTCTTGTCATAGAAGTTAAACCATATAGAAATATTTTCTTGTCATAGAAGTTAAACCATATAGAAAAGGATTTTTCATTTGTCAAAGGGACATTTTGACATGTAAGGGACATTTTGACAAGGTTCAAGATAAGTTAGTGCAAGCCAAAAGACACACCATTTGTCCAAGGAACCAGACTAAGCACCGTAGTGGTTAGATCAGTGACCATGACAGGTTCATGACACAATAGATGGCACCTCTGCTACCCGCGTTCTATAATTGGCATCCAACTTTTGACGCTACAAAGACTAAGAAGTGCTTGGATCTACACTATTATTATTGGGTTGTTAATGAAAGTTATTTCCTTATGGATCTTGGAGAAACGGATTTGAAACAAAGTGCAATTGAATAGTTTTGGAATAGTTTTTAAATAGAAGAATCTTGATTTGTATTATTTAAATTAATTTTTTAATTATATATAAATTCAATATTCACCTACTTGGGTTCTATAATCGGCATCCAACTTCAATTTTTGATGGTACAAAGACTACTAAGTGCTTGGATCTACACTATTATTATTGAGTTGTTAATGAAAGTTATTTCGTGATGGATCTTGGAGAACCGGATTTGAAACAAACTGCAATCTATTTTTTTCAGGCAGAGTAATAAGAGAATAGTTTTGTAATAGACAAATTTTGATTTATATTGTTTAAATTAATTTTTTAATTACATATAAATTCAGCATTCTCAAAAATCTTGAGAAAATTTTACCAATCAAAATTATAATTGATTATAATTTCAATAATTCCAGAAAAAAATATAGACAAATTAGATCAAAAGATTCCAAAAGTAATAGCACCTAAAGACTAAGGTCGCATTAAGTCAGCGTAACGTGCTCTACGGAGCGTTGTAGCTGAATCGGTGGTGGCATCCACGTAGGACGCATGAAATGGGCACCGAAGGCAGACGAGGTGGAACTTGTCCGCGGACAAAGAACGGGGTTTTGGTGACGGAAACGGGGCTATCTAAGTGCCCCATATCTCATTCCCGTTCCAGCACATACACGAGGAAATTATGGTATCCCGAGGGCGAAACAGCCCCATGAGTTGTCAACATCTGCTTCTCTAAGTGTGAACACTTCAGAAAAATGTTAAGACCAATTGAGTCAACAATAGTAAGATATGAAATGGATGAACCGACAATGATTTATTCTATAAATTTCTTATTAAAAAGCGAGACTATGCCGAGCAGATTAAGGTGATTAGATGAGCAGAAATTGATGTACCGACCATGACTTTTATGTACGAAGCTCATTAAATACTGACACAATTCCGACCGAATCAAGGCCAGTGGGATACCGACGAGCACTTTGTAATTCCCCAGTTTCTACGAGTTCATTAAAAACTTAGACCAATGCGACCGAGTCAAGAATGACAACATGTGAAAATGATGTACCCAAGTTGATGTCGACTTTTTCGGGTGAAGATAAGTAACACTTGTCCATTAGCATATTCTCGACTTTTTCGGGTGAAAATAAGTAACTTGTCCATAAGCATTAAATGAACGGGATCCTATAGGCCTATTAGCAAGGTAGGAATTCCAATACGAAATTACGTTCCGGTTAGATTTAAGACTTTTGTGATACTTGTTCTAAAGTGAACTACATTAATAAATTCGAAACGTCTATTTAATTTTTGCTATGTGATTAATCCAAAAAATTATTATTTAATTTATTTTAATAAAAAAATATTAACAATTTAAAAAAAAAATTAATTATATTTAACCAATAAATAACAATTTATCCATTAAATTCCATCCCTACTAATTTCCAACTCATTTAATACCCATTAACCAATTGTATATTTGTAAACCGATTGTGTAGATGTATACTTTTTCAGCGGAGTTCATTAAAATCCGACGGAATAAAGGCTATGGAATATTATATTTTTTTTACACTATGTGATTTTTTAGTTAATTATTATATGAATCATTTCGTTAATTATCATATGCATTACGTTGTATGATTGGCGATGAAATTGTACTTTAATATTATCTTAAATTATATTTTTGAATATATAAATATTTTTAATATATATAATACCATTTAATAATTAAATTTTCAAATTGTTTTTTAACTACTTTTAAATGAAACGTATAAACAAAATAACTATACGTCAATATAAATTTATGTAATTCCTGAATTAATAGACAAAATTTAAATGATATATAATTTTGGAATTTTTAAAATAATTTATTTATAAATTTTATAGTTAATTATTTTTTATTTATTAAAATTGTATTTTATATATATATAATAAATTTAGCTAAAAACTTATATATCATTTATATGATATGGTTTTAATATTTTTTATTTTTATTATATTTAAAATAAAAATATAAAATGCTATGAAGAATCCAAATCATAGTCTACTTAAATTATTTATTAAAATATATAAAATATTAATTTTATTAACATTTTCAACCCAAGTATTATTTTTAAATTATGAGTTTAGTGTATAGATTAAGGTATTAAGATATATGGAATTGAGTTTGGAATATGTTTTAAAATTATTTTTATTTCTATTAAGAGTTTATTTTAATAAGAGAGAATCTAAGTCATTTATGTCTTCATCTAACTCATATTATAGATATATTATGCTCTTTCTACAATTCACATCACATATATACTTGCTCTTCTTGCAACTCATATCACAGAGGTATTGTTCTTCCTACAACTCGCATAAGAGAGGTATTGTTCTCTTCCCGCAACTCGCATTTTCACAATAAGAAGATGCCACATAAAACTCATCTTATATGACTCAGGTTCCATGCCACACACTTGAGATATATTCTTCATAATGAGATACGAATGGTTGCTAAAATGACAATGCCACTAGATAGTTGTTTCCACATGCGAAAAGTCACGAATTTTGGGTAGGCTGAGTAGTCATCCTTCAGGGTTGACTTGGCAACATGGAGGAACAAATGATGCTTACAAAAATTATAATTTTCTTCTTTTATAGGGTCACAAAGAACATGCCCTTTCGAATTTTCTTTTGACCAACATAAAGTATGAAGAACATGTTTGCTAATGAAAATAATAATAATAATTTTTTTTTTTGTTTTTACATGGAATATAAATTGATACAATTGCAATAAATATGAAGAATGAACCTAGTTACAATTTCAACACATAATAGTCAATCAATGTCTCCATGGTCCACCATGGTTAACTATGTAATCTTTGGTCAACCATGGTTAACCATAGTCAACCTAGAACATTCCATGCTTTACCGACTCCTAATGGCCAACAAAGGTAAACCATGGTTAAAATGGTCCAACATGGTCAACCAAGGTCTCTATGGTTGAATATGGTCGACCATAATGGTCAATCAAGATATCTATGTTTGAATATGGTGAATCATGGCTAACCCTCTTCAGCCATGGTCAACCCCTTTCAACCATGGTCAACCCCATCAACTAACTCAATCATTAATGTAACCATTTTCGTAACATTAATATAACATTAACCAACTTAATGCAAGCTTGACAATGGTCAACCTCATCAACCCTCGTCAACCATTGTCAATAAATCCATCCCATGGACATTAGATATCAAATAGGACAACTACGTTTATTATGTGGTTGCTATACTCTGGTCGATGGCATTTTCCACCTTTTATACACTAATCAGTGCATGGAAATGACACCAATCAACATATATCAACCACATTAGTAAATGTGCTTATGCTAATAATGAAAAATCATATACAAATCAATTACACATCTCAATAATATTGCAAAGTGTAGGATGTTCCATAAAGGATATTTTTTAAAACAAAGTCGGAAAAGGGAAGGGCTATATTCACACTCAAAACATTACTGATAAATATTAGTCACCATAACGTTTCTATTCCATTGCCACAATTGAATCTTTTGTATGGGATACAATATCTTTAGTTGAATTGATGTATAAGTAATGTTTAAATTTGAACATGTGCTTTCGAGAGAGAAAATAAATATTCTATCTTATCACTATATTTTATAATAAACATAAATATGTTTTACTGGAAATAATTTTTTTCTTAAATTTTTTATATTCAATTAAATTAAATAAAATTATAATATTATAAAAATTATATAGAATATATTATTATAATAATAATTTGTTTTCATAAATCTGATAGAAAAAACATTATAGCATATATTGCAATGCAAAGTGTTTAACATAGTTGTAAGTTAATACTAAATGGATATTTGATGATATCTTATTAAGATATTCTTCTCGCGATAGGGTATAACACATTCGATAATGTGTTGACCATGAATTAGTTTGGTGTTTGAAAAAAAATTAAAATACATCCTCCAATGTTTTACATTATAAAAAAAAGTAATATGTCACTTTATTCGAGACATGGTGCAAGGAGGAGTTGCTAGACTCAATCACATATTGACAGATGAGCAAATAACAAATATTCTCACTAAGGAATTACAAAAAGGAAATTTCATGGTCTTCAAAGAGAACATTAGACTAATGGATGTGGCCCCTCTGACTGAGGGGTAGGGTTGATCAAGGACACCAAGCCAACTCTTCCCACGTTGTTTGAGCTCCCAGGGTGAGGAATTGAGATAAAGGGCTCTTGGGGTTGAGGGATATCTAAACAACAGGGTACTCCCCTATCTGTTACCCATAGGGTTGGATATGTTTCTCCCCTATCTTCATAGGGTTGGAGATGTTGCTCCCATATCTAGTCTATGTAGAGTATACCCCAGTTGGCATCATACCCTCAAGAAAAGCTTGTTGGGAATATCACTACCCATTTGGCCAACGGGTTGATAGTGTACTTGGGGTGTACAACCCAATTCGATTATGATGCAGGTGTTCTAGCACATGACTATTGAGGGTCATTAATGGGAAGATTAGTAGGAAATATGATTTTCTCCCCTATTTAGATTATGGGTTGAGAATGAGCTCCTTGATGAGATTCCAGGGTCGAAGATGTGCTCCCCTATATGATTATTTATCCTATTTCTTGGTATGGGTGGAATCTAATGCTCCCCAATTCTTCCTCTTTTAGGTCTGAGAAAGTTTCTACAGATAGAGTTGAGCAGGGACAACCAAAGAATGACAACAACATGACAAGATGATGTGATGATCAATAGACATATATTGGCAGGTAGAATTCTTCCAAGTTGAGAGGAGTGTTAAATTTTGCAAGTAGGGTCAAATTCCACCTTGGAGAACTCAAATAACCGAGGTGATGATTGCATTAGATTCTTATTTTCTAGAGAACAAAAACATACCTAAAGATCACCCTATTTGGATGAGCAGAAGTTGGTTTTTGAATTTATTTTATCCACTCATGTACAATGGAATAGGTCGGCCCTAAGCACATGTAAAATTGGATAGGCTGGCCTCACCTCCAAGTGGACCCTCATGGAAGCCTATAAATAGTAGATACCTCAAGTTCATTTGCACACATTGATTATGACATCTTCTAATCTCTTTTATTGTCTTGGTTCACACATGTTTGATGGAGGAAGTCTCCTCAAGGGTCCGAAACTACATGGTTGAAACTCGCACGAATATAGGGTTTCTATTTCTCGGTTGTTGGCTTGTAACTAAGCATTCTCATCCTTGAACACATGTATAGAGTGGTCAAGAGTGTGTCTGGGAGGTCTCAGCCATTCGCATAGAAGCCTGAAGAGAGCATTTAGGGTTTCTGAAGTAGATCAGATAATGTCGGTCTCGAACACTCGCATAGAGTGGTCAAGGGTTGATCTTGGAAATCCCAATCACTCCCACAATAGCTAAAAGGGAGCGTCTGGGGGTTTGGAGTGGTTTTGTGTGTGCCTGTCCCAAAACACATGCATATAGCCTTCCTGGGAGTATCCAGATCATACATAAATGCTCGCACATAGTGGCTAAGGAAGCCTCTAGGAAGTTCAATAACAAATAGTCTGCCTTGTTGGAAGTGTCTAGGGTTTTTGATATAGGGTTTGACAATTGCCTTTAGTTGGATTCAGTGGTATGATGGATAAATAATTTCTCTCTACTATTCTATAGTTCTATAGTTTGCTTCTATTCTATAAATATGTGCTGCAAATTTATATATTAGGAACATTGTACTCTCTGCTAAAAATGTTTTATGATGATCTAATAAAGAAGAATATTTGAAAGGGTTTTACCCCTTGTGGGGTTTTCCCCTAGTCTTGAAAAGATATTTTGTCTCTTATGGTTGTCTTGTTGTCTTCTTTTTCATTATATATAGTGTTCTATCTTAAGTTACAATCTATGATTGGATACATTGCTAATAATTGAATACATTGTTAAATGAAGAAGTGAATTGGGCTAAAGTAATTGATACAACATAGAACAATCTAAAAATTAACACAACATGCATTCAAAAAGATTCATACAAATGAAAATGAAATAGTTCATAAGCATAAGCGTAAGTTAAATAACATACATTGCAAATGCAACAAGAATAGTCTTACTATATTCACAACATATGCATGAGAGCGTGTTGGCTCTGATTTTATTATCATAAGTGAAAGTTCCATTCATACACACACCGTTGATGACCACTAGCCAGAATAGTGGACCAAAAAAGTCAAGAACACTTGACCCTCCAAATAATTATGCCCACTCTATGCTACGGAAAATCCAAGGTTCTTCACAATACTCCCAAGCTCTTTGTAAGTCTAAGCCTAGCCAAATCTTGGCTGCCAAAAGTCTGTTGGATGACTTATGATGTTCTATTTATAACAAGAGGGGGTCCCTCTTCAACTCCCCATTGTGAACTTTGGACTACACTCATTACTCTTCAACTTCTTTTCAAAATGTCCCATTATGTTACATCATGACTCTTCATATTCCAATAGTGACATTTGGATTTTCACTTACAACATAATTACAAATAATAATACATTTTACACGTACCCATATAAGACAAAATAGGGTAGAGACAACTTGACAACCTAACAAGACATAAATCTATGATGTTTGAGTTTGGGAGAACTCCAGCTCAACAACCTCCACTTTCTTCTTCTCGGTCACATATTGGTGCCAAGCTCGGTACCGTGTGATGATTCCCCCAAAATAAGTGATGGTGTCTGGTTGGAAGTAGACTCTAGCCTCCATGGCATCCAGGTACAATATCTTGGAAGCAGTTTCAAGTTTGTTTTGAAGTATGAGCAAAATTGTTCTAATTTGGATAGGATCATCGGTGTAATTCTGCATGTTTTGTCTGCTCAACTCTAGATCTTCCTTGGTGGAAATTTGTCTCAGCTACTCCAAGTACTCTTCAATCTCCTATCAGAATTTGTTCCCGGGTTTGGATTTTGTGAGTGAACCAAGATATGGGATCTTGTGTGTTTTCACCAAGACATACGAACTACTAAACAATTGTACATATGATTCCTAAATGCTACCAATGAATGAGGCGAGCTTCTTTTTATTCTAAATCAACATTCGAACTCTCGCTTTCTCTAGATCTACCTCTGCCTTCATTTCCTTTACTAATTCAAGTGATTCCCCTTTGTCTCACATTCTTCATTCTTGCACATAGGTGGTGGAAGCTTATGTATTCATGAGATTTTTTAAAAAAGCTCTACCCTATTGTTATAAGCCATGCAAATGGAAAACTACTTTATGTACGGTCATAAACCCCTCATAGAGCTTCTACATGGTTTCCCAAAGTGTTGATACTTCAGCAAGTATCGCTACTCTCATCTCCTCCATGTAAAACTGTGTGCAAACCACGCTTTATGCGGTTGCATGAAGTTTTTTTGCCTCTTTCTTGATATATTGCAAGTTTTTTACAATTTTTCATTCTTGGTTGTCAAATTGCTCTTCCAAAGGCCAAGTTGGCTTCGATAGCGTAATTTGGATGCTTCTTGGTGTCTTCCACTATCACCCTTTCTCTAATGAATGCAGGAGATGTGTGATCTTCTAGAAAATTCTTTCTTCATGCTTGTATCATCCTCTTGTAGAGCTCATCAAACGAAATATTGTACACATCCATTACTGAATCATCATCAAGGGGAAAAACATCCCCTTCTTTGCTTGGGGTTGGCTTTGCTACTAGAGGTGGTGGTGACTAAGTGGTGACCTCTAGTGTGCTTGGCATTAGAACAACATCTTCATTCTGTGACTCCTATTCCATCTCCCTGTCTGCCACTTCAATCGAGTGCTTAATATTTTGAGCAAGCTCTCGATCCTGCATTTGTTCACCTTTCCTTCTCTTTAACCTGTATAAGAGCCATTCTTCTATCATTTTGCCTTGCATTTTTCCTTCCTCCTACTTCTTGCAACCTTTGATTTTGTCTCTTCCTTTACTCTTCTCTTTGTATCCTATAATTTTTCTTTCCTTCTACTGTTAAAGTTGCTTTCATGATAATAAGATATGCTTTCATCTTGCAACTTTGTTCTCCCTCCAGACTGTTAGAAATATTTATCTTTCCCTTGTCCTGCATAGGATTGTTGCCTTCTACAACTATTTCTTTTGTAATTTCTATCGTTTTTGGAGTAGTCTGTGAAGTACCTTCTAAACTGGTCGTCTCACAGAGTTTAGAGGCATTGTAGAAATCTCTCCATGGATCCTCTTCCGCCCAATGAAATGTCACGTTGAGTTGTTGAAAGTAAATTCTTGCACAATATTCTTCAAAAATTTTATGGGGATCACATGGATTAAAATCTCGAGGATGGAATGAAAACTTGATTATCTCCTTTCCTGTGGTATCCATGACGTTCAAGTTCTTTATCTTGTATAATCCAATTTTCAAAGGAAGAGTGGGACACAATGCTTTCTTCTTCATGTGCAAGGTTGTTGACAACCCTGTGGTGAGATGATATTACACTTCTTGCATGACAAGCTTGTTGGTGGCATACCTTGGTAAAACATGCATAGGCTTCTCTCTACCAAACACTCTGAGGAAGGTGCCACCTGGTGAGGCATACCAATTTTAGATGTCTATTATTTCATCCATTTCTCCTCCTGACATGCAAGGTGGATATTCATCAAAGATGATCTTGTAAAGTGGGATGATGAAGTGATCAGTGAGTTGTTCCATTACCCCTCGATGATTGCAATCTAAAAGCAACTTGTAATAAATATGCATGGTAGGTTCTCATGGTGTCCATGTCTAGTTCATGACAGGAAATTGATGTTGTGCACAAATTGCAGATAGTAAATATGCATAAAATTAGAACCTTTCTTACTCACCATCAGGAGAACTCCAAACTTGTGCTACATGTGTTCTCAACTGTCAAGCCAATATTTCTAACCAATTGAATGGCTTCCCCTCGTTCACAAACTTGTTCAATAAGACTACCCACCCTTTAAGAAAGGTTTCGTGGTCTGCTGGCCATGGATCCTGCAAGCTAAGATAACCAAGAGCTGGTAGGACTTCATGAGGGACATTGTCTTATATACATGGGTCGGTGTTTATTGAAACTTTGATGGCTCTTTCACACAAAATTTGATAATGTCTCTTGTAGTCACGTAAATATGGGTGGCACAGAAGAATGAGTCCATGAGCATCACTGGCTCGGGAAAGTGATACATGCACTCATAATATTATGCCCAAAAGGTAGAAATATTTTGTCCGCTGGCATTGCTAATTGTCACAGTCTTCTCATCAATGTATGAGATAATCCAGTTGATGACATCTACAGATGGGAAGGTCAGATACCTGCATGAAAACTTGTGTATTCCTGACTGTTGGATATTTAGATACACCTATTGATCCTCTAGATCTACCTCAAGGCTCTTTGCTGAAAGAGCTTCATTAACTTGTTGCCATCTTAATGTTGATCCCTTTTCTATAAACAATTGAGTGTTTGCATATAATCACAAGTCTGGTGTTGTCTGATCAAATGCTTCCTTGGTACTTCTTTCAGTAGTCTCTTTTGAAGCATCTCTCTTTGGTGCCATGGTAGCAATGACTATTGGATAGAAGTGCATCATAAGTGTGGTACCTGTGGGACAAAAAGGACACTCATGGTAAGAAAATATTAGCTTAATAAAATCTACCTTCAAAGCATGATCAAGAAGAAAACTGGGTAACTAGATAGAAGGATTGCACAATTTTTATAAACAAGGGAGACTATATGACTATGGGAACTTCCCACTACATAGTCCCAATAGCCAAGGATAAAGCTTGAGGCTTGGGACTCCGTAATCCACAACCCTACCCTAGGTAAAGACTGGGAGAGACTACGCATTGCGCAGTCTCAGTGGCCAAGGTGATAGGGTGACCCCTGGAATTGTGCAGTGCCTAGTTGGAGCCACCTTGTACTACACACTGCATAGTTCTAGAGGCCAAGCTTGTGTCTTGAGCCTTAGGATTTCACAGTGCCCACCTGGGCAAGGCAAGATCTGCCCAAAGAAAGTGTAGGTATTCCCGGTGGAAGTGTGAAAAACAAGAAGAAGTGAGTAATGATGTGAGATTGAGTGCGACACTAACTAGTATGAGTAAATCCATGTAGGTAAAGTGAAACAAATAATCAAACAAAAAGAAAATCAAGTGTGTGAGGAGAGTCAACACAACGAAGATCATCGATGAAAAAATAGGAAAACTGATGCGACACTTGTGAAAGGGAAACAAAAACTTAACAAAACACTTCTATAAGTTAAAATAAGTTGAAATTCCAAGAACTACAAAGAGAAATAAGTAAAACAACAATCACACAAGTGAAATGACAAAAATCAACAACAAAATGACAAAACATGACAAAAGAGAAACTCACCTGGAAAAGCGATGTCAACCACACCGAAGGTTCCTTGATCTCCTCGGGAATGCTAGAGACCCAATATCAAATTTGCAAATGAGATGCAGAGGCATTAAATAAATACATTTGATTGAATTAGGGTTTATGACACACATGCCTAAAATCAAGGAAAAAGCGACATTTGGCGAAATTTTCTAAAAATAACGAAAGTGCCTCCTTCAGGATACTAAAATAGATCCCTATTTTTTAGGGATGTTTCTTTCTTTTTTCTTTTTTTGGGGACTTTCCATTCACACTGCCAGGAAAGTCTATGCAATTCTGGCCAGCTTTTTGTCTTAGTGCACTACATAGTTTCTGATCTCAGTGAGGGATTACACAATTTATGGGCTCGGTGTTGGGTTACCTTCAATGAATGCATATTTTTTGAGGTCCAGGTTGACTTCCGTTATGGACTACACAATTCCCATCATCAAGGCTACTTGCCCTCAAGGATTGCGCAGTTTCTGGAGGCAAGCCCAAAACTATTGTGAGACCAAGTCATGAGATCAACTTGTGAGTTAGAAAGATTATCTAAGTAAGAAAACACAAGAAAACTGAAAAATATAAGTCTCAATCAAAGCATGAATACTTAAATCAATGCAAGGTAAGCTCTTGTGGATAGGAAGTAAGGCTCCAAAATCGAAGCATAGGAAAATTTTTGGAGGGTGGTTGTAGCCACTACAACATGTGGATAATATGGGACAAACTAATACAAGAAATAAATACTATCTGGGAATACGGTGGTCTCATTGTAGAAGACAATCTATTGCTTTCTAAGTTGGACCTATTATAAAAAGGGATAAAAATGAGTTAGATGTTATGCTTCCAAAAGAAAACTATATTATCAAATATCTAAATCATTATATTATGAATGACCTAAGCAATATGGATATGATAGACAAAAATTACACTATTATAGTGATATGGAAAGTGATAAAAAGAAATCACTTAGAATTCATGTGTCAAATCGATATAAGGATGTCAAGAAAAGAATCTTTGTGCTTGACAACAAATTTGATAAAAGGGTGAGAGATGAAATTTCTAATTGCTAGGACCAACAAGGAAGTTTAATCTCTCAGTAACCATATGAAAATTAGTTGGCAGATGCAAAATACAAAGCTAGCAAGATTCATGGATTATCTGATTCCTTAAAAGGACAGGTAATCTTCAACTATGAATTAAGGGAGTTTCAGTTTCTATGGTTAGTAAAGGCTTTATTTTTGGCTAAATAAATTTATGCAAATCACGCCAATTTAAAGATATCATGTGAAAATTGGTGGCTCAGTTGTATCGAAACATAAAAGAATGGAAAAAATGCATGACGATGGTCGCGTGAAAGTCTGCATAGTTGATGGAACCTAAAACATGGAATCAAGACATAGAAATTCGAAAGATTTATTTATTTATTTATTAAATTTTTAAAAAATTATTACATTCTCTTTTTAAATAATTTTTTTTGTATGTAATTATAATTAAGGACATGTTAATATTTACTTAAAGAGTAATTATTTTGATAGATAGGTAGTCTTAATAGTTATTTCTTATAACTGAATATATTTTTTTGATTAACAATAAAAGAAAACTCAAACCATGAAAAAAGTGTTCAGAGATTTTAGGAAAAAATGTTATCACTGTAATTAATTTTCCTTCCTCACAAATTACTTCATGCAAAGTCATTTCAATTCCACTTCTATATTAAGTTACAATATGTTGTGTTATTCAATTTGTGTATTTACTTTTTAAAGAATGTTTTTTTCTACTGAGAATATTGTATGCAACAATAAGTCTTCTTTAGCAAAATAACATATTTATCTATGCTTCATATGTTCTAAGAACCTTAAAATGCACTCCATTATTTTTAGACATTCATTCATAATCCCTATTGTTAACATCGAAAATCGTACACCATTTAGTACAATCCAGAAGACACTAAAAAGTGTCCAACAAAATGCATAAGTGAGCATTTTATAGCTAAATACATCATGAAGTTTAAAAAATCAAAGTTCTCCTAAGGTCCAAAGTTTATAAAAAAAAACCAATTAAGGTCACACATCTATTTCTTCGATAAATGTGCATGCATGAAATATCCTTCAAAAGATGTGCGATTGTAGAAAAGGATGACTCAGTGATCTGAGACCACTCTACACACTTGGGGCCAATTCTCTAACATGTGCTCAGTCCAGTACAACTAAATGCGAGCCACCTTGGAGATACACAACCCTCAATCGAAACCTCTTGTCTTAGTCATGTGTCATTATCATGCATGAACCAAGAGGGGGAGGAAGCATACAAAAAATTATATATAAACAGGCAATGGGAGAACCAAAACATGAGACATTGTTATGCTAGCAAAATTTCTATTTGAGAAAACCACCATTGCATTGTTGAAGAAAAAGAAGGGAAGAACACTAGCATGTTGACCATATTTCTTTTAAGAAATCCATCATCTTAGTAAGAGAAGAGGAATCCACCATTGGAGAGTGTTCGTACTTCTTTGTGAGAGAGGAGAAACTTACAAAGAGATTGAAGAAGAGAAACCCCCTTGATGAGGAGTTTTGGGCTCCATAACTCAAAGAATTCTCTTCCAGTGTATAAGATTCATCTATTGTATTCAACCTCTACTACCAACAGTGAATAAAGGGATATTTTTGCATTACCTTATTGATTTTTTTGCTACATTTGAGCATTGTTTGTGTATTTACCTTTGTGTTTAGATTATGTTTATGTATGCATTGTTTCCACTATTTACAATGTTGTGTTTATTTAAGTCTTTCCACTAACAACATCAATTATGACTGTGATCCTTTGTAGGGAACAATCAATTGCGAAGGAGGTGTCTTTTGGTACATTTGTGTCCCAAATACACTACCACAAAAATGGCGACTTGTTGAGTTCCAAAATTGCCTCTTTATTAAGCAACTTCTTCATCCTTATTCCTTTGCTCTTCCATGAAAATGCATCCTAAATCATCAAAAGCCATTGCATATTGTCTCAAGGAGTATATCTCAAGTGATTTTCAAGTTATATTGTTATGTTTGTTATTTGGATAGGTTTTTATTTTTCAGCTATGGAATGTAGCCATAATCCGTAGCTAACCAGTTGTTCCGCAGCCATCTCCATAATTTTGTAGGTTACAGGTGTCGAGAGAAGAAACTAACCATATGGGTAGCTGGGAAAATGTCAGAACATGGATGGTGTCCTATCCATTTGATCAAAATCGATGAGAAAGACCCCAGTCAAAGGGGAGTCAACGGAAGAAACCTACAGCAAGTAGAACTTTGTTTTTGCACGTTTCTTAGTAAATGAATCTGAGGCAGTCTCCTAAAGCTAAGGATTTCGTTTGCCACCTGTATAACCAATATCCAACAACCACTATTCGAAGATTTATGTTTGAAGCCAACCGAAGACCAAATTTCCGGATACACTACCTCTCTACGTGTTTATTGTAGATGTCTTCTCTCTTCAAACAGTTGTGTATTTTTCCTATAAATATCAGCATTGGGAACACAAAACAATTCATATGTTTTTGCTGATATAGTAGTGCAATTTCCACTTGTAGTTTGAGACACTCAGTGCTCTGTTTTTAATATAAAAACTCTGTTTTTTTATGGATACCTGAAGCATGTGAAGTGTTGATTCTGCGTTGCTAGTCCTAGACCTTGTAGAGGGCCCTTGTGTGGTCAAGGGTATATTTCATTTATGTACATTTTCATTTGTGTCTTTCTTCGTTCAGTTGCATATTTACTATGTTTTTATAATGTTCATAATTGTTTCTTAACGATGTGTTTATTGCAGCTTGTGTCATTTGTTTCCACTAACTCAGGATAGTTGCATTCCAACGTAGAGTAGTTCTTTAGCTTCCATTATTTTCTAGCTTCTTAACTATAGTTTTTGAATTGATGTTGGTAGCATAATTAGATTTATTTCATTTGTTGTTCCTTAGTTTTTAGTTTTTAAATTTAAGTTGTTTACTGCCTTTTTCTCATTAGTGCAGTCACTCATGATATAAACAAATGTTTCCAAAAGCCTTTCGTTAATGGTTAATCCTCAAACTAAATGTTGAAATTTTGAGTTTATGAATGAGACTTAGACTTGTTGTTCATTAGTTTTAGAGTCAAGTTGTTTAATGCCTTTTTCTCATTAGTGTAGTCACTCATGATATAAACAAATGTTTCCAAAAACCTTTCATTGATGGTTAATCCTCAAACTAAATGGTGAAATGTTGAGTTTATGAATGAGACTTCTTATTGTTCATTAGTTTTAGAGTGAAGGTGCTTAATGCCTTTTTCTTATTAGTGTAGTCACTCATGATATAAATGAATGTTTCCAGAGCCTTTTGTTGATGGTTAATCCTCAAACTAAATGGAAAAATTTTGTATTTATGAATGAGTCTTTCAATATAATTGTTGTTCATTAGTTCTTGGTTTAGGTAGTTTAATGCCATTTTTTTATCAATTTAGCAACTCATGATTTAAATGGACATTTCCAAAAGCCCTTTGTTGATGGTTAAACCTAAGACTAAGTGGTGAAATCTTTTATTTATGACTGAGTTTTTCCTTGCATTCTCATGTTTACTTCTTTTAGAATGATGAAGAATGAAATCTCTCAAATAATGCTATCATAAGGAGTTAATTCTCCTTAAATTATATATCAGAGTGATAAAAATTCTTCATTTAGTTTTGCTTTCACAAATAGAATAGTTGCAATTTCATTTTTTTTTCTTTCCCTTAGTTTAATTGTAGTTCCATATTCAGTAGTTCACTAAGCTTTAATTTTGCAAGTAGACTATACAGCAGAAGTAGTTTTGTTTCTAGTACTTCATTTTTAGTTTGTTATAGATAGCTGCAATTCTATTTTCTCACTTAAGTTTTGGTTTTGTAATTAAGTAGACAACAATTTTAAAAGTCCTTTCAGCTCATGATTTGGGAACAATTACAATAGCAAGAAGAGAAGCTCTGTTTTTCACTTTCTTGTTTTGAAAACCTCACTTCCGAATTTGGCCTAAAAGCATTTTTGGACTTGTTATCACAAAACCTTGTCCTGATAGGCTGCTGACCAGGAAGACCTTGAGTAATTGTTTCAAACCAACTTTTGGCTAAGGCTTAGCCTCCCCAACTTGGAACACTCTCTCACTAGGTTAAAGATTTTAGTAAAATATTAGATGGCTAACTCTATGAAACAAGTAAAGGAGTATGAATGGTTGAAAACAATCAATAAACATCCATTGGGCTTATGTAGTCAGAAAATGTTTAGTATGACAACAATATTAGCTTAACATGGAAGTCAGGGCATCAAGAGTTCAATATATCAGTAACAAAGTCTACAAATGCATGAAGGAAGCTAGAGCATTGCCAATGAGTTCTAAGTAACATACATTCATACCACTGCAAATGAGGAAATGAGGACAACCATAAGACAATCGAGCATTGAACTCTCTTATGAATCCTGAGTAGTAAAGCCAAACTCTGTGTTACATAAAAACACAGTCTTCCACAATGACACAATATGAGTGTTTTTCTCCAAAATTTCCAACCCTTGGTGCATTACACATCTTGTCATATATAGAGTTCATTACAATATTGGATTCCTTCGTCCAGCATGAGGGTAATTATAATTTTACTTGACCTGACAACTATTGATACTTAAACAAACTATTAATTACAACTAGCTGTTAACTAATAGTCCTAGAGACCTAATACAACTAGGAGTGCAACTCCTTATTATGCTGGCAACAACCTTGACTGTGAAATAAACTTGTTCTTTGACAGCTGTCCCTCTTCAACTTTGGCTTAGGTGGTGACTTTAAACTCCATGCTAGCCTTTGATTGCTTGTCCTTTGACTGTTCCTGGAAATTAGGAAACTGCCCTTGTATTTTTGCTTTGGTCTCCAAGGAGGTTCTTCAAAGTCTACTAACCATGTTGTCCCCTTTAATCACATGTGATGCATTGAACTAACTACAAACCCTACTCCTATACTCATTCCAAGACAAAAACCTCTTGAAAGTTGCCTGAAGCATGACAAACTGATTGAGCTATGAAACGTCTGCTATTTTCGTAGCGTAGGGTTTGGGGTTTCTATATGTCTTTCATTTCTTGAATTTCCCTTTGCTTAAGGTTCAAACCTTTTTAGGTGGTCTTCTCATGTCTCTGAAGCAACATACTTTCAAAATAATCCCCCTTTCATTTCAAGATTGATCCACAAAAACAAAACTGGCAGCTACAATAGTTTTGTAGCACACTACGAAACTGCTGTGCATTACATGTCAGCTTCAGTAGTTTTGTAGCGCACTATGAAATTGTTGTGTCAGTCAGAAACACAGTTTTTTCTCAAAATTGTCATTCTTGGGAATTTTAATGGTTTCACCATATGCTAATGGGCCATATAAAACTAAAATTGTCCATCCAAAACAATCTTCAAAAAGGTAAGTTCCACATAAAAATTGTATTAAGACTCCTCACTTACTGTATGGTTCATTTAAGCTGAGGTTGTCCTTCAGGTCACTCAGTTGAATCTTCAAGTCTTCAATCTGTCTTTTCATCATCTTGATTTTATTTCTTAATTCACCATTGATACTTCTGATATATCTTGCCTCCTTTATTGCAGGGACAGTCCAAGTGAAATATTGAGCATGACTATCAACTAATTCATGTCTGGGAACTTTTTCATCTTCCCAAATGGCTTTTTCTCTTTCGAAAGTGGCTTTTTCAACTACATGTTTCCTTGCCCTTTTCTTAAGTTGAGCAATCTCAAGATTGGTAGACATCAATTTCTTTTTTACCTTCTCAAAGCTACATTCTTCTTCTTAAGTGATAATTGCCTTTTTTCTATCATCTTTGTGCATGAGTGATGATTGCACTAGTGGAACCACAGGCTCTTCAAGGAACTCTGCTACCTCCCCCGTCTCACTTACCTCTTGCTCTACCTCTTGTAACCTTCTTAAATGTCTAGTCACAGGCCTTCTTGGCTTGAAAACAAACTCTGAGACCTGGTCTTCAAATTGGAGTCTTTTAGAAGATTTAACTCTTTTTGTTTTGCTCTTACCTGCTTCAATTAAGTCTGCTTGGTCCAGAGGGGACTCTTCTATGTCGATAGCTTGTAGGAGATCATTAAAACTACCTTTTGAAGTTGGGCAGTCATCAGTGATCACTGTCTTACTCTTTTCTTTGGCTAATTGGCTTCTGGTTATTCTTCTTTGGACTGTTTCATCAACATATTGTTTTTGTACCACTTCCTTGATTTGAACCTTCTTCTTCTGTGATGGTTGAGGAGTATCTTGAACAATTAGTCGTATTGTAGGTTCCCTCACCTACTTTCTATCTTTAAGTTTCTCAAACCTGCTTGACCTTGCTTCTCCTTGATGACTTGCTGCTAGTGAAAATGTTTCCTTAGCCCTAGGGTTAAGTCCTATTTCAGTTCCAAAGCCAGGCATAAAAAGGAAAGCAGACCATTCCCTATCTACCTTCTAAAGCTCATGTAAAACCATTAATTTGATCAAGCCATGATGGAACAATGATGTTTCACATGCTTCTTTTTTCAACTGAATCTTATCAGACATCTTGCCTATGCTTCGAAAAAGATAAAAAGGTAAGTCTAGAGATCTTTTTCTAGTGAAATGTAATAGAAGCTTGAAATGGTAAGAGTACACCTTATGGTATCTCCCTTCACAGGTAAAGTATCTTTGCATGCATGTGAGTAAGTTGGCAAATGAGTCTTTGACATAGCTCCTGGGAACCGATTTAGTTAAGTTTGAGTCTATGAATTCAGGCTTCAGGAATACCATGCAAGGTCCCATTTCAAATTTTAAGTTCTTAGACCATCTCTTTTGGCCTCTGGGAATCTTTGTGACTACAGAAATGACCTCAGGAGAAACAGGCAATTCTAGCACACAAACTTTTGAATTCAAACCTGTGAAATTAGAAGAAAAATCCTTGGTTACTTGACTGTGATCTCCCTGAAGTTTTTCACAGAACCTCCAGCAACCCACCTATTTGAATGCTTCTTCAACCTCTCTATTCTTCATGAGAACATCTAAGCCTTCAGGCTCAGCTCTCAAGCACTGGCCTGATCTGCGATTCTTCTTTTCTTCAGACATTTATGTGAAATCCCCGTAAAGGAGACATGGAAAAACTTGCCATGTTTTAGTTTAAACACTACCTTGCTTGAGTTGAAATGGAGAACTGCCTCGCTAGAGCCTTCAAAGAATTTTGATGTATGTTGGCCCTGAGCTTGCCAAATGCTTCTTATGCATGAAAGGAACACAAAAATGACCAAGACCAATTCACCCTTACCTTACCCTTTTTTGAAATTTGAAAAGAGTGTGTACAAAACCCCTAACGAATCTAATGATGAAAGTGAATGGCTGCATGTGATGAGGAAGGTTCATGGACTAACACCTAATGATGAAACATTAATGAATTCAGGTTGATTTGAAAACTAGACTTGATTTGACATGAATCCCCGGTTTCGTAGCACATCTAGTGTAAATTCTGGGTTTTGCGCTACGAAAACTCCTAACTACGAATCCCTGATTTCGTAGCACATATAGTGCAAATTCTGAGTTTTTTCCTACAAAAACTCCTAGGCAATTTAGTAGCGCATGTCAAATTTTGAAACAACCTAACACATGACACTTTTGAAATAATGTGGGATCTATGGTGGGAGAAATAAGGTTGTTGACCTTTATTTAATAATGGAAACAAGACTCCAACTCTATGATTTAGACTCTAAAACAAAAACAATAAAAATGACTTGACCAATACTAACATAAAACTTTGGAACCATACCAGTTGTCCAAAATTTTAGAATTTTTTTTTTTTTTTTTTTACAGTGATAACAAGACTCTCACTTCATTTTTTAGGTTCTTAGCAGCAGTAGATTAAGATTTCAATTACATTGCAGATCTCTAGGAATCAAAAGAACAAAACCCCAAAAAAAACATAAACTTGAAAATAGTGAGGTAGGAAAGGGTCATCTAGCACATATAGTGCACTACACTTCATTAGTTTACGACACCTAGATTGATAATTTATGTAGCAATTTAGGACACTAAATTTACTAAACATTTTGGTGTCGTTTCTGAGGAAGTGTAACTAGGTAGCCTTACTTCTTACATTAAAAAAAAAAAATCATCAAAAACAACAAAACAAAAAAAATGACATGCATAGAGAAAGAGATTCTAGGGGTAGAAGTTATATTTTCACAACTCCAACTACTCCACCAAGGGCTAAAAAGGATACACCTCCATCCTAGACTCATACTCCCAATCTTAGGATCCCTGGAATCCAAGGGGTAGCAACTCAGTTGGAAGATTCTCTCACTTATCTAGTAAACCAAACCTAGGATAAGGAACCTTCTTCACCTCTGTAGGGGATCCTATTGTAGTTGAAGAAGTAGGAATACCTAGAGAAGAAGAAGAAGTAGAAACTCTCTCTCATTAGCCATTAATATAAGAACCAAAATATTATGAGGAAACTATCATGGCAGAAGAAGAACAAGATGGAGAATTTTCACTATTTGGAGGAGGGGGTAGAGGGAGAGGTAGAGGAAAAAATGGAGGAGGTAGAGGTAACAATGGAGGAGGCAGAGGAAATAGGGAAGGAGATAACTAATTTGAATTCCCTATAGTAGATGAGGAAACACATACAACAATGAAAAACATTTCACCATCTGTCCTCCCAAGCTTTTATGGGTTGAGAAGTGAGGATCCTAAAACATTTTTGTTTGAGTTTGAAGTCTTATGTCGAACCTATGACTAGCTAGAAGACTCTTAAAAGATCAATTTGTTCCCTTCAACACTAAAAGGGGCTACTTTAAAATGGTTTATGGGATTATTCATTGAATCCATTAGAACTTGAAATGATATGAAACAAACATTTTTGGATAGATACTTAGATTACTGTATGCCTACTAATCATAAGGATGAAGTGTTCAAAATGATGCAAAAGGAAGATGAAAACTTAGAGGATTTGCTTGAGAGGTTTAACTACAATTTGAAAAGAGCAAAAATGAACAATTTAGATGAAGAAACCTTGAAAGCTCTTTTGTTGAAGGCCATTAGAGACGAATGGATAGATATCCTTAACATGAAGGGGAAGGGAGACATCTCTCCACTTCCATTGAGTGACATAGTATAATTATGTGTCCATCTCTCAAGGGGGAAATCTAAAACTAGGAAAGGACCAAGAGATCCTTCTCTTATTAGAGCAAACAAATCTACAACTGGATTTATAAGTAGGGCAGAAATTTGCAATATGCTTGATGAGTTCAAAACCGATATTTTAGGGAGCCTTAGTGAGCATCTAGACACCCTCAAAATCCAAAACAAGTAGAAAACAGAAGCTAATGCTTTAGCCATATTTTTTCCAAAATGAAAAAAGAAAAATTCTCTAAGGGAATGCCCTGTAGATGCAAAAATTGTAGAAACGTGTATGATTTGTTTAGAAAGTCATGAGACCAAGGGTTGTCCTTCAATCCCGGGTCTTAAGGCTATCTTTGAAGAGGAAGTAGTCCCAAATTCTGTAGAACATCTTTGTTTTGTTACAAGAAGATCTTGGAAAGGGCCACAAAATCAAGGATTTAACAATCCAATGAATTTTCACCCCCCACCAAACTGAAATTCTTGGTAGCAACCTTGGCCTTAACCTCAAAATCAGTATCAATCTCAACCATGGGCACAAGGGGTACAAAATCCTTATGGGAGATTTGATCAATATTATCAATATCCTCCATCTTATTAGAGCTATCCTCCCCCACAAAATGAAGAGCAAAATCAACAACCACAACTTCCAAATCAAAGCCCTCACCTTTCATTGCCATTTCCACAACAATCTCCACAACAATGTCAAAATCCTCAACTCTTACTTCCGTTACAGCAAAAACCAAATCAACTACCTGCCCAACCATTGCCAAACCCCAATAATAAAAACCCTCAGAATTCTTATATGCTAACACGACAACAATTTCATACTTACATGATTGTTCCTCTAGATCTTAATGATGTTCAACTTAGATCTAGTAGGATTTTAGAAAAGGAAAAACCTTCTATAGATATTCAAGAACAAGATTCTTCTGAGGAGGATTCTCTAGAAGTCAATAAAAGTTTTGAGGGAACATCCCTTCATAACACAAATGTTCAAAAAGAAAAACAAAAAGAGTCAATAAACACAACTCCTATCATTGAGCAACCTGCATCTACTTCTACACCTCCTTTTCTTGAGAGATTACAAATTGATAGAGGAGTGGATAAAAAAATCTTGTTGCCTAATTATGACTTCCTAGATGAATAAAAGAATGTTTGTATCAAGATTCCTTTGTTACAAGCCATTAGAGAAATTCCTATTCTAGCAAAAACAATAAAGGAGTTGAGCATCAAAAGATGAGGAAGAAAACCAAGAGACACAAAAAGAATTCACCTGGTAGGAAAAATAGCAGATATCATGATGGGAAAAAATGCCATGCAGAAACATGTGGATCCAAGAAGTCCAATTGTCAAGACACACATAAATGGGATTGAAATTCCAAACACATTGATTGACTTAGGGGCAACAATAAACATTATGAGTAGACAGACTATGGAACAACTTAAAATTCCTAATCTTCTTTACAAACCTACCTTACTGCAACATGCAGATATATTAGTAATCAAACTAGATGGTGTGCTAGAAGACATTTCAGTCTCCTTATATTCTTGGGAATATCCTGTTGATTTCATGATTTTAACTCCCAAGAATAATCTAGGAGGACACCCACTTATCTTAGGAAGATTTTGGCTTACCACAGCTGATGCTTTTATTAGTTGTAGATTTGGTGACATGTACATTTTTTATGGTAGTTCAACAAAGAAATTTACTTTGTATCCTCTAGCAAAAGCAATCACAGAAATAGATGACAAGGAATGGATCGATGATGAAGATGTTATACAACCTATCTTTACTATATCAGAAATTAGTGAGGATAGTCAAATTTTGAACACATTAGAAAATTTTGAAACATCTTCAAAATATGATCATGCACAAGTTCAGATAAAATCTAATGTTGAATACTTGTCATCTAGGCAAATGTCTCTCTATTATATGGAAGATTTTGGTAGCCCTACAATTGAAATTTTTCCAGGTAGAATATTGAACATAAATAAAAACTTGGAGAAATTACAACAAGAGGAGCTAACCAAGATCTTACAAAAGCATTCTGCTACATTTGCATGGGAGTATACTGACATGAAAGGTATTGACCCTAAGACTTGTATCCATCATATCTATATTGAAGAAAATAGTAGACCAATTAGATAACATCAGAGAAGAACGAATCCAAATCTTAGGGAGATTGCGAAAGAAGAGCTCCAAAAACTACTCAATGTAAACTTCATTTACCCAATATCAGATAGCCAATGGGTTTCTCCTTTGGTAATTGTGCCTAAAAATAATGGTAAATGGAGGGTGTGCATTGATTATAGAGAATTGAATAAAGCAACCTTGAAGGATCACTTTCCTTTGCCCTTTATAGATAAGATATTAGATACATTAGCAGGTAAAAAGTACTTTTCATTTTTGGATGGTTTTAGTGGTTATAATCAAATTTAGGTAGCATCTAATGATCAGGATAAGACCACATTTACTTGTCCGCGGGGAACTTTTTCCTACCGAATACTTCCTTTTGGGTTATGTAATGCACCCGCAACATTCCAAAGAGCAGTACTAGGATTTTTTTCTAATCTAATACATGATTGTGCAGAGGTATATATGGATGATTTTACAGTCTATGGTAACACATTTGAAGAGTCCTTGGAAAATTTGCAAAAATTCCTTAAAAGATGTAAAGAAAAAAACCTTTCATTAAGCCATGAAAAATACTTTATGATGTTTACTAAAGGTATTGTTTTAGGACATCATATTTTAGGAGATGGGATTAAAGTAGACAAATCTAAAGTTGAAGTCATCTCTAAGTTACCAATTCCAAATTGCCAAAAAGATGTTAGGAGTTTTCTAGGATTTATAGGATATTACAGAAGGTTTATAGGAAACTTTACCAAAGTAGCATCTCCACTCTTCAAATTGCTTACAAAATATTTTGAATTCAAGTGGAATCCTAATTGCCAACTAGCATTTGAAACCTTGAAAGCAAAAATATTTGAAGCACCTATCTTAAGAGGACCAATTTGGAAACTTCCTTTCCATATTTCTACAGATGTTTCAGATATAGCTCTAGGAGCTATACTGGGACAAAAAGATTTGATTCGTTATGCCATTTACTATACAAGTAAAAATTTGACTCCCACTAGGTTGAATTATATTGTGACTGAAAAAGAGTTCTTAGTTGTTGTTCATGCCATTAACAAGTTTAAACATGATATAACAGGCTATGAAACTTTTGTTCATACAGATCACTTTGCAATTAGATATTTGATGAATAAACCTATTACTAATGGCAAAGTTACAATATGGCTTTTAATTTTGCAAGAATTCAATATTACTATGTTAGATAGACCTGGAAAACAAAACACAGTTGCTGATCTCTTATCTAGGATTCAGAATATCAAAGAAGACTCTTTGGTTAAGGGTAAGTTCCCTGATGAATATCTATTTGTAGTAACTACTCAAACTCCTTGGTTTGTAGATGTTGCTAGCTACTTGGTTACAGGGAAGTTACCTTCACATTTATTTCCTAGAGAGAAAAGAAAGATTATTCAAAATAGTTCAAGATATTCATGGGTCTCTAATGAATTGTATAAAACAGGGCCAGATCTTATGATTAGAAGATGTGTCAGGGAAGATGAAATGCCTGATATTCTCAAAGCATGCCATGATTAGTCGTGTGGTGGGCACTTTGTTGATAAGAGGACAACCTATAAAATCCTTTCTTTAGGATATTATTGGCCATCCATCTTCAGAGATGCTAAAGAATATGTCAGAAGGTGCGACAGCTGCCAAAGGGTAGGGAAACCTTCTCCTTCAAATGAGATGCCATTACAATCTCAGGTACTTATTGAACCCTTTGAAAAATGGGCTTTAGACTTTATTGGACCTATTAATACTCCATCCAAGAAGAAAAAGTATATATTAGTATATACTGATTATGTCACCGAATGGGTAGAAGGTAGAGCATTACTTTTTGCTAACGAAAATTATGTAGTTAGTTTTATTTTTGAGGATATTTTAACTCGATTTGGTGTTCCAAGAGAAATTGTGACAGATTAGGGATCTCAATTTACATCCAAAATGATGGGGAGGCTTATGGAAGAGTACAAAATCAAGCATAGGAAATCTACTCCCTATCATCCATAAGAAAATGGTCAAGTGGAGTCTACAAATAAAGTGATTGAAGGAATCCTCACCAAGGCTATGCATCTACATAGAAGAGATTGGGTAGAAAGGCTTCCTGAAGCCTTGTGGGCCTATAAAACTACATGGAGGAACACAACAGGACATAAAGCTTATGAACTTATTTATGGAAAGCAAGTCCTATTCCCCATTGAGTTCCAAGTCAAAAATTTCAAGATGGCGGTCAAGTTGGGATGGATTTGTCAGAAGCTCAAAAGCATAGACTGGAGTAGTTAAATGAACTTGATGAAATTAGACAAGATGCTGTTCAAAGGACTGGTCTAGTTCAGCAACAGAGAGCTAAGTGGCATAACAAGTACATCAAAGACAAAAGGTTTCAATAGGGAGATTGGGCATTGCTATTTGATTCAAAGTTCAAGGATTTTCAAGGAAAATTTCAAACTCATTGGCTTGGACCATATGAGATTGAAAAAGTTTTCAGTAATGGAGTAGTAAGAATCAGAACAATAAATGAGCATCAAACTCCTCTCCTTGTGAATGGGCATAGGTTGAAGATTTATCAAAAGCCAATCTCAAAAGAGGAGTTTATCAAGATCTTTCAAAATAATTCTAAAATGAAGTTGGTGAAGAAGAATCCTTCTTCTCCACCAACTTAGTCTTTGTTATTTTCATCAATTGAAAAAAAAATAAAATGTATAAGGTTGAAAACCAATCAGTGATTGACATCCTTATACAAAAAATATAGGGTGAAAATCAGAAGACTCTGACACCCTATATTTTCTGAAAAAGGTGACTCATTATGCATTTTGAAAATTCATGGTTTACTTCATTTCATTCTATTTTATTTCTACAAGTTTCACTCCACTTCACCAACATTTCTTCCATATCCATTTTTCATTTCCACTCTGCCATATTTCATCGAAATAATCACTACGATCTTTCGTCCATTCATAAAGTCATATTTTATTCGCTATTTTACATTCCGTAGTTGTTCCAATTCCACAGCTAATGCTGTTCTATAGCCAATCTGACTCTGCAGTAATAGTTTGATCATTAGCTAAAAAAATAAAAAGGCGAGTTCATAATAAATTTCATATGCAGGTATTGAAGGAGGAATCAACTTTTGAAGACACATAAGCACCTAAGCACTTGAAAAAGCAAACAACCAAAGGTTAGCAAATGGAAAGGTATGGTTATAGAGGTTAGAATAAAAACCTATTTCAAATAGCAATATAAAAACATAAGTTGTATAACTTGAATAATCACACTACTCCTTGACTTGTCATCATGCGATTTGATTGTTGTAATTACTCCATGATGCCTTCCGACTTATTGCTTAACGGTCTCATGATTTGATCTCCGACTTTAACTCATACTTAACTGTACTTCTTCATTACACATGTTTAACGGCTAATTATGTGAACTTAACCCAGTTGGATACGGCTCTTTACATCCCTACTATTCCTTTATTATACCATGTTTCTCGTTTTTTTACTCCTGCAACCTTCTTATGAATACAAGCACTCAAGTTATTCATTCAGTTTTCAGTTCTGTGTATGAGCAACACTCTGTCTCCATACAGTCTATGTATGCAGCACCATCATTCCTTACAATTCTCCGCACTTTTTCATACATACGATTTCCCTGCTTCATATAACCCTCCATGTTTCATTTCCATATCCATCGTTTTCTTTCCACAATACTCTGATATTCCATTCCCATCTCTGTAACTATTTTTCTTCCATATACCATTACTGTTTACAGAGTTTTCTACACGCAGATAGTGAAGAAAAGTAGATAAAAGAGTAATGGGTCCCATTGTAAGAACAAAATCTATAGGAGTAGAATTTATGGAGGGATACCCTCAATTGAAAGGGATGTTGAAGAGAGTTGGCTGGCTGAGTTTTATTGAGAAATTTGTGGTCATCACAAAGAAATCACCAAGTCATTTGCTATATCATTTGATGGGTGGATGTGGAGATTGGTGATATAAAGTTCTCGGTGATCGAGTATTTCATTGTAGCTGAAACCGAACTACCAAAAGTTGGAGTGAGGTGGTTCAAGAATAAGTAATCCCATCATGAGACTTGGAAAGTCATTCTCCAAAACCTAGGTATGGATATTTCAATTTTCAAAAGAGGAATTCCCATCTTTGTACTTAAGGATAAATGGAGTAGCTTGCTATTGATTTTGCAGAAATTTATCACATGTGAGGGTAGATATGGTTCAATGTATATGTATCACATAAGGTTGTTGATGAACTTTCTTGAAAACGGAACCATCAATCTACCATTCTTTCTGTTGAATAGCTTAAGGAGGATGTCCACCACTGTTCAGAAGAAAATAGAAGATATAGAACCTCACCTTTATCACCATGGTCTCATAAAAATTCTAGTTGAATATTACTTGAAGGATATAGGAGACACATGGGAAAACTTTCTGATCAGGAACTTTTTCCAAGATCCACCCGAGTTACTTGAAGGAAGTTTAGTGAAAAAGAGTAGGAGGAGAAGAACAAATCTTGCAATTCAAAACACTCCTACAAGTTCAGCAAAAGAAAACAGTGAGGAAGAACCTCTCTCTGAAACTCTAACAGAAATCATAAAGCAAACAAAACAGAGAGGAAAAATGAAAAGAAAAGTTGAGGAAATCTATCAAACTCCTGAACCTTCATCAGAGGAGGAGAAATTACTTTTTGAAAAATTAGTCAACATCAAGGAACAGTCCAAGAAAGAGAAGGAAAATGGGAAAATAAGACAAGAAGAAAACATAGGCTCACAAAGTTTGAGGAGAAGCTCTAGGCTTAAGGGCAGAATGAAGAAAACAAAGTCAAAAGAGGCCCAATTCATAGATTTGGGAGAGGAAACTCCAACTCAATCCCAAGACAACATCTCATTTGAGCAAAGTCCACAACATTCTCCTCAACAAAACTTTGAGAGCAGCCCAAGGAGAGTCTCTCCAGGGATTGACCTAGTTAAACAATAGATTTATTATTATATTGAGTCATTGGAGCAGAAGAATACATCAGTAGATTAGGGGACTTCATCTAACCCACCTGCTACATCACAATAGACTCTCATTAGCTCAGTTAAGTAAGAAATATATGAGTTAGAGGTCTTAAATAGGCATATTCAGAAGGAGAATAAAGCTTTGAAAGAACAAAACAAGCTGGATAATATCATTCATGACAACACCATGCTTCATTTGGGTCTGTGGCATAAGAAGGACAGAAAATTAAAGAGGAAAAATAGGAAGCTAAGTAGGGCTCTCATCAACCTTAAATATACATTCCTCATGAAAATGCCTAGAATGGCAGTCGTAGCAAAGAGAAGCAAGAAAAAGCTGGATGTTCTAGCTAAAGTTTCAGAGTAGATGCAGTAGAAGAATGGTGTTACAATTTTGGTTGCATGAGGACATGCAACAGTTTCATAGTGGGGGTATGTTGAGTTCCAAAACTGCCTCTTTCTTAGGAAACTTCTTCATCCTTCTTCCTTTTCTTTTCCATGAAAATGAATACTAAATCATTGAAAGCCATTGCATATTGTCTCGAGTATGTTTCAAGAGATTTCGAAGTTATATTGTTATGTTTGTTATTTGGATAGGTTTTTGTTTTTCAACTATGGAACACAGCCACATTCCACAGCTAATCGACTGTTCCGCAGCCATCTCCATACTTTCGTAGGTTACAGGTGTCGAGAGAAGAAACGAACCATATGGGTAGTTGGGAAAATGTTAGAACATGGATGGTTTCCTATCCATTTGATCAAAATCGATGAGAAAGACCCCGGTCAAAGGGGAGTCAACAAAAGAAACTTGCAGCAAGTAGAACTCTGTTTTTGCACGTTTCTTAGTAAATGAATCCGAGGTAGTCTCTTGAAGCCAAGGATGTTGTTTGCCACTTGCATAACCTGTATCCAGTAGCCACTATTCGGAGATTTATGTTTCAAGCCAACCGAAGACCAAATTTACGGATACACTACCTGTCTACGTGTTTGTTGTAGATGACTTCTCTCTTCAAACAGTTGTGTATTTTTCCTATAAATATCAGCATTTGGAACGCAAAATAGTTCATATGTTTTTGCTGATGTAATAGTGCAATTTCCGCTTGTAGCTTGAGACACTCAGTGCTCTGTTTTTAATATAAAACTCTATTTTTTTTATGGATACCTGAAGCATGTGAAGTGTTGATTTTGTGTTGCTAGTCCTAGACCTTGCAGAGGGCCCCTGTGTGGTCAAGGGTATATTTCATTTCTGTACATTTTCATTTGTTGTCTTTCTTCGTTCAGTTGTATATTTACTATGTTTTTATCATGTTCATAATTGTTTCTTAACACTATGTTTATTGCAGCTTGTGTCATTTGTTTCCACTAACTCAGGATAGTTGCATTCCAATGTAGAGTAGTTCTTTAGCTTCCATTATTTTCTAGCTTCTTAACTGTAGTTTCTGAATTGATGTCAGTATCATAAGTAGATTTATTTCATCTGTTGTTCCTTAGCTTTTAGTTTTTAAATTTAAGTTGTTTACCTCCTTTTTCTCATCAGTGTAGCCACTCATGATATAAATAAATATTTCCAAAAGCCTTTTGTTGATGGTTAATCCTCAAACTAAATGGTGAAATTTTGAGTTTATGAATTAGACTTCTTGTTGTTCATTAGTTTTAGAGTCAAGTTGTTTAATGCCTTTTTCTCATTAGTGTAGTCACTCATGATATAAACAAATGTTTCCAAAAGCCTTTCGTTGATGGTTAATCCTCAAATTAAATGATGAAATGTTGAGTTTATGAATGAGAATTCTTGTTGTTCATTAGTTTTAGAGTTAAGATTCTTAATGACTTTTTCTTATTAGTGTAGTCACTCATGATATAAATGAATGTTTCCAGAGCCTTTCGTTGATGGTTAATCCTCAAACTAAATGGCGAAATGTTGTATTTATGAATGAGTCTTTCATTATAATCGTTGTTCATTAGTTCTTGGGTTAAGTAGGTTAATGCCATTTTCTTATCAATTTAGCAACTCATGATCTAAATGAACATTTCCAAAAGCCCTTCATTGATGGTTAAACCTAAGACTAAGAGGTGAAATGTTTTATTTATGACTGATTTTTTCCTTTCATTCTGATGTTTACTTCTTTTATAATGACGGAGAATGAAATCTCTCAAATAATGCTATCATAAGGAGTTAATTCTCCCTAAATTATATAGTAGAGTGATAACAATACTTCATTTAGTTTTTCTTTCACAAATAGAATAGTTTCAATTTCATTTTTGTTTCTTTCCCTTAGTTTAATTGCAGTTCCATATACAGTAGTTCACTAAGCTTTAATTTTGCAAGTAGACTAGACAACAAAAGTAGTTTTGTTTCCAGTATTTCATTTTCAGTTTGTTATAAATAACTGCAATTCTATTTTCTCACCTAAGTTTTGGTTTTGTAATTAAGTAGACAACAGGTTTAAAAGTCTTTTTAGCTCATGATTTGGGAACAATTACAATAGCAAGAAGAGAAGCTCTATTTTTCACTTTCTTGTTTTGAAAACCTCACTTCCAAATTTGGCCTAAAAGCACTTTTAGACTCTCACTTCATTTTTTTAGGTTCTTAGCAGTAGTAGATTAAGATTTAAATTACATTGCAAAAATTTAGGTATCAAAAGAAGAAAACCCCAAAACAAACATAAAGTTGAAAATAGTGAGGTAGGAAAGGGTCATCTAGCACATATAGTGCACTACACTTCATTAGTTTATGACACCTGGATTGATAATTTATGTAGCAATTTAGGACACTAAATTGAGTAAACACAACTCCAATGTTATCTTTTCATTAATCTAAAGATTGTTTTTGCAGGCCCTCCTCTCTGCACAACCATCCTATGAGGCGCTCAACACCTCTTTGGAATTTTTATAGACCCCAAGGACATGTTCTGAGCCCGCAAAAGAGAAAGCTTTCGTTTTCTTTCTCACCCATGCAGATTTTTATCTGATAGATGCATGTGTGCGTTTGTGTGTGCTAAACATGTGTGGTCAATGGAGAGTGAAAAAGGAGCTTTGTATTTGTCTTTTTCTCAGGTGATTTGAAACCTTTAGCGGATTTCCTTCACCTCAGCATTTTGTATTTTCTTTTTCATACCCATGATTTCTTTACTAACCTCAAGTGGGGAAGAAATTAGAGTATTTTTATTTTTCATTTGCAAATTCACACATAGGTTAATTAGGGAGAAAAGTAAGCGACCAAATTCCACATATGACTTCCAACCTATTTTGCTTAAATTTTTTGCAAATCACATAGCTTAATTAGTAAGGGAGTAAGCAGCCCGTCATCCACAAATCTTTCTACTAACCAAAGAATTTCATTCATCATTTTTAGGGACTAGGAGAAAAAGTTATTAGAGAAAGTAAGTATTATCTGCTTCCCTTGTGTCTCTTAGACGAACCTGGGTTTGCACATGAAAACTTTCTCAAAAGCATTTGAATTTCCATCTCCCTTATTAAACTTCACATAGTTTAATAGGAAAAGAGTAAGTGGCCCATAATCCACAATATGTTTCTTTTCTCCATGCAAGGAACAATCAACACTTGGTGTAATTAGAAATACATTGTAAAGGAACACCACTTATCTGCATCTTATCACACTTTGTATGTTCACCTGCATCACACACTAAGCTTCCATACGCTTTGTACTCAAGGGCATCCAATTTTCAGAGATTTGGGTACTTAGTCTATTTTGGCTTACAAAATCACTCCATAAGTGAATTAAGACTCCTTAAAAACAACCATAACTTGAACCAACTAAGTTTCCCCACAGGGGCCACCAAAAAATTTATAGTTTAGGTTAGGACCATTGG
The DNA here is from genome assembly GCA_031772625.1 of Pinus tabuliformis. Classification (NCBI taxonomy): domain Eukaryota; kingdom Viridiplantae; phylum Streptophyta; class Pinopsida; order Pinales; family Pinaceae; genus Pinus; species Pinus tabuliformis. Next base: position 415,872,683 of record CM062806.1, on the reverse strand, counting down.
GGGTAGGCATCCCATAAGCCGCCATGGTCATGTTACACCTTTGAAACATAGTTGTTGAATTTTTAGGGAGCTTAAAATCCTTCAATCATCCCACAGAAAAGAATACCTAAGCATGGTAGAGACTAGATTCAGAGGGGCTCCATCTTAGGTCGAGTGCATGTGGTACTCTATGGCGCTACATCACCCATCTAGTGCTCAGTACTAGTAACTGACTACCAAGAAGCTAAACACTCAAACGCTCACATGGGACAAAGGTAGTTTAGTGTCCAAAATCTAGGGCATCTTTTCCCTATAGGTGACAGTGCAGGCAACATTTGAGCCTCATTACCATTACCTTGGTTGATTCTTTAGCTGCTGGAAGGTGTCACGAGTTCTTTCGGGACATTGCACTAGGACCCCTCAGAAGATATCTTTGCAAGGTCCAGTTAGTTTGAGAGTGGGACAAGACGATTAATTCTACATAGGAGTTTTATCATACACAACAAACAAAAACCTTTTTCTTGTTTTCTCAATGCCATCGTTACCACCATGAAGATCCAGAAGGAGGAACCCGAAGATCCAGAGGGGGAGGAGCGTCTCTTCCACTCCTAGATGTGGGTAAAGGGCTCCCCGCTACAGTTCATTGTCAACAGCAGGAGCCAAAATAACCTCATTTCAGCAGAGGTCATGAAGCGTCTGGGCTTACCGACCACAGCACATCATATTGCATTGTTGCCTATCTCCTTCCCTCACCTTACAAAACGTAACACACACTTTAATCGACACCATAGGGGACCACACATATCCCCGTCGATGTAGACGTTTTTTAAACCTCTCGCCATTACTAGGGGGTGTTCGAACACTCCTGCCATTTAGGTGTAGAGGATGTCACACAACCACCATTATTAGATCTTCCTTTATTGGTGCATCTTTACTCGAAAATCCTCCTTGGAAAAGTACACCCTTCACCACTCTAGAAGGATCCCCACGTGCAACCCCCTTAGGGAGCGCACAATCCACTCCTCCAGACAATCCCCAAGACACCCAATGAGGTAGTTCTCTCGAGACTTCCCCATAGAGGACCCCTTTTCATATAGCTATATAGAACCATTTTTCGATGGAAATTAATGCACATATCCCATTCACAACTTCACTAAACCTACAAGATTTAAGCAAGCTAACCAATGACTCGATTGCTCATGTCCAAAGTTGGATGGCTATGCCCACAAATCTCCCTTCGGATATTGTAAAGTTTGAAGGAAAGTATGGCAAAGGCACAGGGAACCATGTCATGAATTTTCACCTGTGGTGTTCATCTAATAGTATCACCGAAAATACTATTAGTCTATTACAACTATTTCAATGCACCCTAATGGGACCTGTAGAGAAATGGTATGTCGACCAACCTTCTATGTCACTCAGAGACTTTAGCTCATTATCTACAACTTTCTTCACCTTCTTCCAGCTCTCAGTCTACCATGATTCGGTTCTATAACCCCTCACCCGCTTCAAGAAAACATCTTCTACTCCCATCTTAGACCATATCCATGAATCGAAAAAACGTTGTAGCTTGTGAAAAACCCAATTTTATGATAAAATCCTCTTGGAATTATTCTTTATATCCCTCACATATGAAATCTCTAAGAATGTGGAAAATTCATCCTCGAAGAATGAGGAAGAAGCCATTAGCAAATCCCAAAAACTAGAGCTTATCTATACCTATTTCGGGTACATTTATCATGTGCTCCCAGATGCCTTGTACCTGCAAAATTACAAAGATATCCCAAGTGCATCCAATGTTGTTGATGGATTAATTGGGTCCATATCACAAAATCAACACAGAAATAACTACCAATACCTTGGATACTCATTCAATCACCAAGCATTTGATGGTACGTGAAACACACCACAATTGCAACATACAGGGTATTATTATGGTCAACTCACATCTATGTAGAATATAGTCAACAAAGTTAACCAATATCAACCCCCTCACGGAGGCTCATATCCTACCCCAAAGGGAAACCAATACTCCTCTAGGAATACAGACATGATGTTCTCTTCCCAAAATTTGTACATTAACTAGGGACAAAGAAACCAATATTCTCCTTTCCTAGCACAACAACAAAATAACCCACCAATGCAAAATGATGCAAGGGTCAATCTAGTGTAGCCTTCTCTTGCTTCACAACAGCAATTGGAGGAACAACTGAATTAAGATAATCCTTCAATTTTTTCTAAGAAAAGACCAAAAAGTAAGCCAAATGGAGAACCCGATCAGGGGGTAGCAACCAATAGAAACCCCTACAGGCACAGGGAAGGGGAAACCTTAACCGGATTCAAAACTAGGGAATGACCAACAATAACCCACAAAGACAAGGAAAGAACACAAGTTTATCAATTAATCATTCATGTACTATCTGTATGGAATACGGTTATTATACCCACCACTGTCCTCAACTTCCTGATTTAAAAAGGATACAAGATATTAGGGGGCAAGGAGGTCAACAAAATATAGTGATGCAAGACCCCTTCCCTCATCAGGAAATAGTTAACACATAAAAAAAATATTCTACACCCTCATCCATCTAGAGGGAACCCCCATAACAATCGTAATCATGTTATTTTCATGATAGAAGAGGATATCCTCCTACAAACTCAAAATTAAAGTTATGAAGCTCCCCTAGAGCCCAATCCATCCACCTTGACTACGGAAAATACTAGAGGGTCATCAACCATCCCTCGACCTTCTATAGAATCTATGCCTAAAATGGTCAAAGGGGTTTTACGACGCACAAGACAAAACTTGAAAGTTTCTCATAGCTATAACATAGTCGAGGACTTATCACAATCACCATCAACTATGTCAGCATTAGAATTCGTGCAACATTCCCAACCCAATTGAAAGCCTTACTTTCCACTTTAGGTGCAATCAACCCATCCAATTCTCACCTAATAGTCTTTGACTTGGAAAAATCTACTCCACGGCTACCATCAGTTGTTTCTTTCCAAATCCTTGTCTCAATCCAAATTATCCACATTCATCATTGCATCATTGGTGAAGTGTCTTCCAAATGTATCATGTCCAAATCCATTTTGTAGAAAGTAGGATCCCCCAAACTCAAACCTTCCGACATTACCCTTAGAAAATACGACAAATTCCCCTCTACTCCCGTTAGTTTATACCCTAGCATTCCAGTTAGGTTAGCTGGAAAAACTGTGTTAATACACATCAAAGTACTTGACACCCATGTTGATTACAAGATATTATTCGGCTGAAGCTATATGTAGGAGATGCTCACAGTTGCCTCATCAGTGTTCATAACAATGATGTTCCCCCATGATGTAAAAATCATTACTATTGATCAACTCACATACTACGAGAAGGAAACCCTACCCACACCAGACAATGTACTTCCCTTAGTCTCATCCTCCCACAAGTTGATCACTACTTACATTGAGCTTAGCTTGGGCCAATTTAAGCCATCAACACTCCTAGGGACATTCCCAGGAGACCCTCCGGTGCTACAAGAACTTTTCCCAAACACCAGAGCAACGGTGTGCATGATGACTTCATCAAACACCACCCAAAATCTAGAACTAGTTCCAAACACCACACATACTGCAACTATTAATTCCATGACTCTACCTCACGCCATTATGCAAACCCCATTTTTATTCCCCCTATTTGTCTTTGTCTCGCACCAAACTATGGAATGCTTACATTACCAAATATGGCTCTCGCAATACCAGTCTGGCATATAGTCCCCATGAGCATGTCGACTGATCCAAGATTCATTTTGGTAGATAATATCCTTATACCTCCATCTAAGGAAACCAGCCCTACTTGAAACTGTCTTGCACTAACACCAACCAGGGTGAGCAAAAAGGATAAACAAAATGGTAAAAGAGGATAACTCTCCACCTCCTTCAGGGCCCTACAACCCTATGCATTATGTGAATAATTTGCGCACCCAACCCACATATGCCCTGAATTAAATGAGTTCAAAACCCTCACGCATGACTCTAAAACATTGGTAACCTCAGCTCTACCAAAAGGAGCAAAATTTGTGCTTGTATGTAATAAATAACTATGCAACAACCATGCATGTGCTATATGTGAAAAATATGGTCACTGCACTCATCACTATCCTAATATCCCTTGATATTGAGAGACATTAAGCATGCTAATTCAAACCAACCTTAATGAACCGATAACACCAGCCCAACCTCAAATGAGCAATGGATGTAAGAACATTTTCTACATTGAAGAGGAAGCAACTTCAGACTCTAAAAATCCTTCATAAACACACGAAGGCAGCATAAAAAACCAAACACCTCATCTTCTTTACCATGTGCTATATGTGATGACCCTACTCACCTAGTAAACCACTACCCATAGCTATAGACATGTTACCAAAACCACCGAATCATCTAGGTTGCTCATAGAAGAAAACCTAAACACCATACACAAACTATATATGTGGAAAACGATCATAAGAGAAGGTGCCCCCACTGTTGGGATGGGGACCCCCTAGTCCAAGTTTGTTTAAGTTTTGAATTTTGTATTATTGTAAAGTCTCTAAAATTTGAGGGGAGGAGCATGTGGAATGCTAAGAGTAAGACGGGGATTTTAGGAAGATCAAAGCCCCTTATTTTGTAAAAGGATGGGTTGTTTTGATGATACAATGAAATCCACCCATGGTTTGCGGACCATGGTAATGTAATGTAAAAGATATAAAATGAAGTCATCTAGGAGTCATTAGAAGTCAACCTTAGTTCTTGAATGGGATTTTGAGTCTATTTTGTCTGTAATTATGTATTATGGTGAAGGGGAAGGCTCTTGCAGCTAAGTGCACGGAGACCTTGGTAAGTATGCAACTGAGTGTGCAGGCCCTTGCAACTATGTGCACAAGGTCAGAAGATGTGTATGTATTGAAGGTCTGAAGTAATAAATGAAATTTGAAGAAAATATGTGTGTTTTGTGTTTAGTTATATGTTATGTGTGCTTATGCTTAGTTATGATTCAATTCTCTGTTATATTTCTTTAATTGCATCATGAAGGTCTAGACCTTCCTTGGTTTAGTAACTTATGCATGTTAGAAGACTTAAGTGAAGCTCGTAGATATAATTAAGAAGAAATTGCTTTAAGTTTGTGATTTGGAATATAAGAGTTTGCGAAGGCAAAATAGGGCCCTAATTTAAGGAAATTCCTTGCTGCTACATCACATAGCCTTTTGGATGAAAAAACTAGTTCTAACATCCCCCAATATTGCCTCGGGTGAGACTGTAGTCTATGCTAAGAAGATTGTTTCTGAAAGGGATGGTAGTGTAGGGTTTTTTTGGTTATCATAGACTTTAAACCTGGATCCAAGCCCCTTCAAGCCAACAAATGGTTCAGTTTTTGGAGTCAGGTTCTATCTGAGGGATTTGTGATGTCGCATCCATGGATACCAACTAGGAAAGAAATCGAGAAGTGAATAGATCTAAAGTTGCACGAGTTTGTAGGTCAAGAAAATCAAAATCCACACTGGTCCAAAGAAAGGTGGTTATAGAGATATCTCTACAAAAAAGAGCATAAAATTTTATTTTCATCGTTCCATTGCAAATTACACAAGTGGCTGTCTGTTATAAACCAGCTTACAAAAATATAGAAAAGATATATCAACGCCCTAGAATTCAGCCTCTTCGAGGGGGAAACCTCCTCTACATTACATAAATGAACAATTCTTCGATGATTCAAATGACAAAACCTCCTTTCTATATATAGGAGTCTAAGAGTCACCATATAACCTAGCCGACCTAACAATAATAATATAAAGCCACAAAAATAACAATAGAGGGATTCTATGGGGCACAGTAATAACAATATGGGGACAATAGGGGCACAACAATATTAATAAGGGGTACAACTACAATAGTAATGGGGTAATGACTAGTATTATAGGGACCCAACATGCCCCTCTCCTTCAAAAAAGTGTTTTCCTCAATGCTTGAGTAGTTCTGGATGCTTCTGTATAAAATTTTCATCCTCCCATGTGGAATCTTCAGCGGATAAGTTCTTCCACTTGATAAGATACTCCGAAATTGATTGATTTCGTAGCTGTCGATTTCTTATTTATGTGGCTGCTTCTGGTTCTAATATAATTTTTCCTTCTTTGTCAAGTTCTGGAAATATTGTTTGAATTGGGAGCTTGTCGCCTATAACCTTCTTTAAACATGAAACATGGAAAACTGGGTGCAATTGAGAAGCTACAGAAAGCTCCAATTTGTATGCCATAGTACCAATCTTTTGCAACACCTTGTACGGACCAATACTTTGCTGATAATTTTTATCCTTCTTAGCTTGCTGGAGAGACATTTGCTTATATGGTTGTAGCCGTAGGAATACCCAATCACCTACATCACAACTTCTTTCGCTGCGATGTTGATCTACCTATTGTTTCATTATATTTTGTGCCAACACGAGGTTATCCTTTAAGAGTTGGATGACTTGTTGTTGATGTTTGATGTGATGTTCTACTGCTTGAACCTTAGAATTTTCTCTTAAATATGATGTGATGGATGGTGGCTGATATCCATAAAGTGCCATAAATGGGGTCATATTTGTTGTTGTATGGAAGGAAGTGTCATACCACCATTCAGCCAGAGGCAACCGTTTGACCCATTGTGTCTGTTTATTAGATACAAAGCAGCGAAGATATCCTTTCAAACATTTGTTTACTATCTCTGTTTGCCCATCAGATTGAAGATGATAAGATGAGTTATGAGCTAACTGAGTACCAAGACAAGAAAATAATTCTGTCCAAAAATTTCCAGTGAAAATGGGATCTCTGTCACTTACAATAATCTTTGGGTTTCGATGTAGCTTTTAAACTATTTCCATAAATGCAGTAGAAACTGTACTGGCTTTAAATGGATGTGATAATGCACAAAAGTGTGCATACTTGGTAAGTTTGTCAACTACCACCATGATGACACTCTTTCCCTCAGACCTGGGTAAACCTGTGATAAAATCCATTGAAACCTCCTCCCAATGTTGGCTTGGAATGGATAAAGGTTGTAATAGACTCGGTGTCTTAATTGTTTCAACTTTATTTTTTTGGCAAACCAAACATTCCGCACAAATTTTTGAATATCTGATTTAAGGCCATCCCAAAAAAAATCCTTCTTAACCCTGTGGTAAGTTTTTAAAAATCATGAGTGCCTTCCTAAGGGAGAAGTGTGCAATTCCATAAGAATCTTTTGTTTTAGTTGGGAATTCTTACAGAGGTATAAGCGATCTTTGTACCATAACGAATCATTTTGCCAGCTAAATGTATCAGATGTACTGGAATCCTGTTGTAACTTTCGAATAAGTGCCTAAACTTCTTCGTTATTCTTCCATTCCTCCCTTGCTTCGTTTATCCAATTTGGTTGGATAATAGAAATGGCACATAAAAATGCTTCCACATCCTCATCCTTTCTTGAGAATGCATCTGCCACCACATTTTGCTTCCCTTTTTTGTAGATGATTTCAAAGTCATAACCCAACATATTTGTGACCCACTTTTGTTTCTCTTCAGAGGATAATCTTTGTTCTAAAAAGTATTTAAGGCTATCATGATTTGTTTTTACCTTGAAGTGTCTTCCCATTAGGTAGGGTCACCATCTCTTAAGTGCATGGAGTATTGCCAACATTTCCTTCTCATAAATAGCTTTGTGTAAAAGGTTTCCCTTGATTAGATGACTTTCAAAAGCAATTGGTCTTTCATCTTGCATTAAAACAACACCAATTCCATTTCCTGAAGCATCACATTCCACAATAAAGGATTTTGTGAAGTCCAATGTAGCTAAGACCGATGCTTGGCACATTGCCTCTTTAAGATGTTTGAAGGCCTTTGTTGCTTATGGAGTCCATGAAAATGCATCTTTCTTCAATAATGTTGTTAGAGGTGCTGCTATTCTCCCATAATTCTTAACAAACTTGTGATAATACCCTGTCAACCCGAGAAATCCTCGCAGATGCTTTATGGATGTGGGGATTTTCCATTCCTTAATGGCTTTAATTTTACTAGGGTCTACCTTAACTCCTTCATGAGATACAATATGACCAAGATATTCCACCTCTTGTACTCTAAAGAAACATTTGGATCTTTTTGCATATAATTGTTTCTCCTCCAATAGTTGTAGCACCCTGTCAACATGTTCAACATGATCCTTCCAGGACTTGCTGTAGATTAGTATATCATCAAAAAATACTAACACAAATTTTCTAAGGAATGGTTTGAAAATGGAATTCATTAAACCTTGAAATGTTGAAGGTGCATTGGTAAGGCCAAAAGGCATGACCAAAAATTCATAATGACCCTCATGAGTTCTAAATGGTGTTTTCTAAATGTCTTCCGTCTTGATCTGATAATCACCCTGTGAGTGACCTCAATTGAAGATTTAATAAACAAAAGGTATTACAAATTCATGTGCTGTTGTGTGTTTTGTGTGATTGAAACAACGGATCGATCAGATTGCCAATACACAGACATTTTACATGGAAAGACAATAGAGAAATACACTAAGCCACCCAAAAACACAAATAGGTTTTAATAACGAGTTCACCCTATTCTCCAGGGCTACGTCTCCGGTCCAGCTTCAGTGGTGGCCTTGTTTTATTGTGTTTTACAACAAAGAATTTACAATTTAGGGACTCAATATGAGTTCTCCTAACAACAGATTTTGCTTGGCAGGTTGGTTCTTGGATTACCCCAAGCCACTCAGAGTTCACAGACTCTTTTCTTCCTACCAGCTCTGTGACTTTTGGTCTACAGTAGAAAGAGCCAACTGTGATGCTCAATCCGGATAGATTCCTCTATGGGAAGGCTTGATTCTTGAAGCTCTTGGGTGATCGATGCTGCCTGTGGTCAGCTCGGCCCTCTGTCTCCTCTGCTTGGCTTTACTGCTCTCTGTGCTCAGTCCTCCTCTCAGGGTTTATTGTTCACTGTCTCTCTTGGTCACTTGGACTCTTCAATCTGAGTCTCTCTTATGATCTCCGATCTTCCATTCACTGCCTCGACTCATGGCTTTAGCCATTCGACCTCTGTGTCGGTTCATTTCCTCTCCTTCCTGCGTCGATTCGCCTGTCGCCTGTGTGCTTGGAATTCCCTGTTCGGCATTAGCATAATGCTCAGGAAGTAGCCACGTGTCTCCATCGGAACTTCACCAGCGCGCTTGTCGATTCGTTGCTTTCTCCATCGCGGCGGTCAACGGATTCCAAATCCTCTTAAATTGTGGCTTAATCCCCTGTCAATTCCGCTCTGTCTATCAGGCGCAATCTTAGCCGTCCGATCTGGGCTCCTCTAGATCCAACGTCATTCGCACGTCAAGCACGATTGAATTGCTCGACCGTTAGTGTGAGATTGCGACAGTTTTTTCTCTCTCCTCTATTGCCACTCGTCGATCGCTGATTGTGATCGCTCCGCTTTCTCCAAAACCGCTTACCGTTCAAGGGCGTCTTGAGGAAACCACCGATTTTCGGTGTGGGTCCCGCCATTTTACTTCAGTACCTTTTCCTTTTTCTACTTGCGGTCCTTCGGTTCCTCAATGTGACCGAGTGCTGGAGGCTTTCCATTTCGGCCATTTTCGCCTAGCGATGCGTGTTAGCGCTAAGTGTTAACACACATCGAAAACCAGCTCCTTTTCCCGATCCGGGGCTCCCAAGGGCTATTTTGGCCTCCTCCACAGTCTCCATGTGCCTCGGTCAGCGCGCTTTGATCGAGGTCCTCGTCGTTCCATGCCGGCTGCCATGGCCATTGGTTCAGGGTGTTTTCGTTTGCTGTTTTGGATTCTTCAAGGATTTGTTCGACCTATTTTAGTCACGGTTCTATGACAGTCGTTTATGGATCTGATTCGAATCACGACCTCCCAACTGAAAAGCTTTTGTACCACCAAAAGTTGGTTTTCTTCAAGCATCGACTAAGTGAGGAAACTGTTGTCTTACTTGTCCAGTCTCAATCCACTTTGCACTGCTCGGCTATGAACCTTTAAGCCCAATTATGAGGTATTCCACCTGTCCACTATGCGTCGTCCTCACCTTCCTGTCCAGCACTATGTCTCCTTGCAACTCATTCAGGTATTCAGGTAGAAGGTCATCAACAAAAGGTAATTGAATCTGCTCTTCAGGGTCCTCAATCATTGAAGGTTCAAATAATCTCAAGCAGTCTGTGTTCACAACTGAGTAGATGTGCGTGTAAGCTAGCAGATAAAGGCGGAAAGCATTCTCACCAATCCTCTCAAGTATCTTGAAGGGTCCATACCTGGTAGGTTTTAGCTTCTTACCTTCACCTTGCATCCTGTCCTTACTGATATACAGCCAGACTTGGTCTCCAACTTGAAAACTGTGCTCCATCCGATGCTTATCATGCCTAGCCTTGTACTTGGCCTGGCTCTTTTCCAGTTGTTCCTGTACTGCCTGATGGATCTCCTGGATCTGTTCAATGAACCTAGTTGCCTTGTCCACATCACTGTGCCCATCAACCATGGTATCTTTACCAAAGACAAAATCCAAGGAAGACCTTGGTATGAAACCAAAGCCGGTCTCAAAAGGAGATCTCTGTGTAGAAGAGCGTTTGGCTCTATTGTAAGCATGCTGCACATAGCACAATTTCTCATCCCAAAGCTTAGGATGTTTGCTACAATATCCTCTCAGTAACTGAATCACTGTCCTGTTAACTACTTCCGTCTGGCCATCTGTTTGTGGATGAAAAACTGTGCTTTTCTTTAATTTGGTTTCCATTAGTTCCCACAGACTGGACCAAAACTTCCCCACAAATCGGGTGTCTCGATTAGATATAATAGAAGTGGGTAACCCAAAATGAACCTGTTAGCACCTAAATCCGCCCTAGGCTGAAGGAAGGCAAAAATTAGGGTAACCACAAACCATGCTCAGTCTGGTAGCTAGCCCTACCAGAACAGGAGAGGGCTCTCTCCAAGTCACGCTCAGTGAATAGGTAATAAAAAACGGTCTCAGATGACTTACAATGAAATATTTACCTTAGGCTAGTAAGTGAATAAGGATACGAGAAACAATTTTCATGAATGACCGAGCTTCTGGGATGGTATGGGACCAACGATCAGCTAAGAATAGAGAATTTAATATGAAGGCCCAGATTATTCCGTGAGGCAAGGCAAGCGGAAAATGTAGCAAGTTTAGTTTGAGGTAACGCGGAACAAAAAGATTGCCGAAGAAAGTGAAAAGGGCATAGTTACATGAATCCTTTTCAATAGAAGAAGAACACTGAACATGAAATTTTCCCACAGGCAGAGCAATAAAATTGAATTCTACCTAATCTCACTCAAAAAATTTCACTGAAATGAATATGAATTGAATTATGAAACATAAAAAATTCATATGAAAACATAAGGGACACATTTTCTACACTCACAACCACAAGAATCTCATGAAATAGAGTCGCCTCCTTTCATTAATTCTCTGTCAAAAATACACAGTGAAGAAACAGAGTTTCTTTCCCATAGTCTCCCAGAAGTTACAGATCAACCCACCCTTTGCCAATAGATTGCATACAATATATAAAATGTGTGAGGAAGAGATAGAATGCCCAAGGGTTAGGGAGTTACTTGAATCATTACAAAATGGAGATGGAGAGCCAACCATCAGCTACAGGTGCAACACTCACAAACATGACATTTGGCCTGGGGTGACCGTTTGCCTTCCTTCACCACTTGGATAGAAGCCAGTCTGGAGAAAAAACACTTTAAATGCCACCTTTGGTGCCAAAAAACCAAAGTGTAGATGAGCAGGCCCACTTGGAGAAGTTGCGAACCGAAATTTCGCAAAACGGGAGAAAATTGGCAATTTTTCCTCTGTGCACCGCTTCATTTTCTCTGTGCGTCATGCTACTTTGGGGAACTTTTAGGTGTCAAAAATGTGCCCAAGTGGGCTTGATGGAAAGCCTGTCCTATCTACTTTCTAACCCAACTAGAATTTTTGAATTTAGTACTCATTTGCCCCTCAAAATCTTCATTCTCCCAAGACTGCTTTCTATGTGTCAAAAAAGTGGCAGAGAGGCCAATTTTTTGGGTGTTTTTGACCTCTAGGGGACCTAGATCTTGCTCAAACTTCTTGCTCGGACACCAGTAGTCATGATTTTCCATGCTGAATCCAAAAATGCAAGCCATTCCTCATTTGGAGCTCTATAATTTTAGCGTCGCGCCAGTGGCGCGACACACAAGGAGAAAATCTCTGTTTTTTGCCCAAAAAATTACCATGTGACCAAAAATTCCCAAAATTTCTTGAAATTTGGGCTGGAGGTTCCCTATGAAGTGCTATGTTGAGCCAAGGAAGCCTCAACCAAGATTCAAAGCCGATCTTGCTCTTTTGCCTCTTTTGTTGCTTTGCTCAATTTCGCCTTTAGGCTCTTGATTCTTGCTTTGGAACTCATGGGTCAGGCCATGTAATGGTGAGTCATGCACCTCAGCATGAATTTTTCCTTGTTAGCCTTATCCAACCACTGCTCCAAGTGGGCATTCACTTTCTCTAAAACATACTCCCGGTCCTCATCTCCTTGCTCCATAGGTCTACCTTATGCTGCCATGATGTGTTGCCGATTTTCCTTGATCAGTTGCAACTCTATCTCAGCTAGCTGATCCTCAAGTTGTTTGTTCCTCTACTCCAGGTACTTCATGTTACACTTGGCCCTCTCCAAGTCAAGGGACAAGTCCTTAATCTCTGACTGCTGCTCCTGGATGATCTCTTGGAGTTTTGCATTTGTTGGCTCTGTGTCTGTCTCATCATCATGAAGGAGAACGAATTCTGTCTCTCATTCACCTGATGGCTCACCTGAAGGCCCCTCATCATGCATTGGCTCCTTACCCCTGTCCTGTTCCTATGTCGCCGATGTAGGAAGTGAGGCCCCTTCCACCCCGGGTGGAGATAACACTCACTTTGCTGTTGCAAAAAAAGGTTTACTGCCTTTCTGATAGGTGATGTATACTGGCATAGTGGCAGTCTCATGGCGCTGAGATGGGCCACCTATCTCATGCTCTGCCTCTGATACTACCTGTGGAGTGCTGAAGAAGTCACGGGAGATGAAGTCCTCCCAAGCAATACCCTTTAATCCCAATTGATGGTCCACCAAAATCCGGATAAGAGCGAAGTGATAAACACTGTTGAGCTGTTGTTGAGGGGTCTTGTGCTACATGAAATTTTTCATCCTCTCTATGTTCCCGCAAATGAAAAATGGTAGGTTCATCATTCGCACCTTGGTAAAGTGCATGAGCAACCTGATGTGAGAGGTATAAAGGCGAGAAAACCTCCCCTCACAACTAAAGTACTTGATGATCAATTTCATGAGTGGAGCATACTCATCTCTCAAAAATCTGAATGGAAAAACTCTCGTGAGCTGGCTCAAACAGCTGGCCTTAATGTAAGGCTCATAATGATGCCTCTCCACCTTCTTCTTCTTATGCCACTGTTCTCCAATGTTCGGTATTCCTGTTACCACTGATATGGTTTCGGGTGTCAATGTGAAAGTGACCCCAGCCAAGATAGATTGTCCTCCATGTAGGTGAAGTGCAAAAAGACGGGCCAACTCATGATGAACTCTAACATTTGCCACCCTCTGACAAAATTCAAAACATGATAGGTGCTGGAAACATGACATGGCAAGAGGGCATGCCTGCAACTCAGTGAGGGTGTTTGGCTCATCTCTAATATGTCTGCCACTCCGGTGATGTCTCCTGGGGGCCTATTCTCCTGAAGCTGTGTCACTTTGGGTCTCCTCCTCATATTCTGATGAAACTTCTGATGCCATGACTGTTGTTTTATAACCTGAATTTAAGCTGCCCTTTGATTTAAATGAAGCTGCTAGTTGCTTTGACAATCTGCCACCAAGGGGACAATTAAACGAGGGAGTATTAGGAGGGGAATGATGAAATGGGAACAGGGATTATAGGGAGAATTTGTTAGGGACTTTGGAGGAGTTTGGGTATTGTGTTGATGAGGTAGGGTTTGGGATCTTGTGTTGATTGAATAGTGGAGGGATATGGGAGAGGGTTTCATAGTAATTTAGGGCAAGGGTTTTAGGAAAAATGATAAAGGGAGGATGGGAAAAGTGATAGGTGAGGGAAGAAGGTGAGTGGAGTGAAACCTTGGCACTAACAACACATTTTAACAACCCTAGCCATCATTTTCTTGGTGATTTCTTATGGTTGACCTTATGCATTTTGGTGACATTCAAGCATCTCTATAAACACCATATCATTGATAAAATTTGATGAAAATGTCATGTCATAAGGCCTACCTCTCGATTTGATAGCATCCACCAAAATTTGGAATGATTTGGCAATGTTTTTCGGCCCTTGGTCTGTGTGTGCCGTGTGCAAAACCCAGTGCACCGCACGCTGGGTATGCACCGCGCTTGTGGTAATTTTCAACGGTGGGCAGGTTGCGTGTGCGCTGCGCCCTTTGTGTGCGCCGCGCCCTCTAAAACCACCTCCGACTCACTCAAACGCTCACAATCTCGCACTTACACCTTTGCAACGTCTCTCCAAGGCTTGTAATAGCACAATGCCCTTGATTTGGATAAAAACATGTATATATAGCCTTGGAAGAGATGGGTTTAATTTTTGCTTCCTTGAAAACCCATCTTTCTAATGTTGTGTTTTGCACTTTTTCACTGACTTTAAAACACACTGATTTTCACTTTCCTTTTGAAATTTTGGCTCAAATGATGAAATTTTCGGCACTCTTTGTAGGGATTTTACGATAGGACATTTGGCCACGGAAACCATGACTGCATCTGAAAAAATCAACTGGCGAATTTTTGGAAAATTTGGTCATAAATGACACTGTTTGACTTTTCTTCAAAACAAAGTTTTGAAGAAGAGTCAGAGTCTATCCACATGACGATGAAGCTCTCTGAACCATAACTGTGTAAGGGCCTCACTCTGGCCTGCATGGCTTTACTGGACATGTTTCAAAGATCAAATTGATCTATCCCTAGACCGAATGACCAAAAATGAATTTTGTCCGTTAAAGGACCAAACCTTGACTGTTATGGACTTTTTTGATTATTTGACACAAAGACCTAAGCCAGCAGGGACCAGACATGACGGCAAATGAGTATCATGACTTTCTCCGTCCGATCATGGCATGCCCCTAGCGGAATGAAGCTGAATGAATGGAGCGGGACACCTAAAAATGAAATGCATAAAGAGTTTTGATCTCGGATGGAGGATTGACCAGACCGACTCTAACATTAGCTCCAATGGGGGATGGTAGCTCCTTGGAGGTGCCAAGAACAGCAGATCTCTGGAGGAGCTAGACAGTGCCTTTTGTCCATTGGGTTATGGAGTCATCATTTGACAAACAACAAAGGACTCTGAATGATTTATGAAACTAAAATGACAAAAAAATTGACTCAACTTGACATTGAAATGACTCAAAAACTAACTTGACAGACTGAAACCAAACTGAAATAAAAATGGTATTTACAATGACAATGGAAGCAGTGTGATAAATTAGCAGTGGTACCACTTGAGCAGCCAACCATTGATCGGCCCTCCTGGACAATCTTCCCCGTTCATTTCCTTCAGAAGAAAGGCATTCTGACCCCTATATGCTGCAATCTTGAAAGGACCTTTCCAAAGATTCTCGAACTTTCCGTGCTTACCTTTCTCTTCATTCCTTGCATCCCACTTCAACACCACATCATCCAACTAAAATCTATCTGCCTTTGCTTTTTTGTCATAGATTTTCTTTATTTTCTCCTGCAATTTGGATGTGTTCTTGAAAACTTCTTCTCTTGTTTGCTGCAAGTGGATCATTTGATTCAACCTTCTTTGCATGGGATCTTCTTCACTGCCGGCCTCCTGAAGAAGTCTGACTACCGGGGCAGCAAGAGAGGTGGGAAATACTGTGTCAACTCCATAAACAAGCTCAAATGGTGACATACCAATGGATTTTTTCTGACTGATCCGATCTGCCCAAAGCGCATGGACCAACCTGTTATTCCAACTCTTTTTATTTATTTCCAATAGCTTCTTGATGATGTTGACCAATGATTTATTTGAAGATTCCGCCAATCCATTGCCTTGCGGATGATAGGGAGTTGAGTGACCCAAAATGATGTGATATTTATGACAAAATTCTACCATCCTTTTCGATTTGAAAGTTGCTGCATTATCAGTGATTAACTTATTCGGACAACCAAAGTGAGACAAGATGTTATTTTCAATAAATGAAATGATTACCGTGTCTCTAGCTTGTCTCGTGGGAGCTGCCTCAATCCATTTTGTGAAATAGTCTGTCGCTGTAAGGATCCATCTATGCTGTCCGGAAGAAGCGAGATGAATTTCTCCAATAAAATACAACCCCCACTGCTAGAAAGGAGTGCTCACCTCAATAGGCTTAAGTGGCAAAGGCTGTAATTTCTGTTTTCCTTCGAAAATATGACATTTATGATAGCGCTTGACTATCTTAAACACATCAGAAAACAAAGTAGGCCAGTAGAACCCTGCTCTCAAAATTTTGTTCGCTGTTGACTTCTAAAAAAGGTGACCGCCACACTCTCCTCCATGGAAATCCTCCATGACTTTCTTTACCTCCTCTTCCACCAAGCAATTTAACAAAATGCCATCGGGATCTTTCCAATACAGTGCAGAATTTAGAATGTAAAACTTGGCAGCCTTCAACTTGAGTGTTCTCGCTTTGCTTCTAGTCATGCCAGGCAGTGTTGACAAATTTTTAAGCACATATATTATATCTGAATACCATGGGGACAAAGCAAACATTTTAGTTACCTGAATTGACGTTCCTTCCTCATTCTCATCGGACATGGCAGCGATCAGATTTATGTCCAATGCATGCAAGTTTGATTTGGCCATTAACCTTGCCAATCCCTGTCCTTTGACCAGCTTTGTGGGCTTTGTTTCCACATCATATTCTAGCAAGGCTGCAATCCATTTGCCTCTTCTCCCTTTCGGATCGATCTGCACTAAGACATCCTTTACAGCAGCGTTAGGAACATAGGCCAGAATGTGAGAATGTAAAATGTATACCCGAAAATCCTTCAATGCCTTCACCAGTTCCAGGGCTTGCTTCTCAATGATGTTGTATTTTAAAGCTGCATCTCTTATAACCCTACTAAATAATGTAATGGGTCTTTCATGATCATCTCTTTTATGTAATAAGACTGCTGCCATAGTGTGCTCCGAATCAAATGAAAACAATATGAAATCTTGAGTATTGTCCAGGATTACTAGAACTGGAGCTGAAGAAAGGGCCAATTTGACCAAGTTGAAAGATTTTATATCCTCCTCTGTTGATTTCACTTGGATGTCCTTCTTGAGCATGTTGGTCATCTCTCTTAAGTGTTCAGCAAGATTAGGTACAAAGCGACGCAGAAAATTCATCTTACCATTGAATGATTGTATCTCTTTTTTGTTCCGGGGCAGATCGATTTGCTGAATTGCTTGCACACGTGCCGGGTCAATACGAATGCCATCCTTTGAGATAATGTGCCCAAGTAATTTTCCTTCCTCCATGGCGAACAAGCTCTTCTTAGGATTCAACGATAGACCATATTTTCTGCACTTTTGGAAGACAGTTTTTAGATGATGCATGTGCTCTTCATCAGATTTGGAAAACACCGTCAAATCATCTAGGTATACCACCAAAAACATATCCTTCTCATTTGCAAAAGCCAAGTCCATTGCCTACTGAAATGTGGCACCTGCATTCTTTAAACTGAAGGGAATTTTGGCATAATGAAAGGTTCCCCATGGAGTGGTAAATTTTGTCTTGTCTCTATCATCTTCATGGACAAAAAATTGGTTATATCCGGAATAACCATCAAGGAGTGACATACGAGATGCCCCCACTACTTGCTGAAGTATATGGTCCATTTTGGGTAGTGGATAGTTGTCCTTCAATGAGACTTTATTTAGATTTTTGAAATCAATGCACAAGCAGATCTCATCGATATTCTTTCGTACGGGCACTAAGTTAGAGATCCAATCTGAAAATATGATGGGCACAATGATACCTGACTTGTACAACCTGTTTACCTCCTTTTCGATAGATGGCAACAACTTTGGATTTATTCTTCTCAAATTTTGTCTAAATGGTTTTTGATTGGGCTTGATGGGTATCGTGTGCTGAATAATATTGGTATCGTAGGTCTTTAAATCAGAATAGTCCCAAGCAAACAAATCTACAAATGAATCCATCAAACTGATTTATTTGTCCTTGATCTTTGGCAGTAATGCTTTAGACAATTTTACCAACTTTGGATTGGCAGCTGTTCCGATGTTGACCTCCTCTACACCCTTCTCTGTTGGCTGTAATGTTGGATTGCGGGCTACATCATCCTGATCAAAAAGTTCTTCTAGAGGTATCAAGCCTTTAGGAATGATGTTATTCTTCAGATGCAACACGTCCACTTCATTGATCTGCACTTCATCTGCACCATTCCCTTTGCCATCGTCATTTTCTACATCTATTGAGGTTTCTTTGAACTTGCCTTTGTTTTGCAAAAAATCCTTAATCTCCTCATCATCTTGAAATACTTGCCAATATCTCTGATTGTCTAGAATGGTTGGACGATGCTTAACATGGATTTCAAATTTATTGCTGGAGTTCATGGGGATTTTCAAACTACTTGCTGCCTTGGCAAGAGCATCAGCAATACTATTTTGTATACGGGGCACACATGTCAAGGTGTATTCTGAAATAACTTTAAGATGTCTAAAACTGCATTACGGTAGGCCCGCATCCTAGGATGTTTTTCTTGATACTCGCCTCTGACTTGCTTTATTACCAATTCAGAGTCACCATATACCGAAATCCTTTTTGCATTCATCTTTCTAAGAATCTTCAGGCCAGCAATCAGAGCTTCATACTTAGCTTCATTGTTTGAACACTCAAAGGCCAGCTTGTAAGAGAAAACCCTCATGCTGTTAGGCACTTTGTTTGGGGCGGAGAAAGGGCTGCGTACCCAAAAACCAATTCCAGTGCCATCATTTCCTACTGCTCCATCAAAATCCATGGTCCACAAGCCTTCTTCCTCCTCTTGTAAGTGCTGGAAATCTGTTTGTTGTGCCTTATTTGCTTGCTGTCCATTACTTTCAGCTGATTGCCCAACATTGTTCTGCTGTTCTTGTCCTTCTTTCTTTAAAATTTCTCTGAAATTTTCTGTTATTTCCGAAATATCATCTTCTACTATCTGACTATCTATATCATTTAAACTATCTGAAAACAAAACAAAAGACTCTAAATATGTATGTACATAGTTAATAGGATGATTTATAGGCTTCTCCTTGCTTGTGATCATATATTTCATTTTCTGTTCCCGATATAATTTCCTCATTTGTCCGAACACCGGGATCATTGCATAGGAGAAATCCAGCTGTAGTGTCCCTTTCAATTTCGCTACCCAAGACCTGGAAAGAAGCATGCCGAACCTTGGAGGAATTTCTGCTACCACCACATCCATCAAAACATTCTTCATGGGAAGCTGATCCAAACTCACAACCAAGTCTTTGATGAGTCCTATACACCTCACTCTGCTGGAATCAAATGAATAGAGATCGTGGTACTGTCAGGTGATGTCTAGACCGAGCTTATCCATGATAGCCTTGGGCATGAGATTGTGAGAAGCTCCAGAATCGAACGTGGCATTATGTAACACAAAATCATGCAATCTCAAACTGATGTAAAAGGGGTGCACCTCGCTATCACGAGACTCACCATTTGATGCTGGTCCAAAAATCATTTCAGGTCGATCATCTTCTACATGCACCATGTCAGACATTGGGTCCAAATTCAACATTTTAGATATATGTCCTCTATAACTGTTGTTCTTCATTATTTCATTCAAGGGGATGGATACCTTTAACTTAGAAATCTCATTCTCTAAGCTAAAAGCAGGAGTCTTTTCTACCTCTTTGACTGGGATCTCTTTCTTTTCATTTTCCTTTGATGCAGCTTGCTGCTGTGATTGTTCTGCTGATTTTGATTTGCTGCTCTCCGGACCAACCACCTCCTTTCCTTTTCTTTGTGTAGTTGATGACTCATTCTTTGACGCTTCAACCTCCTTCTTTTTCTGAATTGGTTTGGTCGGCACATCTTTGTTTCTAAGTGAATATCATTGCTGTTCTGCGGACAAAGCATTCATATACCCCCTTTGATATTCTTCTGATTCTTCTTCCAAAACAATGTCGCTAGCTAAAATGAAATCTGCATCTTTGTGTGCAGCTGAGTTCATTGCACATTCTTCTTCTTGGGTAATGTAAGTAGGCAGCTCAGTTGGAGTAAAAAGGTGGTTTTCTTCACCTATTACATTCCCGCCCTCATCTGACTCCGGTCCATGCACAAAATTTTGCTGCAAAGGTGTTTTTACTGGCCGTTGTGCTGTCTGCTCTTGGGCTCGCTGATCTCACTGTCTTATTCTATATTGTGGCTGCCGCTGGCCACAGAAGTTAGGATTTCTAACTTGTGGCTCATGTTTGTCGAGCTTCACCCTTTCAAGCATCTTCTCTACCTTTTTGAGTAGCTGATCCATTGAAGAAGACTCTTCTTTCACAATGATTTTCTTTTCTGCTTGCGCTCTAGCTCTTTTGGACAGCAGATTTGCTTCAACACTGACCGCAATTTTCTGCATGTCTTCCATTGTGGCCGGTTCTCTCTCTCTTAATTGATAGGCCATGTCAACATCAAAACTATCTGGAAACTTCATCATAGTTAGTCCCACGGGTGGCTTTAGATGATCTGGAATTTCATTATAGACTGCATTAAATCTAACACAATAATCTTGGATCGACTCACCAACGTTTCGTTTGATTTGTTCATATTCGTCCAGAATTTGAAGGGGATTCTTTTTCACTTCCCACCGGTTCAAAAATTGTCTTTGTACCTCAACCAAGGTATTGATACTTGCTGTCGTCAAACCTCTGAACCATTTCCTCACATCACATGCAAATGTATGTACAAAGAGTCTCATTGTCACGTTCTCCACATCGATCTCATGGAGTTCATAGAAGTCTGCCATTTTGTCCACATGTTGCTGAGAAGTAATGCTGTTAGGAGTGCCATCAAAAAACGGGATTTTAATTTGATAATCTACTGGCATATCATCTAGAACTTGGGGTAGAACAAGGGGTGCAAAACGGACAGCCATCACTCTCGGTGGATTTGGCCTTGGGGGTGTTGGAGGAGTGTGCACAGTTTGTAAGGGGATAGCAATTGGAGTTTGGGGCTGTGCCGCAATATAATTATCAATTAATCGGTTAGCTCTTTCTGTTTCTAAGTCTAAAAGAAATTTCGGATTGGGGACAGTATAATCAACAGCCTTTTCGGATTTAGACTCAAACAATGATATCTCAAACTATTCGTCAAACTCAAGCTCTTCAAGGTACTCAAAAATGTCAGGACATGAATGGGATTTAAACACGAGAGCTATGGTACTTTCTTGACGAATGAGTCTTGGAATCAAATTGGGATTTTCGTAGATATGAGGAGGATCCGAGTCTGGATTGGCTCTGGTATATCGTCTCGAAGCCAGCGTGCTGTTGAGAAAAATTACAAGACACAACCAATTTACTCAGCCTTTCCAATCCTAAGCTCATCATCCGGAAGCTTAGAATTATTATGAAACAAGGGGATTTGATTTCAGTTGTAGTCCCCAGCGGAGTCACCACTATGTTAGCACCTAAATCTGCCCTAGGCTGAAGGAAGGCAAAAATTAGGGTAACCACAAACCACGCTCAGTCTGGTAGCTAGCTCTACCAGAACAGGAGAGGGCTCTCTCTGAGTCACGCTCAGTGAATAGGTAATCAAAAACAGTCTGAGATGACTTACAATGAAATATTTACCTTAGGCCAGTAAGTGAATAAGGATACAAAAAACAATTTTCATGAATGACCGAGCTTCTGGGATGGTATGGGACCAACGATCAGCTAAGAATAGAGAATTTAATATGAAGGCCCAGACTATTCCGTGAGGCAAGGCAGGCGGAAAATGTAGCAAGTTTAGTTTGAGGTAACACAGAATGAAAAGATTGCTGGAGAAAGTGAAAAGGGCATAGTTACATGAATCCTTTTCAACAGAAGAAGAACACTGAACATGAAATTTTCCCACAGGCAGAGCAATAAAATTGAATTCTACCTAATCTCACTCAGAAAATTTCACTGATGAATATGAATTGAATTATGAAACATAAAAAATACATATGAAAACATAAGGGACACATTTGCTACATTCACAACCACAAGAATCTCATGAAACAGAGCCACTGCCTTTCATTAATTCTCTGTAAAAAATACACAGTGAAGAAACAAAGTTTCTTTCCCACAGTCTCCCAGAAGTTACAAATCAACCCACCCTTTGCCAATAGATTGCATACAATATATAGAATGTGTGAGGAAGAGATATAACACCCAAGGGCTGGGGAGCTACTTGAATCATTACAAAATGGAGATGGAGAGCCAACCATCAGCTACAGGTGCAACACTCACAAACATGACATTTGGCCTGGGGTGACTGTTTGCCTTCCTTCGCCACTTAGATAGAAGCCAATATGGAGAAAAAACACTTTAAATGCCGCTTTTGGTGCCAAAAAACCGAAGTGTAGATGAGCGGTCCCACTTGGAGAAGTCGCGAACCAAAATTTCACGAAATGGAAGCAAATTGGCAATTTTTCCTCTGTGCGCCGCGCCATTTTCTCTGTGCGTCACGCTACTTTTCGACCTGTTTTGGGGTGCTTTTAGGTGTCCAAAATGTGCCCAAATGGGCTAGCTGGAAAGCCTGTCCTGTCTACTTTCTAACCCAACTAGAATTTTTGAATTTGGTGCTCATTTGCCCCTCCAAATCTTTATTCTACCAAGACTGCTTTCTGTGTGTCAAAAAAGTGGTAGAGAGGCCATTTTTTAGGTGTTTTTGACCTCTAGGGGACCCAGATCTTGCTCAAACTTATTGCCTAGACACCAGTAGTCGTGATTTTCCATGCTGAATCCAAAAATTCAAGCCATTCCTCATTTGGAGCTCTAGAATTTTAGCGTCGCACCAGTGGCGCGGCGCATAGGGAGAAAATCCCTGTTTTTTGCCCAAAAAATTACCACGTGACCAAAAGTTTCCCAAATTTCTTGAAATTTGGGCTGGAGGTTCCGTATGAAGTGCTATGTTGTGCCAAGGAAGCGTCAGCCAAGATTTGAAGCCGATCTTGCTCTTTGCCTCTTTTGCCTCTTTTGTTGCTTTGCTCAATTTCGCCTTTAGGCTCCTGATTCTTGCTTTGGAACTCATGTTTCGGGCCATGTAATGGTGAGTCATGCACCTCAGCATGGATTTTTCCTTGTTAGCCTTATCCAACTGCTACTCCAAGTCGACGTTCACTTTCTCTAAAACATACTCCCGGTCCTCATCTCTTTGCTCCATAGGTCTACCTTCTGCTGCCATGATGTGTTGCCGGTTTTCCTTGATCAGTTGCAAATCTATCTCAGCTAGCCGATTTTCAAGTTGTTTGTTCCTCTACTCTAGGTACTTCATGTTCCAATTGGCCCTCTCTAAGTCAAGGGACAAGTCCTCAATCTCGGACAGCTGCTCCTGGATGATCTCTTGGAGTTCTGCATTTGTTGGCTTTGTGTCTGTCTCATCATCATGAAGGAGAATTAATTCTATCTCTCGTTCACCTGATGGCTCACCTGGAGGCCCCTCATCATGCATTGGCTCCTTACCCCTGTCCTGTTCCTGTGTCGCCGATGTAGGAAGCGAGGCCCCTTCCACCCCGGGTGGAGATAACACTCGCTTTGCTGCTGCAAACAAAGGTCTACTGCCTTTCTGATAGGTGATGTATATTGGCATAGTGGCAGTCTCATGGCGCTCATTCTGGTGAGATGGGCCACCTATCTTATGCTCTGCCTCTGATACTACCTGTGGAGTGATGAAGAAGTCACGGGAGATGAAGTCCTCCCAAGCAATACCCTGCAATCCCAACTGATGGTCCACCAAAATCCGGATAAGAGCAAAGTGATAAACACTGTTGAGCTGCTGTCGAGGGGTCTTGTGCTGCATGAAATTTTTCATCCTCTCTATGTTCCCGCAAATGAAAAATGGGAGGTTCATCATTCACACCTTGGTAAAGTGCATGAGCAACCTGATGTGAGAGGTATAAAGGCGAGAAAACCTCCCCTCACAACTGAAGTACTTGATGATCAATTTCATGAGCGGAACATACTCATCTCTCAAAAATCTGAATGGAAAAACTCTCGTGAGCTGGCTCAAATAGATGGCCTTAATGTAAGGCTCATAATGATGCCTCTCCACCTTCTTCTTCTTATGCCACTGTTCTCCAATGTTCAGTATGCCTGTTGCCACTGATATGGTTTCGGGTGTCAATGTGAAAGTGACCCCAACCAAGATAGACTGTCCTCCATGCAGGTGAAGTGCAAAAAGACGGGCCAACTCATGATGAACTTTGAAATTTGCCACCCTCTGACAAAATTCAAAACATGATAGGTGTTGGAAACATGACATGGCAAGAGGGCATGCCTACAACTCAGTGAGGGTGTTTGGCTCATCTCTAAGATGTCTGCCACTCTGGTGATGTCTCCTGGGGGCCTGTTCTCCTGAAGTTGTTTCACTTTGGGTCTCCTCCTCATATTCTGATGCCATGACTGCTATTTTATAACCTGAATTTAGGCTACCCTTTGATTTAAATGAAGTTGGTAGTTGCTTTGAAAATCTGCCACCAAGGGGACAATTAAACGAGGGAGTATTAGGAGGGGAATGATGAAATGGGAACATGGGTTATAGGGAGAATTTGTTAGGGACTTGGGAGGAGTTTGGGTATTGTGTTGATGGGGTAGGGTTTGGGATCTTGTGTTGACTAAATAGTGGAGGGATAGGGGATAGGTTTTGATAGTAATTTAGGGCAAGGGTTTTAGGAAAAATGATAAAGGGAGGATGGGAAAAGTGATAGGTGAGGGAAAAAGGTGAGTGGAGTGAAACCTTGGCACTAAAAACAAATTTTAACAACACTAGCCATCATTTTCTTGGTGATTTCTTATGGTTGATGTTATGCATTTTGGTGACATTCAAACATCTCTATAAACACCATATCATTGATAAAATTTGATGAACATGTGATGTCGTAAGGCCCACCTCTTGATTTGATAGCATCCACCAAAATTTGGAGTGATTTGGCAATGTTTTTTGGCCCTTGGTCTGTGTGCGCCGCGCACAAAACCCAGTGTGCCGCACACCGGGTATGCGCCGCACTTGTGGTAATTTTCAACAGTGGGCAGGCTGCGTGTGCGCCGCGCTCCTGGGTATATGCGCCGCGCCCTCTAAAACCACCTCCGACTCACTCAAATGCTCAAAATCTCGCACTTACACCTTTGCAACGTCTCTCCAAGGCTTGTAATAGCACAATGCCCTTGATTTGGATAAAAACATGTATATATAGCCTTGGAAGAGATGGGTTTAATTTTTGCTTCCTTGAAAACCCATCTTTCTAATGTTGTGTTTTGCACTTTTTCACTGACTTTAAAACACACTGATTTTCACTTTCCTTTTGAAATTTTGGCTCAAATGATGAAATTTTCGGCACTCTTTGCAGGGATTGTACAACCATACATTTGGCCACGGAAACCGTGACTGCATCTGAAAAAATCAACTGGCGACTTTTTGGAAAATTTGGTCATAAATGACACTGTTTGACTTTTCTTCAAAACAGAGTTTTGAAGAAGAGTCGGAGTCTATCCACATGACGATGAAGCTCTCTGAACCATAACTGTGTAAGGGCCTCACTCTAGCCTGCATGGCTTTACTGGACATGTTTCAAAGACCAAATTGATCTATCCCTAGACCGAATGACCAAAAATGACTTTTGTCCGTTGAAGGACCAGACCTTGACTGTTATGGACTTTTTTTATTATTTGACACAAAGACCTAAGCCAGCAGGGACCAGACATGAGGGGAAATGAGTATCATGACTTTCTCCGTCCGATCATGGCATGCCCCTAGCGGAATGTAGTTGAATGAATGGAGCGGGACACCTAAAAATGAAATGCTTAAAGAGTTTTGATCTCGGACGGAGGACTGACCAGACCGACTCTAACAGAACCCATACATGTTCAAAGAACAATTTTGCAGTTTTTTCAGCTGTAATCTGTTTACTATAGGGTATCAAAATACACACTTTGCTGAACCTATCCACAACAACATATAGATAGTCATGACCTTTCCTAGATTTAGGTAGTCCTCCCACAAAATCCATGGAAATGCTTTCCCAAGGGTGAGAAGGAACTGGCAAGGGAGTGTACAAGCCTAGTTTCCTGTTGTTGGGCTTGCTTTTAGCACACATAGCAAACCCCTTTACATATCTAGAAACTGTCTCACTCATTCTCGGCTAATAGCAGAACCTTTGCAGCTGTGCAACTTTTTTACTTACTCCAAAATGACCTAATATCAGAGAAGTGTGTGCTTCCCTAATTATCTTTACTCTTTCAGTTTGGGGAATGTAGAGTTTCCCACAATGATATAAGAGTCAGTCCTTCACATGATAGTCCAATTCTTCTACTCTTTTTCCTTGACTCAAAGTTGCATACACATCTTTAAAGTCCATGTCTTGAGCATACTGTTCTATGTAGCTTTCATGCAACACAAAATTATGCTTAAGTATGGTAGATGCATTTATAATGGGTCTAGATAACATATCTGCAACCTTGTTATGTATGCCATTTTTATATCTGATAACTAAATGAAACTGTTGTAGAAAACCCATCCATCTGTAATGTCTTGATTATTGCAGCTTAGTTTGGGAGTGTAGATATTGAATTGGCCGATGATCAGTATGTATTACTGTCTCTTTGCCCATTAAGTAATGTTTCCACTTTTTCACACTCTGGACTAACGCATAGAATTCTTTATCATAGGTAGGATAGTTAACCACTGCAGGATTAAAAGTCTGAGAATGATAACATATGGGTTTACGATGATGTGTCAACACTGCTCCCATGGCATAGTCACTGGCATCAGTTTTGATCTCAAATGGTCTTTGTAGATCTGGCAGTGCTAGTACAGGTGTTGTACTAATTTTGTCCTTCAAAGTGTTGAAGGCTTTCTGCTATTTGCCTCCCCACTGAAACACCTTGTTCAATCCTGTCAAAGCATGTAAGGGAGCTGCAATTGATGAAAAATTTGAAATGAACTTCCTCTAATATTGTGCTGCTCCTAAGAAGCTTCTCACTTCTGTAGCAGACTTGGGCTTAGGCCAGTTTATGATGACTGCCACTTTAGAGGGATCTATTTTCAATTCTCCTCCCCCTATTATATGACCCAAATAATTTAGAGAGGTTTTGCTAAATTCACATTTAGAGAGTTTAACATAAAGTTTTTCTCTTTTCAAAACATCTAATGTCTACTTAACATGCTTTAAGTGTTCTTCCCACATTTTACTGAAAATCAGAATGTCATCCAATTACACAATAACAAAATCATCAAGAAAAGGTCTGAGTACATCATTCATTAATCTCATGAAAGTAACAGGGGAATTGGTCAAGCCAAGAGGCATAACCAGTCATTCATACAATCCCTGCTTGGTTTTGAAAGCAGTCTTCCGTGCATCTTGCTCTGCAACTCTGACCTGATGGTATGCATTGTGCAAATCCAGCTTGGTGAAATAAACAACTTCCTTTAATTGATCTAAAAGATCATCTATGTGAGGAAGGGGATAACGATTTTTTATTGTTATCTTATTCAGTGCTCGGTAATCAATGCACATTCTCCACGAGCCATCTTTCTTTCTCACCAAAACGATTGGTGACCCACATGGTGATTTGCTAGCCCTGATGAACCCTTTCTCGAGCAACTCCTGCACCTCCTTCTTGATTTCAGCATTCTCTAAAGAGGACAACCTGTAAATCCCAATGTTAGGCAAAGGAACATCTTGCTGCAAAATAATATCATGTACTATTCCATTTTTGGGTGGCAGACCTTTAGGTTCTTGAAATAAGACATCATACTCTGAAACAATCTTTTCTATATCAGTTTGCTAATCAACATTACAGCCTTCAAATATTTTGGTCTTATCAGGTGTCTTTTCCTTTACAACCATCAGTAAGAACTGTTTGCATGAATTTATCATTCTTTTCATCTATCTTGAGTTTATGAGAGTGTAATTATTCTTGAGCTTGTGAGCTCTTACAAAGTATTCGATTCCATCTTTGACAAGTAGATACTTGTTCTCAGCTCTATAGAAAATAGCTTTTCTATCATACAAGTAAGGACTTCCTAAAACAATTCCACATATATCTAAAGGAATTACATCTAACTCAACCTCATCTACAAATGCTGACCCAAAAGAAAACTTGAGTTTGCACTGTCTAGTCACTTGTAGTTGTGCTTTATCATTCAACCATCCTAATGGGTATGGTTTCTTATGAGGTGTAGTTGTTAATCCCAATTTCTTTACAATTGCTTCAGAAATTAGATTTACTTGTGAGCCACTATCAAACAAAGTATCAATCTTTTGATTTTTGGAAATGACTCGAATATGGAAAAGCTCATGTCTTTTTCTCTCATGTTCTTCATCAATGAAAGATTGAGCAGAATTACTAGTAGATGCTTCATAATTCTTACCTTTTATACCTGTGGCTGCAATGATTGTTTCATCTCCCGAGTCTGACCCCAAATCTTTCTGAATAGCTGCAGCAGTCTTCTTCTTCTTGCCCTCGGACTTCTTAGGCCTCAGCTCTAGATGCAGAATCCAACAGTGCTCATCATCATGCCCCTCCTTTTTATAGTGAGTGCATGAAGCTTTGCATTTTTGTGTAGTGTTAGCCTTCCTTGCTTTGCACTTCTTTCTTTTCTCCTTGCTCTTGCTTACAGTGGGTTGGGATTGTCCCCCAACTTCTGGATTTCCATTCTTTCCCCTAGCTTCTAGATGAGTAGCTTGTACAGATACCTCATCTATACTAGTGGGATTAAACATGAGGATGATTTGCCTCATGTAGCTGTGTAGCCCACCAATGTACTTTAAAAGATTTTCTGGTGAGTCTAATGAGATTCCTAACATCAATGCTCTCTTTCTGAACTCTTGAGTATACCCTTGTACACTTTGCCCTTTCAATTGTCGAAGAGTTTGCCAACTCATCATGGCTTGTTGCATGTAGGCCAATGGATAGAACTACTTTCTGATGGTAGAGACAAAGTCACTCTAGACAGAGATGGTCTTACCATGCTTCTTCACATCAGCTTGGGTTCTGCCTTCCCACCAAACCAAGGCAGTGCCTCCTAGGCGTAGGCTTGCCAGCTGAATCTTACTCCTGTCTGAGTCTATGTTTTTTACCCTACAATACACATCAATTTGTCTAATCCAATTGTCCAACTTTTCAATGTTTAGCTCTCCATCATATATAGGCAAATCAAATTTGACATCTAACTTAATCAGAGATGCTTTCTTATTATGCACAGGGCTACTAGGAGGTGTAGGAAAGCTTTCTTCTTTTCCCTTTCCTTTAGAGTGGTCATGAGAATGAGATTCATCTTCTTCTTTATCTTGTTTAGAGCCTGATGAATCTTCATCCTTATGCTTTCTAAAGTGCCTATACATTTCTTCTACCATAGACTTCATAGCTAGGAAACTTTCTACAAACTGGGGGTTTGGCCCTGCAGAACCTTCTTCTGAAATTGTCTTTCAAGAATAGACTCTCCCAATTTCAGGATTAGTTTCCACCAACTCTCCTTCTCCTAATTTAAGCTTCGATCTAGTGATCATTCACAGTTAAACCAACACAAGCTTGTCTAACCTTACAGCCTAGAGCTATGATACCACTTGATCTGATAATCACCCTATGAGTGACCTTAGTTGAAGATTTAATAAACAAAAGGTATTATAGACTCATGTGATGGTGTGTGTTCTATGTGATTGAAACAACAGATCGATTAGATTGCCAATACACAGACAATTTACATGGAAAGACAACAGAGAAATACAGTAAGCCACCCAAAAACACAAACAACTTTTAATAAGGAGTTCACCCTATTCTCCAGGGCTACGTCTCCGGTCCAGCTTCAGTGGTGGCCTTGTTTTATTGTGTTTTACAACAAAGAAGTTACAATGCAGGGAATCAATATGAGTTCTCCTGACAACAGATTTTGCTTGGCAGGGTGGTTCTTGGATTCCCCTAAGCCACTCAGAGTTCACAGACTCTTTTCTTCCTACCAGTTCTGTGCCTTTTGGTCTATAGTGTAAAGAGCCAACTGTGATGCTCATTCCAGATAGATTCCTCTATGGGAAGGCTTGATTCTTCAAGCTCTTGGGTGCTCGATGCTGCCTGTGGTCAGCTCAGCCCTCTATCTCCTCTGCTTGTCTTTACTGCTCTCTGTGCTCAGCCCTCCCTCAGGGTTTACTGTTCACTGTCCCTCTTGGTCACTTGGACTCTTCGATCTGAGTCTCCCTTCTGATCTCTGATCTCCCTGTTCACTGTCTCGGCTCATGGCTTTAGCCATTCGACCTCCATGTCTGTTCACTTCCTCTCCTTCCTGTGTCGATTCGCCTGTCGCATGTGTGCTTGGAATTCCCTGTTCGACGTCAACATAATGCTCAGGAAGTAGCCACGTGTCTCCATCAGAACTTCGCCAACCTGCTTGTCGATTCGTTTCTTTCTCCATCGTGGCGGTCAACGGATTCCAAATCCTCTTAAATCGCTGCTTGATCCCCTGTCAATTTCGCTCTGTCTATCGGGCGCAATCTCAGCCATCCGATCTAGGCTCCTCTAGATCCAACGTCATTCGCACGTCGAGTGCGGTTGACTTACTCGAACATTAGCGTGCGATCGCGGCGATTTTTTCTCTCTCCTCTGTTGCCATGCGTCGATCGTTGATTGTGATTGCTCCATTTTCTCCAAAACTTCTTACCATTCAAGGGCATCCTGGGGAAACCGCCAGTTTTTCGGTGTGGGTCCCGCCTTTTTCCTTCAGCGCCCTTTCCTTTTTCCGCCCGCGGTCCTTCGGTTCCTCCATGCGACCGGGTGGTGGAGGCTTTCCATTTCGGCCTTTTTCGCGTAGCAATGCCGCTAACGCGCATCGAAAACCAGCTCCTTTTCTTGATCCGGGGCTCCCAGGGGCTATTTTGGCCTCCTGCACAGTCTCCATGGGACTCGGTCAGCGCGCTTTGACCGAGGTCCTCGTCGTTCCACGCCGGCTGCCATGGCCACTGGCTCACAGTGTTTTCGATTGTTGTTTTGGGTTCTTCAAGGATTTTTTCGACCTGTTTTAGTCACGGTTCTATGACGGTTGTTTATGGATCCGATTCAGATCAAGTATTCATTCTGATTTGATGATATATTGAACGAATATCCAACTTGGTGAAGTAAATTGATCCATGCAATTCATCCAGTAATTCATCAATGATCGGAATGGGAAACTTATCTTTAATAGTGAGCTTGTTGAGCTCCCTATAATCTGGACACATGCGCTATGATCCATCCTTCTTGTGCACCAATACTACTGGAGCAGAGAAAGAACTTTGACTCGGTTGAATTATACCAGCCTCTAGCATTTCTGCAACCATATGTTCGATTTCACTCTTTTGGGCATAGGGATATCTGTATGGCCTAATGTTTGGAGGAACACTTCCTGGAATCAGTTGAATAGCCTGATCATAATCACGCATAGGTGGGAGACCTTTGGGAGTCTCAAATACCTTGGAATGATTGTCCAAGACTTTTTGGAGATCTGGAGAACTAGATGATTCCAATGTGGAAACATATGGTGAACATAATTGTGTAATTACACCTCTTTGTTCCTTTTTTAGAAGCTTTGTCATATTGTTAGAGCTGATTATCTTTCCCGGTTTCCCTACAATACCCCTTAATTCAACTTCCTTTCCTTCCACAGAAAATTTCATGAAAATTTCTTGAAAATTAAAAGCTATTGTACCCAAGGATTGTAGCCATTGGACTCCTAGTACAACATCAACACCTCCCATTGGAATGGAAAGAATTGGGCTAGTCAATACATATTCTACCATGGATAGCTTGATATTATGGCACTTTCCAGAGCAATTTATTGTTCCTCCATTTGCAACCATCACTTGACACTCTGGTGTTGGATATAAGAAGCAATTCAATTCTTTTTCTACCTTATAATGAATAAAATTGTGGGTACTTCCTGAATCAATCAATACTATTACCTTTTTCTTCTTGATTTATCCTTCTATCTTGATGGTTTAAGGAGTGGTAATTCCCGCCAATGCATTACAAGATATGGTCGAATTCATTTCTTCTTTATCTAGGATTTGTTCTTGGAGTATATCCTCTTCTTTTGTCCTTTCTTGCTCCTTTTCTTCTTCCTCTTCACAATCTATGTAGAATAATTTCTTCTCAGCACACTTATGACCTTTAGTGTATTTTCTATCACAACTGTAACAAAGCCCTTTTGCTCTTTTTTCTTCCAATTGTCGTGGTGTCAACCTTATAGGTTGTGGAAGACTAGGGGCAACAACACTTCCGTCTTTATAGTTGTGAGTGGTATGCTTCCTGGTTGCCATAATTTTGCTTTCCATTTTTCTTGCTAACCTGAATGCCTTCTCTAATGAATCAGGTTCCCAAAGGCGAACATAATGTTGGATATTATCCTCTAAAGACCCTATGAACACATCAATCCTATGCTCCTCTGGAATATTTTTTACCCTTATGTTCAATTTTTGGAACTCCTCAATGTGCTCCATTATTGAACCGTTTTGTTTGAGGCTTACCAATTGGCTAAAAAAAGTGTTTCTTTTTGTATCCTCATAATGTGCTATCAATTCTTCCATAAAAATTTCCCAAGTGATAAATTGTTTACAAGAACAAAGCCATTGATACCATACAAATTGATTTGGTTCCAAATATAAAGTTGCAACACATACCTTTTGTGTGTTTTGCACATTATTGAGATCAAAAAATTGCTCCATCTGTAATATCCATGTTGCGGGATCTTTGCCATCAAACTTCCTCATATCAATTTTTGGAATATGGTGGGTCTTCAATCCCACATTAAAGTCTATGATATCATGATTAACATTTATTTTGTTCGCATCCTGAGTTACCTTTACTACCTTTTCACCATTAGTAAGTATTTCTTGTAGAAAATTTGTCAAATTTGTCTTCAAATCTGCCATGTCTCTCTTCAAATATGTCTTCGAATCTATCTTCAAATCATCCATCTTTGTTTCCACGCCCTTTATCTTAGCTTCTATTAGCTTTTGTGAGAGTGACATTTGTTGCACTTGGTCTTGTAATTTTGATATATCATGTAGCATTTCTTCCTCTTCTTCATGAGTCATGCTAGAGCTTTCAAGTTGCTTACTAGGTGTTTGCATTTTCTTTCCTTGGGGTATCAGTTATCGATAATAATTCTCTACTATGCCCTTTGAATTCCTTCAAAATAAATTTTCAAACCAAGCTTAAGCAAAAATTTAAAAAAATTTACACACCTTTTTTCACTTTGTAGGAGCTCGATATTGCTGCTGATGTATCTATGTACTTTTGGATCATCCAGTTCTAAAATTGCGAACTGTAGTAGCCCTCTGTATCCTCATTCCAGTGCCACCAGTGTGATCCAAATTGAATTCTCCAACGAGGAGTTATGCGAAATCTCCCACAGTGACCTGATTATAGACTAGTTTAGTAGATCAAAATTGTACGATGTGCCACGAGTCACTGTTTTGACCTTTGGCTCTAAAAATATATATATATAAGAAACTATAGTTTGTCCTCTTTCTGTACCTTCTTACAAAATTTCAATCCGATGCTTAGAGAGAAAGTTATGACGATTTTCCCCAGGTCACTTGTTTGGAATGTAATTCAGGAGTCTGCAAAAAGACCAACTTCCTCAGATAATATCTCTGCAAACATAGCGCGAAAAGCTCTAAAATTCAGACCCGAGATTCAGCGTGATTTATTCTCAATGGGTTTTTTTTAGCTTCTGAAACATTTCAGAAAAAAGTTATATCAAAAATGCCACAATGACCTATTTGGAGCAGCGAAACCCTAGAATCCAAAGGCTCTAATACCAAATGTTATGAACCAACTCACAAAAAGATAGAAAAGATAGATCAACACCTTAGAATTCAGCCTCTTCGAGGGGGCAACCTCCTTTACATTACATAAATGAACAATTATTTGATGATTCAAATGACAAAACCTCCTTTCTATATATAGGAGTCTAAGGACTCACCATATAACCTAGCCGACCTAACAATAATAATATAAAGCCACAAAAATAACAATAGAGGGATTCTATGGGGCATAGTAATAAAAATATGGGGACAATAAGGGCACAACAATATTAATAAGGGGTACAACTACAATAGTAATGGGGTAATCACTAGTATTATAGGGACCCAACACTGTCTAAGCTAGTGGACAATGAACCTACTTGGAAACACGAATATCCTATTGTGTGGACTCCTGCGCTAATCAAGCACCTTGAAGAATCTGATTATAAGGTTGCAAGGGTGATTGATTATTGGATTGATAGTATTTTGGGCAGTTTCATCACTGAAATTTCAATTGACATGTATGTATATTATAGCAAAGTTGAATGTTGATTCTTTAAGGGTCCGAGAGGTAAGTACTTGAGATCGCTAAAAACTTGGATTAAAATGATATTGTGTGAAAAGGGTGTTATGCCTTTGAATTGATGTTTAAAAGAGGCCAGAATGATCTACATGAAGTGGAAAGAGATTCATATCTGATTGGGACAAATGCACTCAAGGCGTGTAGTGTCCATTGTTGGGTGAATTAGACATTAAAGAACAAAGAACCAACCATAACACACCTAGAGGTGCATTGTAGATAGAAGTTAAAGAAATTTCTAGTATTATTCATCCATCCACCCCATCTCCACCTTCATCACCACCTCATACACCAACGCCTCCACCCCCACCTCCACCTTCATTCTTCAGTATGGCGAATATAGTGAAAATGCCTATATTCAAGGGTCAAGGATTAGAGGATCCTGATCATTTTTGGTTCATAGCTGAAGCTATGTGGAAGGTGTGGAAGATCAATGATAATGACATGAAGAAAGAAAAACCGGTTACAATGCTACAGGATAGATCACTTGCATGGTATATCAAATATAGCACAACCAATCCAAATTCTACATTGGTTGAGACAGACACTGCGTTGAACGCATCATTTGGAAATCCAAAATTAGAGGCTCATTGTGTTACAAAAATAAAGGAGAGCAAGCAGACAGCTAATGAGTCTATGTGGGGGATCAGAGGTTGAAGTGCTTACTGAGATAAGCTAATCTGCATATTTCAGACGAACAACATAAGGAATGGTAAATAGCTTTGCTATTGCCACATTTAAGACTGTCTCTGTCTCAACAGAAGATCGGATCTTAGGCCAAAGCATTAAATATTTCAATGAATTTGGAGGCTTCACTGATCTAGGATACAAATATAGGAGTCCAACAGATCCAGTCATAGTTAACAAGCCTGCATATGGAGTTGCAGGATTTAAAGAAGGGAAAGGAGGTTCAGTCAGGACTACCTCCTGAATTTTTCTACATGAAGTGTAAGGCTGTAGGCCACTATAAGGATCAGTGCACTCTGTATAGAGATTATATAGCTATTGGAGGTCCCAACCCATTGAAACACAAGCCTCCTGTTGGATCAAGCACTGCTTCAAGCATCTGGTGTAGTATCTACCAAGTACTAGGAATGGATATGACAAACAATTGTTACTTATTGAAAAAGTTTGTGCAGTCACCAAAGAAACTCTTCTACAAATTTTGTAAATCAGCGGGAAAAGATGAACGCGATTTCCTAATATATGATTTGATGATAGAAAGAACCCTGTTGTACAGGATGCAGGTTGAAACCTATGCGTAGAACAATCAAGTCTCACCTACAACTTGCAAAGGATTCCAAGGACATGGAAGAGGACAAGGAGGAGGTGCTAGAAGAATTTGGGGCCAGATCATTTACTACAACTATGGAGAACCAGGACATTTTGCAGGTGACTGTCAGAATCTAACTCATCCTTCTTGTCAATACTGTAAGCAGTTTGATCATGTTATAGAAGAGTGTCCTATATTAATGGAAAATGTGTAGGAAAATAAGAACCAACAACCAATGTAGAACATTCATATGATGTCATCCGAATTGAGTGAATACAATCCTAGTGTTAATATAGTAACGTGAAGTGGTATATCCACTGGTCAAGACAATATAGAAGGTAAATCAGATACATGGGTTCGTAGGGTTGGTGAAAAGAATGTTGGATTTTGATTATACAAAGAAAATGAGACATTTATGGGGGTAAGGAAATTTTTTAAGGATCCAGGTGCTTCTACGTCTAAAACTCAAAAACCAATAGTCCCACGAAGAGAGAAATATGAAAAAAAGTATTGCGACAGAGAAATCTTATCCCACGGTGTTGAAATCAGTTTGACATACATGCATGAAGTTGTTGAGGGCCCTAAAGGCAGTTGAAGGACTCCAAGAACTTATAGATAACTATTCTAGTAAGGACAAGCCACTCCCAGAACAACGCACAATAAATAAGGTGAAATGAAGCAAGAAGAGGATTGGTAGGTGTTGATGCCCCGAAAATCGTTGTATCAACATTGGGGGATAACCACCCGGTTCGGACCTTAATACAGCTCCTTTTCCGTTTGGAATGGTGGCTCCGACTGGGGATAATGGGACTAGTTTCCTAGCAATGGATAAACGGGATGAATGAATGATTGGTTGACTAATCTAATGATAGGCAAATAACTTAATTTATCATCGAAATAAAAGAACTACTACTAATCCCCGAAACTATTGTACTTTAAAGTGTAGCGCTTAATGATCTATGTTTATAAACAGGCATGTAGATGACTCTATTTAATAAACATGGACTTTTATTCATTCAAGGATTAGTTTGCTTAAATCGTTAAACAAAGGGATTAGTGCAATATTGCTACACTTATATATCATCGATACATATACGATCAAAAGAAAGGCATCCCATAAACATCCAATAGTGGAGGGAATAAAGAAATGCTGTTAAAACACATACATATATTCGATAATAGCAAAGGCAATCAAATAACAATTCATATGAAAAGAATGAATTCAGACATAGATAATAGTACCATATGAGCTGCTAGTCACTCCCAATATCAATCGCTATTTGAGATTCTTCTTCCAACGCAGAAATACTTTCAAACAAAGACAGTAGTGCACATTTGCATAAAAGCTTCCTTGTCAAAATTAGAATAACTGGTCCAGTTTTATAAAAGAATATGGCTGAAGTACAGTAGTGCAACTTCAGTCTTTAAGTCAAGTACAAAACTTTACGACCCTTTCCAAAACAATGAAAGGGTCTATAAATACTTAATTAAGCTAACTATCTATGAAACTGAAATCCTACTTAATTGGTATCAATTGATTTTGATCATATTCTTCTCAGCAACCTGGTAGTCAGCGACATGAATCATCAAGTAGGATGTTTGCCTTTAAACCTGAGCTGACTTATCGCAAGCATTGGCTCCACTTCGGGCGGTCTGTTGAGGCGAGAGCTAAGCTGGGTAGCATAGGTGGCATCCTGAATATCGAGGATAATATACCCGATTGCATCTGTAAGGCATTTGAGGGCGGCTCTTTGACTGTGTGGTTTTACCAAGAAGAACCAATAGGTGTCCCATGTTAAACTGTTAATTCCAGTAATTAATCTCCCCTTTTCCTCTAGATCTGGATAACATGACTGCTCCAATGTTTTCATCGTTGTCAATTTTCCTGGAGTGCATTAGGAAATCATGTTTGACAAGTAGAGAGCATTATTAACCAATTCAACCAAATTGCTTGTAGTGTATTTGGACCTTGAAATTTCCCTCTCTGCTTTCATTAATTGGGACTGCCATTCTGTAAACAATATATCTTTATGTGACTCTAAAATTCTTGGTAAATTTGTCGCTTGTCCCTGATCAGTATCTTGCCAGCCAAGAAATGCAGCTATTGTTTCTTCAGCTTGATCCAATTCCGCTCTAGCCTTTTCTGTTTTTTCACTTATTGATGCCGTCAATTCGCATAGTGGTTCTGCCTGGGCGATTTGTTGACATAGACGCTTGATTTGGGATATTAATGTCGTATTTATCTATAGTGCTTCCACTATGAATTCAGTTATTTGTGGAATGCCCTTTGTCTTCTCAAGCTGTGCTGATAGTTGAGCAATCTGCTCATCTTTTGTTTTCAGCATTTGTTCATTTGCTGCCCTCAGTTGTGACAAGGCTTCAGACAACTCTTTCTGCTTCTGGATTGCGCTGTGATCAATCCTTTGTTTCTCTGCCTGCAATTGTTGAATTAATTGATTATTTACTTGTTGTTGTGTCAACAATTGCTGTTCTGCCTGCTCCGCTTTCTGCTGTGCTTCTGTTAGTTGTGCCTACAATAAAAAGATTTCCTGGTCTTTTGTTTTCAATAAAAGACTCACCTCTGATGCTTTGTCTATTGTTGCTGCCGAATAGGCTCCAACATATTGTGATAGTTTTGTTAGGTCATTAGAGGGGTCAAATTCCTCCTTCCAAACCACATTGCCCGTGACCGTCTGTTCTGGGAAAAGGGAAGGTTGATCAGTCCTTCTTCTCTTCCTCTGTCGTTTTACTACAACTTTATGCCTTGGGCTATAGAAGACATCCAAGGGAGGAATCTCTTCTACTTGAAAAATGATTTGATCGGAGGGGTCCTTTGGTATTATTTCTACTTCCTTTGAACTGGGTGGGCCGCTGGTTCCACTTGGAACCTGTTGTGAAGTGGTTTCCTGTGTGTCTGCTGCTTTCGAAGTTTCGGTGTCCTTTGAACATTCTAGACTGCTGATAATAGAATCAAATTGTTGCCATTCCTGGAGCAGTTTTGGATCAATATGAGTATCCACATTTACTTCTATGTTGCTCTGCTTCTGCTCTTTAGTCTGGGTCTCCTCCCGCACTTTCTCCTGCTCTTTAGTCTGAGTTTCCTCCTGTGCTTTCTCTTGTTCTTTTGTTGTAACCGGAGGTTCCTTTGAATGTTGCCTTTCAGGCTCGCTTGATGCTGTTGTTGGGGTTGTTGCTAACAGATCTAGAGGCAGAGTTTGCAACCTCTGTTCTCTAAGTCTGTTGAATTCAACCAACCCTTCATCCTGATATTTCATTCTGGCTAGTGCCTTAACCTGCAATATTGACTCAGCTGAGGAGAACAGGTCATCGAACATATCTTCTTTATGATCAAACTTTGTCAATTTGGCCTGTTCAAGTGCATTATAGGCGACTTTGTTGGGATCAAATCGCCTATTAGGGAGAGTTGCTAGAGTTAATGATTTTATCTTTGTAGCTTCTTTCTCTGCATGTTTGAAATCATGCAACGTGTAGACACCACATCTCAAAGGAAAAGAGGGCTAGACCTGCTTCTTATTTTTCTTGAGAGTCTGTGTAACTCCCTCGGCAATGATCTGATAAGCTATTTCCCTCGCCAGCAGTTTATCAGGTATGTACAAAGGAAGGACATGAGGTTCGGCTTGGCTACCGAAAACTCTTATATAAGTGAACTTTTCCTCCCCGAACCATCTTCCTATTGATGTTAAATCAATCCCGGCTTGGTAGGAAATCTTGGGAGCAGGTTTATCAAAAATAGAGTAATGAATGGGTAACATAAAGCCATTGCAGACTTGGTATAAATGGTGCTTATAGGAAGCTTTCCACAATTTTTGATGGTATATGTGAATAGGCATGGGGTCTTGTGATGTCCACCTCCAGCCAAGCATAGGAAATTCAGAATTAAAACACAGGGTATCTAGAATATAGGCACTGTAGTAGAATGGGGGAATTAACCTTTCAGTAACGTAGGTCTTATTTCTAAAATCAAGAACAGTTGTTGCTAGTTTATCTGACAGTATAGTAGCCCAATCCATTATTTCACTGTTACACGCCGCTTCCATCAAGGGAACCATTTCTATAGTGAAATTAACGGAATCGTGCAACCCCCACAATCTACACATCATTATCCCAGCATAACAATAAGGAGAACATAGGGAATCAACATAATACTTACCGGAAGATTCATGCTTGTGTTTTGCCGGATTTTGTCTCCAATCTCGGATGGGTTCGGATTCAATTTCGTTCTCTTTTTGGAATTTCTCCAAAAACGCCTTGTTGTATTTCTTCTCTGGCTCGGGCAAATGATACATTTGCCTTAAATCATCAGCCTTGAATGAACCGAAGATTCTCCCATCTCTGGTGCAGAAAGTTCTGTCTGTGATTGTGATTTTCTCAATTGCCCACCTCACTACATCTGTATATGGGAGAATTTGTTCCTGAGCTGCTATCCGATGAAGGAAGGAGTCGTCTAAGTCCTTTAAAGTACCATCAGATTTCCGAGTCGCATCTGCAGTGGCTTGTACTGTTGTCACTTCAGGTTCTTCGGCCTCAATCAAATTATAGGTACTTTACCAAGTAGTTTTGCCGAGACCAGAACATGTAGTATCAGATATCAATCCTTTCTTTTTATTTGTTGGATCAGCGACGGCTTGTCTTGTGGCTGGCACAGCGGAAGCGACTGTGGTTTTCTTAGACTTCTTCCCCATTCTGCTTGATTTTTGCTGCTTCGGAGGAATTCTGCACAGGAGTGAAAATAAGCGTAACACCGAGAATTGGTAGTGAAAACCAAATATGAGTGAGATATATTGATCAATGCGTGATGAGGGATTAACTTTAAAGTGGCCGCGGATACAATCTATGAAAAGATTTTAGGACTTACTATTACATTAAATGGCTGTTAAAACCTGCCAATCCTTTTAATGCCCATCATATCATTAATTGGCTGAATAATTTGTTTAAGCGTGCCTTGGATGTTTTGGCGGTTGAGCGCAGGTAAATCACTGTTCGACAGATAAGGCTTTTAATATGAATTAATCGTAATATCCCTCTGTTTTAACGGCTTTTTTGAAGTTTGCGCTTCTGGCTTTATCGCAATCGGGCGTCGGGGAAAACTTAAATCCTTATATTGACACCTTTTGAAATCCCCGATCGCCGATAGCGATATCGCATCGCATCGGGAGTATGGGCACTTTAAGAAAGCATGGATAGTGTATCGTCGATCGCCGATAGCGATATCGCATCGCATCGGGTGTATTACCTGGGGTGCTTTAAAAACATGCATAGTATATCGCCGATCGCCGATAGCGATATCGCATCGCATCGGAGCGAAAGGAACTTTTATCGCATCGGAGAAAACCAATGGGCCTTTAAAGTATGCCTCCTATGTCATTGCGATATGCGATCTTGCGATCGCTTTATCACAATGATAAAAGATTGATTATTTATATTATAAGACCAAAATTGGTTTGTCCAAAAGGTTTTTTATAATGTCTTCATTTTGTTTTCGGACCTTTTTGAATAATACAATGTTGATACCAATCAAAACTAAAAGGGACCCATTTCATATGATAGTTTTTTTTTGTGAATAACCATGATATGAAATGGGGGGTTGTTGTAGAGCACAACAATTGGCGATTCGCTGGAAGAAACAGTTATCTCTGAAAAGTATGGAAATACTTAAACTTTTTTCAAAATAGAGTTCTCATTAAAGGGGAAAATTCTAATATAACTAGGTATATATGCATTCTAAATAAAATAAATCTATCTTTGTTAATTTCCTCTCTTGTTTAAAATTAGATACATTCTAAGTTTTAAATTAGCCTTTATTGGTTTATAATGATAAAACAGAGAACCTTTCCAAATCAGCTTTTAGAATTGACTCCTTTGTCATAGGTAGAGCCTCTGCTGCAAGCAAACGTTCATAGTTTCGACAGGGATACCTTTAAACCATATTATTGTCCATTGTCCCATCCATTTAAGAGTGTGATTAACAGAATGAATTCAAAACATGTTTTCATATTTTGTATTTCCTTTCCCCTCTTTTTTTTATTGCTAAGATAAAAAGCCATTGTCCTAGTTTGGTGACCAGCTATTGAAAATGCCATTCACTGGTAGTAATCTAACTGAACAAGCTGGCTCGTGATGAGACCCCTTGTCTTATAATTCTAAGCCATTACCCTGTTTTGGTATGCAGTATTGGTAATGTTGGTTAAAATATTTCCCTATGAACATGGTAAGCAGGCTTGTAATAAGACCTCTTATCTTTAATATCAGATATTTTAGAATTACACTCTGAGTAACCATAAACTTTGGTGAATGGGATGGACAATTTTCTCCTTAAGAGTAAATGGATGACAAGGTAAGAGTTAAAGATGCTGAAGTTGGATTAGTTTCTATTTTGATATTGATAACCTTTTTGTGACCAATCTAAAAACATAAAATGATTTACAATACTTCTAAACTTTGAGAAGGGTTCACAAAAATTGAAGTATGGTTTTGGAATGCAATTATACCTAGTTTCCTAGAAATTATCCCTCTTGTGTAAGACTTCTATTATTTTAAAAGTAAATATCCTCACTACTTCTGTTGAGCAACTTTTAAGTACAACAAAGGTCAATGGAAGATACCTTACAACTTTATTTTCTAATGGTCCTACAAACTACAAAACTCTATTAAACTAAAAAGGAGAAGGGGTTACCTCCTCAATTAAAGAATTTCTTTAAGATAAGGCCATTAACAGGGAGAGAATCTCTCAAACCTGATAAATCTTGTAATATGAAGGTCGAATGACCTATCTTCTCACAGATCTGAAATGGCCCAAGCCACATCTTCTGAAACTTGGTGTGTTTTCCGTTGTCCTCATGGGCTTTGTCCCATTTCAGAACTAAATCACCGACTTGAAATTGTTTTGAACCGGATGAGACTGAATCAAAGGATGACTTGATGATTTGTTGATGTTTTGCATGAATAGCCTTGGCTTTTTCCCTTTCCTCTTCTAATTTTAGATTTTGGTCATGTCTAAGTTGAATAGAAGAAGAAGGGCTTTCCTCAATAAACTGAATTAGGGCTAGGGAAGGAAGGACAAGATTTGTTGGTAACACTGCTTCTTTTCCATACACAAGGTTGAACAGAGAAGATCCTATGGAAACCTTCTGTGTTATCCTATCAGCCCATAGTGCGAATATTAAGGATTTGTGCCATGTTTTATGGTTGTTTTCGATAGTTCGCTTAATAATTTTAATTAGATTTTTATTTGTAGACTCTGCTAAACCATTACCCTAGGGATAGTAATTAGCAGAATATTTTAATTTAAATCCTCTTTTAATAGCGAAATCAAACATAGCATTGCTTGAAAAGTAAGATGCATTATCAAAAACAGGAGCATTTGGGACACCAAACCTGGTAATGATGAATTGATCTATGAATTCAATGATTGCCTCCGAATTTGTTGTCTTCAAAGGAATTGCTTCAACCCACTTAGTAAAATAATCAGTAGCAGTAAGGATATACTTATGCTGTTTGGAAGAATGTGGAGTAATTTCCCCAATGATGTCCAATCCCCATTGCTCAAATGGTTGTTCAATGTTGATCGGTTGCAAAGGAAAAGCTGATTTTCTTTGTCTTCCACTAGAAGCTTGACAATTTCGACATTTCCTTACATATTCATGAGCATCTCGAAACAGGGTGGGCCAATAATATCCAGCATGAATGATTTTGTGGGCTGTTGTGTCAGCTCCAAAATGTCCTCCTGCTAGTCCATCATGTAATTCCTGCAAAACCTTTTGTGATTCAGGTTTTTCTAGGCATCTTAATAAGATTGAATCATAATTTTGCTTAAAAAGCACATCATCAATAATTGT
This sequence comes from Pinus tabuliformis, assembly GCA_031772625.1. Classification (NCBI taxonomy): domain Eukaryota; kingdom Viridiplantae; phylum Streptophyta; class Pinopsida; order Pinales; family Pinaceae; genus Pinus; species Pinus tabuliformis. The sequence goes on along the minus strand of CM062806.1, from coordinate 415,828,964 downwards.
GAAATTTTTTGCTTTCAATCTAATGGCCCTTTTGTTTTTGTAAGATAGGTTAGGAGGTGCATATCCATTTTTCAAATAAAAGATTAAGTCAGCATATTGTGATTCAGAATCAGTAATACTTATCTGGTTGATTTCTTCGGTTTGATCTGTATCATCTGATTCTGGAATGTTGGATGCTCCTGCCAATAACCTGCAAAAACCTTGGCCTCTAACAATCTTTGCTGGTTTAATTTCTAAGTCATATTCTTGAAGTGCTGTAACCCAGTTTGCCCTTTTTTCACCTAGTTCCCTTTGGATCAATAGTTGCCTTACTGCAGGGAAAGGAACTATAACTTTTGTGTGGGCTTTTAAAAGGAAGGGTCTGTAATGTTTGACAGCTTTATATACAGCAAAGGCTTGTTTTTCTACTTCGGAATAATTCAATTCAGCACCATGAAGATTTGAACTATAGAATGAAATGGGTGCTTCCAAATTGTGATCATTAAGCTATGTGAGTACTACTGCATAAGACAAGGTGGATGCGATAGTATACAATGTAAAATTATTAGAAAAATTAGGAGTATTTAAGGCTGGGGCATTGATTATTGATTGTTTGATTAAATCAAACGCTTCCTTTTCTGCTGATCCCCACTTAAAGACTAAATTTTTCTTAATCATAGTTTGAAGTGGCAAAATGATTTGAGAAAAGTCTAGAACAAATCTTTTGACAAAATTGATTTGGCCTAAAAATGACTGCATGGATTTTTTATTATGAGGGAAAGGGATTTCAGAGATTTCTTTGATCCTGTCAGGATCAATATAAATGCCATCTTTAGACACAATAAAGCCTAAGAGCTTTCCTTGGTCAAGAGCGAAGAAAGATTTTTTAGGGTTAAGAGAAATACCGTATCTTTTGCAGCGTTGAAAGATTTGATTTAAATCATGCAAATGATTGGACTTCTCCTTAGAAAATACAGTAATATCGTCTAGGTAGACGACTACTATTCTATTAATCAACCCTTTAAAAGCTATATCCATCGCTCTTTGGAACGTCGCTCCTGCATTAATAAGTCCGAAAGGCATTTTCTGATACGCATATGTTCCCCATTTTGTTCTGAATGTGGTTTTGAGCTGGTCATCAGGATGGACCAAAACTTGGTTATATCCTGAGAAACCGTCTAGAAAGGACATTAACTCAGAGCCTGCTACTGATTGGAGTATCTGCTCCATAGTAGGTAATGGGAAATTATCTTTTAAGCTTGCCTTGTTCAAATTTCTAAAATCAATACAAATCCTAATGTCGCCATTTTTCTTTCTGACTGGCACCATATTGGAGACCCAGTTTGAGTGCCGAACGGGAAAAATAATATTAGCTTTCAAGAGTTTATTAAGTTCAGATTTTATTTGACTCTCTAAGTTCGAATGTATTTTCCTCAACTTCTGCTGAATTGGTTTATGTTCGGGAAGCATTGGAATGGTATGTTGGATGATGGATGTATCATATGTCTTTAAATCATCATATTTCCAAGTAAAAACCTGTTTATTTTTCCTTAACAGTCTAATGAATGCTTCCTTTTCTTCCAAGGAAAGTCCTAATCCTAAATTAATGTTTTGAGGAGTTTGCTCAGTGCCAAGGTTTATCAATTCAAACCTTAGGGTAGAACTTTGGAGCTTTGCATTAGTCACAGGTTTAAACCTGTCTTTAATATCATAAAGATCCTCAAGCTTCACCACAGGCTTAGGGATTGAATTTTCCTCAGGTTTACCTCTTATTTGAAGGTCATGCTCGTTTTCCTCGATGATTTGATCATCATAGGACTTTTCGGAAGTTAAGAACTGTAAAATGTCTTCATCATGGTTGAATACTCTCCAATTAGTGACATTGTCAGGAATTGATGGCCTAAAAAGCAATTCTACTGAAAATCTATCTAGGTTGTAGTCTTCGGAAGGTAGGAGCTTGGAAGAAAAATTGGCTAGCAGGTCAGCTTCCAAATTTTGAGACCCGGGAATAGAAGAAATATTGAATGCCAAAAAGTGGGCAGTGAGTTCCTGTATCAGCGATTGATAATGCTTGAGATGGGTGGAAAGACAATGAATTGTATTCCTTACATGTTTGATAATAATTTCAGAATCTCCAAACACTTTCAAATATTGGACCTTAAGGCCAATAGCTTTATATAGTCCTTGGACTAAGGCTTCATACTCTGCTGTGTTATTTGTGCATTCAAATTCTAACCTACAGGACAACATTGTTTTTTCCCCTTGTGGGTTAATTAAAATACATCCTGCTCTTGAGCCCTCACTAGATTTGGACCCATCGAAATATAACGACCAAAATAAAGAAGTATTAACAATTTTATTTACAGTTTTCTTAGTAGCATTGAAACATCTTGACCTATCTGTTTGTGAAAAAATTTCAATCTGAGATGTAAAATGGTTTACTGAGAAAGGGGATGGCTGGGCAGCGAAGTTGCCAAAGAATGACTCTGATGAATAATTCCCCAAAATGTTGTTATTAAATGCTATTGGTTGGTTTTCTTGTTCAAATTCAGTAACTGTATGGGTCATATGCTTTTCCCGATCGATCCTTATTTGATTTGGCTTTCCCTTATAGGGAAGCCACATATGTGACCAATCAGTAGAAATATACCCATGTAGTTTCTCAGACCAATCCCTACTCAAGATTAAACCACAAAATTCAGGTATATCGGCTATTAGGATATCAATCCTTTGTACTATTCTGGGATCAGCAGATAACCTGATAGTTACGAAATTAATCTCTCCCAAAACCTGTACTTTAGTCCTGTCCAACTGTACAATATGAATAGCAGACTTCTGGGGTTCAATGTTCAGTTTGGAACAAACTGAAGCTGGCATTATGTTAGAAGATGCCCCTGAGTCAATCAAGCAGTTGTGCAGGTTTTTATTGTAGATCTCATAGGTTAGAAGGAAAGGTGGAGTATGAGAGTTTGATCTATCTCCTATTAGGACTGCATCAGTAGCTTCGACCATACCAGAAGGTGGTTGACCTGTATCATTTGCAGCTTTAGTACTGGGAAGAGGTGAAGTAGGAACAACATTTAATTCTTTGAGAAGTAATTTCTGCTGATGTTTTAATTTGCTAAGTTCAAACATGGTAATGTTTGCCTTAGTTTTATTCATATCATCAACAATATGGTAATCCATTGAATCGGATACTACCAAAGTTTTAGATGTTGAAGGAGTATTTGAGGTTGAAGGTTGGTTTTGAGGAACTGCTGCAGGTGGCTTCTTTGTAGATACTTTTTCCTTTGTTGTAGCAGCACCTGCACTCCTTTTCTTTGAAGTTGCCTGAACAGGTTCGGAGGTACTTTTACTCCTAGTAGTGACAGGAAATGATTCTTCTTCATTATCTGTATCAGAGTTAGGCAGTATGAAATCCCACATTCCATGACATTCAACAACTTCCTCTTCTTCATCAGTAGGTGTAGCTGTTTCTTCTTCTACTTCTTCAAGATCTGAATCTGCATTTGATATAACATTTGGTGGTTTTGATTCATTTTTCCTATAATTTCTAAAGGGTCTTTTGGTCGAGGTTTCGGCTACTTGTTTTTTGATTTCAACCATTTCGTTTGACATAGTCTTGAGGACCTTTTTCAGACCCTCCATGTCATATGGATCTTTTGGGGTTTTCTTCTTTGAATCATCTTTAAAAGAAACTTTTTTGGCTTTTCTGTCTTCCAGAGCAGCTTTCTTTTCTAGAGCATTAATGCGTTTCTCCACGGCAAGTGCTTCTTTCATGTTTTCAGCTAAAGTAGGTTTCCCAGCCCTGTCTACAAAAATAGCTATATTGGCAGGTAGGGCAGTTATATACCATTCGCTTCGGATTTGCTCACTTGGTTTGGATGCCGTTGGGATTTTATTCAAGAGTTTATTGAATCGGGCGTTAAATTCCTTAATTGGTTCCCTATTCTCTATCCTAAGATTGGAGAGATCGTTTATTAGTGTAGCCAAAGACCTATCATCTCCATACTTAGTAAGAAACTATTCTTGGCAAGTGTTCCAACTGGTAATGGAACCAGAAGGTAAAGAAAAATATCGAGATCCTGCTGATCCTTGCAAAGTATAAGGGAAAAGTATAACAACAACATCTTGCTCTATTACTCCCTTCAAGTTGACTGTCAACATGAAGTTATTAATATGTTCCTCAGCTTGCGTTCCATCATCTGGGTTAAACTTGGGTAGCCATTTTTCAGGAGCATCAGGTAATGCATGCATTGGTGTAGGCATGTTGACTGCACCAGGCCTGGTCCATGGATCTGCCATTATAACAGCAGTAGTAGATGATACTACTGTTGAAATTCCAAATGTCTGGGAAGGAAATGATGTTGCGTAGTGAGCAGGTTGGGATGTTAAAGTTCCTAATCCCTGATGAACAACAATATGTAATGGGGGAGTGGATGGTTGACTTCGCACAGGGGAAGGTGAGATGGAGGATGTGGATGAAAGCTCTTCACTGTCAGATCCCTCAGTATATTTCTTCGCCTTTTTCCTTTTGGGTAAAGGGAACTCAGTGGGTTCAATACTGAGCTTTCCGCTCTGAAGTCTGGTGAGATGGTGAGGTAAATTGAACTGCGAAGTCGCACTGCTTTGTGATACCTCAGATTTCTATGGTGAAATCGAGAAGCTCTAAAGTTTGTGGATAAGAGACTAGACTTCAGGGGATTCAAGACTTAATTGTTCTGGAGTATGATGGGTTTGAGCAGTGGTAGTTGATTCCTCTTCTTCTTGTTTGGATACTAGAGAAACAACATGCAATTGGGAAGTACGAAGTGATACAGAGGGATAATTACTCTTAGAATGGCCTGCAGATTTGGGTTTGCTTGCCATTCACAGTTGAGGCCCTCCTTCTAGTGACAAAAATGCTGATGCCCCGAAAATCGTTGTATCAACATTGGGGGATAACCACCCGGTTCGGACCTTAATACAGCTCCTTTTCCGTTTGGAATGGTGGCTCCGACTGGGGATAATGGGACTAGTTTCCTAGCAATGGATAAACGGGATGAATGAATGATTGGTTGACTAATCTAATGATAGGCAAATAACTTAATTTATCATCGAAATAAAAGAACTACTACTAATCCCCGGAACTATTGTACTTTAAAGTGTAGCGCTTAATGATCTATGTTTATAAACAGACATGTAGATGACTCTATTTAATAAACATGGACTTTTATTCATTCAAGGATTACTTTGCTTAAATCGTTAAACAAAGGGATTAGTGCAATATTGCTACACTTATATATCATCGATACATATACGATCAAAAGAAAAGCATCCCATAAACATCCAATAGTGGAGGGAATAAAGAAATGTTGTTAAAACACATACATATATTCGATAATAGCAAAGGCAATCAAATAACAATTCATATGAAAAGAATGAATTCAGACATAGATAATAGTACCATATGAGCTGCTAGTCACTCCCAATATCAATCGCTATTTGAGATTCTTCTTCCAACGCAGAAATACTTTCAAACAAAGACAGTAGTGCACATTTGCATAAAAGCTTCCTTGTCAAAATTAGAATAACTGGTCCAGTTTTATAAAAGAATATGACTGAAGTATAGTAGTGCAACTTCAGTCTTTAAGTCAAGTACAAAACTTTACGACCCTTTCCAAAACAATGAAAGGTTCTATAAATACTTAATTAAGCTAACTATCTATGAAACTGAAATCCTACTTAATTGGTATCAACTGATTTTGATCATATTCTTCTCAGCAACCTGGCAGTCGGCGGCATGAATCATCAAGTAGGTTGTTTGCCTTTAAACCTGAGCTAACTTATCGCAAGCATTGGCTCCACTTCGGTCGGTCTGTTGAGGCGAGAGCTAAGCTGGGCGGCATAGGTGGCATCTTGAATATCGGGGATAATATACTCGATTGCATCTGTAAGGCATTTGAGGGCGGCTCTTTGACTGTGTGGTTTTACCAAGAAGAACCAATAGGTGCCCCATGTTAAACTGTTAATTCCAGTAATTAATATCCCCTTTTCCTCTATATCTGGATAACATGACTGCTCCAATGTTTTCATCGCTGTCAATTTTCCTGGAGTGCATTGGGAAATCATGTTTGACAAGTAGAGAGTATTATTAACCAATTCAACCAAATTGCTTGTAGTTGATTTGCACCTTGAAATTGCCCTCTCTGCTTTCATTAAATGGGACTGCCATTCTGTAAACAATATATCTTTATGTGACTCTAAAATTCTTGGTAAATTTGCCGCTTGTCCCTGATCAATATCTTGCCAGTCAAGAAATGCAGCTATCGTTTCTTCAGCTTGATCCAATTCCGCGTTAGCCTTTTCTATTTTTTCAATTATTGATGTCGTCAATTCGCATAGTGGTTCCTCCTGGGCGATTTGTTGACATAGAAGCTTGATTTGGGCTATTAATGCCGTATTTATCTGTAGTGCTTCTACTCTGAATTCAGTTATTTGTGGAACGCCCTTTGTCTTCTCAAGCTGTGCTGATAGTTGAGCAATCTGCTCATCTTTTGTTTTCAGCATTTGTTCATTTGCTGCCCTCAGTTGTGCCAAGGCTTCAGACAACTCTTTTTGCTTCTGGATTGCGCTGTGATCAATCCTTTGTTTCTCTACCTGCAATTGTTGAGTTAATTGATTATTTACTTGTTGTTGTGTCAACAATTGCTGTTCTGCCTGCTCCGCTTTCTACTGTGCTTCTGTTAGCTGTGCCTGCAATAAAAAGATTTCCTGGTCTTTTGTTTTCAATAAAAGACTCACCTCTGATGCTTTGTCTATTGTTGCTACCGAATAGGCTCCAGCATATTGTGATAGTTTTGTTAGGTCATCAGAGGGGTCAAATTCCTCCTTCCAAACCACATTGTCCGTGACTGTCTGTTCTGGGAAAAGGGAAGGTTGATCAGTCCTTCTTCTCTTCCTCTATCATTTTACTACAGCTTTATGCCTTGGGCTATAGAATAAATCCAAGGGAGGAATCTCTTCTACTTGCAAAATGATTTGATCGGAGGGGTCCTTTGGTATTATTTCTACTTCCTTTGAACTGGGTGGGCCGCTGGTTCCACTTGGAACCTGTTGTGAAGTGGTTTCCTATGTGTCTACTGCTTTCGAAGTTTCGGTGTCCTTTGAACATTCTAGACTGTTGATAATAGAATCAAATTGTTGCCATTCCTGGAGCAGTTTTGGATCAATATGAGTATCCACATTTACTTCTATGTTGCTCTGCTTCTGCTCTTTAGTCTGGGTCTCCTCCTGCACTTTCTCCTGCTCTTTAGTCTGAGTTTCCTCCTGTGCTTTCTCTTGTTCTTTTGTTGTAACCAGAGGTTCCTTTGAATGTTGCCTTTCAGGCTCGCTTGATGCTGTTGTTGGGGTTGTTGCTAACAGATCTAGAGGCAGAGTTTGCAACCTCTGTTCTCTAAGTCTGGTTAATTCAACCAACCCTTTATCTTGATATTTCATTCTGGCTAGTGCCTTAACCTGTAATATTGACTCAGCTGAGGAGAACAGGTCATCGAACATATCTTCTTTATGATCAAACTTTGTCAATTTGGCCTGTTCAAGTGCATTATAGGCGACTTTGTTGGGATCAAATCGCCTATTAGGGAGAGAAGCTAGAGTTAATGATTTTATCTTTGTAGCTTCTTTCTCTGCATGTTTGAAATCATGCAACGTGTAGACACCACATCTCAAAGGAAAAGAGGGCCAGACCTGCTTCTTATTTTTCTTGAGAGTCTGTGTAACTCCCTTGGCAATGATCTGATAAGCTATTTCCCTCGCCAGCAGTTTATCAGGTATGTACAAAGGAAGGACATGAGGTTCGGCTTGGCTACCGAAAACTCTTATATAAGTGAACTTTTCCTCCCCGAACCATCTTCCTATTGATGTTAAATCAATCCTGGCTTGGTAGGAAATCTTGGGAGCAGGCTTATCAAAAATAGAGTAATGAATGGGTAACATAAAGCCATTGCAGACTTGGTATAAATGGTGCTTATAGGAAGCTTTCCACAATTTCTGATGGTATATGTGAATAGGCATGGGGTCTTGTGATGTCCACCTCCAGCCGAGCACAGGAAATTTAGAATTAAAACACAGGGTATCTAGAATATAGGCACTGTAGTAGAGTGGGGGAATTAACCTTTCAGTAACGTAGGTCTTATTTCTAAAATCAAGAACAACTGTTGCTAGTTTATCTGACAGTATAGTAGCCCAATCCATTATTTCACTGTTACACGCCGCTTCCATCAAGGGAACCATTTCTATAGTGAAATTAGTGGAATCATGCAACCCCCACAATCTACACATCATTATCCTAGCATAACAATAAGGAGAACATAGGGAATCAACAGAATACTTACCGGAAGATTCATGCTTGTGTTGTGCCGGATTTTGTCTCCAATCCTGGATGGGTTCGGATTCAATTTCGTTCTCTTTTTGGAATTTCTCCAAAAACGCCTTGTTGTACTTCTTCTCTGGCTAAGGAAAATGATACATTTGCCTTAAATCATCAGCCTTGAATGAACCGAAGATTCTCCCATCTCTGGTGCAGAAATTTCTGTCTGTGATTGGGATTTCCTCAATTTCCCACCTCACTACATCCGTATATGGGAGAATTTGTTCCTGAGCTGCTATCCGATGAAGGAAGGAGTCGGCTAAGTCCTTTAAAGTACCATCAGATTTCCTAGTCGCATCTGTAGTGGCTTGTACTGTTGTCACTTCAGGTTCTTCGGCCTCAATCAAATTATAGGTACTTTACCAAGTAGTTTTACCGAGACCAGAACATATAGTATCAGATATCAATCCTTTCTTTTTATTTGTTGGATCAGCGACGGCTTGTCCTGTGGCTGGCACAACGGAAGCGACTGTGGTTTTCTTAGACTTCTTCCCATTCTACTTGAGTTTTCTGCTTTGGAGGAATTCTGCACAGGAGTGAAAATAGGCGTAACACAGAGAATTGGTAGTGAAAACCAAATATGAGCGAGATATGTTGATCAATGCGTGATGAGGGATTAACTTTAAAGTGGCCGCGGATACAATCTATGAAAAGATTTTAGGACTTACTATTAGATTAAATGGCCGTTAAAACTTGCCAATCCTTTAAATGCCCGTCATATCATTAATTGGCCGAATGATTTGTTTAAGCGTGCCTTGGTTGTTTTGGCGGTTGAGCACAGGTAAATCACTGTTCGACAGTTAAGGCTTTTAATATGAATTAATCGTAATATCCCTCTGTTTTAACGGCTTTTTTGAAGTTTGCGCTTCTGGCTTTATTGCAATCGGGCGTCGAGGAAAACTTAAATCCTTATATTGACAGCTTTTGAAATCCCCGATCGCCGATAGCGATATCGCATCGCATCAGGTGTATTACCTGGGGTGCTTTAAAAACATGCATAGTATATCGCCGATCGCTGATAGCGATATCGCATCGCATCGGAGCGAAAGGAACTTTTATCGCATCAGAGAAAACCAATGGGCCTTTAAAGTATGCCTCCTATGTCATTGTGATATGCGATCTTGTGATCGCTTTATCGCAATGATAAAAGATTGATTATTTATATTATAAGACCAAAATTGGTTTGTCCAAAAGGTTTTTTATAATGTCTTCATTTTGTTTTCGGACCTTTTTGAATAATACAATGTTGATACCAATCAAAACTAAAAGGGACCCATTTCATATGATAGTTTTTTTTTGTGAATAACCATGATATGAAATGGGGGGTTGTTGTAGAGCACAACAGTAGCGTAATATGGTTGACAACAATAATTGGTGATTTTGATATGGACTAGGTAATTATAGACTTGGGATATGATGCTAATGTACTGCGAAAATAGGATTTGGAATGTATGGGGAAACCTAAATTGTAGTGGTCGCCATTCGAACAGTGTATGGGAAACCAACAAAAGATAATTGCGCTGGGTCGCCTACATGGGGTGACTATAGATATTTAAGGTGCCAATGTGCTCCAATATTTTGAAGTTATTGAAATAGTAGATGAAGGTAATCCATACCCAGCATTACTCGGGATTGATATGGCTTTCGACATGAATGCTAATATTAATTTGAGGAAGCAAAGCATGGTATTTTAAAAGAGTAGCATTAGAGTAGTTGCTCCAGTGGATTTAGATGAAGGTGCACGATACATAGAGCTAGTCCATGATGACTATGATGATAAAGACATCAATCACATATATAAGCTCACTAGGTGAAACAAAGACTGGATTAATACCATTGTAGATGGAGGTATTAGTTGGGAGAAGGATAGTTCGTGCTAATCAGACATAGATGAAGAATTAGAAAACTAGAAAAATCGGTTGCATAAGGTCTCTACACTACGATGCAATAGGCTTACAAAGACTTTGCATTGTATATAAATGGAGGTATGTAAATTACCTTGTCATGATTGGCTAGACAATGACAATACTTTTCTTGACCATTTGAAAGAGATGTACCAGAGGAGCACATGTTCTAGGCTCTAGATTTGGATTTAAGAGCTATGCCTACAAGATTGTGGGGAATCCACATGGATAACATTGCTAATTGGAAGGAATATCATAGGCTAATGTGATTAATATTTGGCTCTGCAACAACATGACTCAGTGAAAAGTACATAGGTAAGGATTACCTGCACGAACATTTGGCTTGATGGGCAAAGGCTTGGGGTGAGGAACCTCAACCGAAATGGGTACATATCTTTATTCATACCTTGATATTATGCCAACAGACTCATATTTGGAGACGAAGCTGTGACACGGAACTATTGATTGGGATTAAATGAAGGATATTTTTCTGCTTACATTCATCTTTGAAGAAGGATTCAAATTCATTGATGAGGCACTTCAAGCAATTAAGGAAGCGATCTTACAAACACTAATAGAGCCGATAACTTGGATTCAGCCCGATTGGAGCGTGCATCTACAACATGCGTTGGAATGCTACAATGTTACTATGGAAGAAGGCGATGAGGATCCACGAAATATCAACATTCCTGAGTCAGAAGGACTGCGCGAAGTAGTAGGACTTGATGCAAATATCCTTGATATCTCAGAGCCAGGAAAGACAAAAAACGTAAATATTAGCTCAGAAGAATAACCAAAATTCGCACACATTGGTGACTATTGGGATGAAGAAACGGTCGACAAGGTTGTTGAATTACTACATGAATATCAAGACTTATTTCCAAAAAAATTCTCTGAATTGAAAGGCATAGTAGGTGATTTGGGTGAGATGAAGATCAATTTAGAACTAGATGTGAAGCCAGTTAAGAAATGGCCATATTGACTGAAATCCAATTACAAGGAAAAAGCACTAGAAGAGTTGGATAACATGCACGCGATAGGTATAATTGAGCCATTGGAAGAATAAAAATGGTTTAGTCCGATGGTGGTCTAGGAAAAGAAAACAAAGGGTGATATAAGGATCTACATAGATCTGTGGAAGTTAAATTATGCATGCATGCATGACCCCTTTCCTACGTCTTTTACAGATGAGGTTCTAGAAAACATTGGTGTAGATGAGGCTTATTCATTCTCAGATTGATTTTCAGGATATCACCAAATTAAGATTTCACTAGAGGATAGAAGAAAGACTACCTTCACTATAAAATGGTGATCATTCCAATATACAGTTGTGCCTTTTGGACTGAAAATTGGCTCAATATTTTCAAGGGTGGTAGTTGCAACATTCAAGGAATTTATTCACGAGTTTCTGGAGGTCTACTTTATTGATTGAACAATATTTGGGCAGGTTAAAAAACATGTTTCTAGTCTGTCCCTAATGTTGGATATGTGCAGGAAGTATAAAATTACCTTGAATTTGAAGAAATGTATTTTCTGTGTACCTTGTGGAATATTGTTGGGACATGTTGTATGCAAGCAAGGATTGATCGTAGAGCTTGCCAAGATTGTCGTAATTACCAATTTGGATCCACCTAGGAATATAAAATAACTACGTGCAACTTTGGGTCATATAGGTTATTACAAGAAGTTTATAAAGGCATACACACAGATCACTGTCCCAATGAAAAAGTTATTGAAAATGGTATTACACTTTTATGGGATGATGACTTCCAGAAGAGCTTGGATGTTTTTAGGTAGAAGATGGTTACTGCGCCAATTCTACTCTTCCCAGATTGGAAGAAAGAGTTTAATGTGCATGTGGATGCATCTTTTATAACATTGGGATATTTTTTAACTCAACTAGGTGAAGGATATATTGACCATCTAATTGCCTTTGCAAGTAGGAAGTTGTCTAAGGCGAAGAAAAACTATTCAACCACAAAACAAGAAGGATTAGCCATGGTCTATGCACTACAAAAAATCGAGCATTATCTGCTAGGAGTGCACTTTAAAATGTATATGGATCATTATGCATTGAAGTACCTGGTCAATAAGCTTGTGTTGGGGGGAAAGATCTGTAGATGGTTGCTTCTCTTTTAGGAGTATGATTTTGAAGTGATAGTTAAGCTAGGGAGGTTAAATGCTAGACCTGATGTTGGGATAGGGTCCCTTGGGTTAGTTTTGGGTTAAGATAACCCAAAATTTGGTACAATTTTGTATATGATGTAAAGTCTTTACAATTTGTGCATGTGGAGCATGTAGATGAATAGGAATCAAAGGGGCTTAGCCCCTTGTTTTATGTAAATGTTTGAGTCATTTTTGACATTCACCCATGGTTCATAGACCATGGCATTGAATGAAAAAGTCTATAAATAGTGAGTCCTATTGAAAAGGAGAAGAGGGGAATGAAGGAAGAAAAAAAGAGAATTGGGACGATTGATGAGTCTAAGGCAGGAAGGCTCTGCTTCCTACAATTAGTAAGGGAATGAAAGGCTCCACAACTAACTGCACAGAGGCCTAGGTAGAGTCCGTAGTTGAGTGCACGGACCACTGCAGCTATGTGCACAAGGTGGTTGCGAGTTTGTAATCTGTGAATTGAGATCAATAAAGAGAAGTTTCTGAAGAATTATTGTGTATTTTGTTCATATCTATTTATGTTATGTTCCATTGATGAATGACTTGTCTTATGAATTATTGATTGAATTCTCTACGATTCTCTTCAATAATTCTTAATAATGTACGCAATGCATGTTTAAATACTTTCACGGAGACATGGGAAATAATGGGGAGACCCTTGCTGCAGTGGTCTCCAATTCAACTGAGAATAGTGAACCAGCAGAAAATCATCCCCATGGGATGGCTATATGGAGTAATAGTTGATATTGGAGGTGCGCGTGTTGTAGCCCACTATGAAGTTATAGAAATTGTCGGAGACATGGGAAATAATGGGGAGACCCTTGCTGCAGTGGTCTCCAATTCAACTGAGAATAGTGAACCAACAGAAAATCATCCCCATGGGATGGCTATATGGAGTAATAGTTGATATTGGAGGTGCCCGTGTTGTAGCCCACTCTGAAGTTATGAACAAAGTCATTAGTTTGAAGAAAAGAACAATGTCATTTGAAAGGAAGTCGCTTCGGGTTATAGTGCTTGTGGACCCTGCAAAAGGGTCACACTATACTGAACCAGTCTGCGATTATGAAGAAAATGATGATGAACTAGATTAGATTTAATAAATAACATCATAAGATCAATACTGGATCAATTCAATGGAAGATGGAAGGATTGCATGGGACCCAGAGAGTTCCTGCACCTTTGATTCGGACGAGGAATTAGAGCATTGGAATAATCTCTTGAATGAAGTATCTACATTTCACTGTAATATGATGACGAATTCACTGCATTGTGTTTCATTGGAGGTAAGGAAATTACCTCATTATGATGGTTTAACTGACGTTGATATGTTTTTGGATGAATTTGAGCATGAAGTCCCTGAGGACCACTGCTTCCAAGCATTTAGAGTTGGAACTGCACGCTACGCTTTCACGATTGTGGGTTACGTATAAGGATAGTTTTGCTGGATGACAAGATTACAAAAGAATGATGAAGCTATGGTTTGGTCGGGTTAACACCAGAATGAATGAGAAGTATAATGGAAGAGATGATCCGCGTGATCACCTAGCAAAGTTGACTAAAGCATGGGGAACATAACTGCAGCCAGAATGGGTACACATATTTTTTGATACCTTGGGTACCATCCCCATGAACTGGTATCTTGAAACAGATCTCGGCCATGGCACCACAAAATGGGATGTATTAAAGGAAGGGTTCTTATTGAAGTTCAGTTTTGAGGACTGGTTTGCAAGTGTTGGGTTGTGTTATATTCTTTCCACGACTAGCCCATGTAATTAACCGGGGGGCTAGGAGGGGGGTGAAGGCCCCCCTTCATTGTGTTGATTGTGTAGCGGGGGAAGTCATAAGGGGTTTGAGGGGTGCAAGTAACCCCACTTTATGGGGTCTGGGGCAGCACCCCAGAAAACGTGGTTTTGGAACCTATGTTAGGTTGGGCAGACCCACCTATGGTTTTGTGCATGATTTTCGCACATGATTTTGGATGCGATGGTTTTCGGTCCATGGTATTGGATGCTTCGACATGTATAAATATATATTATAACATTGAAAGCAACATAATGAAAAATCAAGCTGGTAGTTTCGGTTTTGGGATCCAGGGGAAAATCTCTGTGTATATGTTTTTTATGTGTTATTCTCTCACATTGTTTATTTTATGTGTTTTAGAATTCGTACGCAGGTAATTTCTGTACGGGGTTAAAACCAACATTAGGTATCGGAGTTGTTTTGGCTTCAAGGGGATGAATTTGTTATTAAGGGGTTTCTCTCGGGCCTGTGGTAGACCCTGTTTAGTGGGAGAGCTGTGAAATTGATTCTGGTGGTGAAAGAAGATGGCAAGTAGTGGAAAGATAGAGATCGAGAAATTTAATGGTCAGAGTTTTGAGTTGTGGAAACTCAAGATGGATGATCTGTTGGTGGATAATGTTTAGTGGATCACGGTAGATCCGGGTACTAAACCCAATGGGTGTGTCTGATGAAGAATGGAAGAAGTTGGATAGGAAGGCAAAGAGCACAATACGATTGTGTGTCTCATATTCAGTATTGTTGAATGTATCAAGGGAAGCTAAGGTGAAGGCTTTGTTGGAAAACGTAGGGACTTATTACCAATCTAAGTCTCTAGTGAATAAATTGTTCTTGGGAAAATGCTATATAACCTGAGGATGAAAGATGGGGACTTGGTGACAGAGCATCTAGACGCATTTAATACTGTGGTAAGTTAGTTAGCATCTGTTGATATTAAAATTTTAGATGAAGATAAGTGCATCAGTTTGTTGTGTTCTCTACTAGATTCATCAGATAGTATGGTTATTGAAATAGGTAGCAATGCAACTTCCTTGCAGTTTGATGAAATAGTCTCATCCTTGCTGACGGAGGAGATGAGATGGAAAAATATGGAGAGCCAAAATGGTGATGCCTTCTCTGTACGAGGACGGTCCCAGAACAGAAACAAAAATAAGTCATCGAGTGGGAGATATAAATCGAAAGGGAGATCTAAATCTCCAGGAAAACTTGCAAAGGTGGTGTGCTGGAAATGCGGAAAGGAAGGGCACTACAAAAGGGACTGTAAATCTAAATCTCCCGACAAAGGAAAGGGACCTAATGATTCTCCTTCTGCAGAGGCGAAAACCACCTTAGATGAGGTGGGGATGTGTACTTGGCTTCTTCAAGTACACATGTAGATCATGAGGCATGGTTAATTGACTCAGGTGCATCCTTTCACTTCACTCCTCATAGAGAGTGGTTCTACGAGTGTGAGAAATACGATGGTGGCGATGTCTTCTTAGGGGGTGATAGGAAGGCTAGAATTGTTGGTCGTGGAAAAGTAAAGTTGAAGTTGCAAGGTGGAAGGGCTAGAACACTTCCGGGTGTTCTGCATATTCGTGCATTGGCCAAAAACTTGATTTCTGTAAGCAAGTTGGATGATGTAGGTGTAAAAACAATGTTCGAGAAGGATACCTGTGAGATGGTTTGAGGAGCACTGGTATTGATGTGGGGAGTTCATATTGGAACTTTGTACAAGCTGCAAGGTAGCATGGTTGATGATGGGTGCAACAGTTCTGTGGTTCCTGAAAGTGGAGTAGAAAATATAGTGGTCTCTGTTGAAAAGACCATGCTGTGGCATCAAAGGTTTGGACATATTTAAGAGAAGGGCCTTTGAATACTTCATGGTAAAGGTATGGTAGAAGGTATGAGTAATAGCACTTTGGATTATGATTTTTGTGAAAATTGTGTATATGGGAAGTAGAACCAGGTCAGTTTTCCCTCTGTTAGTAAGAGGGCAAAACAAATATTAGAGCTTGTTCACAATGATTTGTTTTGACCTGTGAAGGTTCATCACTCAGGTAAGTCTGTGTACTATGTATCATTTATAGATGACTTCTCAAGGAATACATGGATATATTTCCTTAAGACGAAATTTGAAGTCTTTGATAGGTTTAAATAATTTAAGGCTCTGGTGAAAAACTGGACAAAGAAGAAGATAAGGGTGCTGAGGACACATAATGGTGGAGAGTTTTGTAGTAAGGAATTTGAAGAATTCTGTAAGAAGTGTGGTATAGCACGACAGAAGACTACTCCATATACACATCAGAAAAATGGAGTTGCAGAAAGAATGAACAAGACGTTGATGGAAAGGGCAAGAAGCATGCTCAGTGGTGCCGGGTTAGGACAAGAATTCTGGGCAGAGGCAGTGGAGACAGCATGTTACCTGGTCAACAGATCACCTTCATCAGCATTGGAGGATAAAACTCCACAAGAGGTATGGACCGGTAAGAAACCCTCTCTTTCACATCTAAGGGTATTTGGATGTGATTCATATGTACATGTTGCAATGGAGAAACGAAACAAGTTGGATAGTAAATATGAAAAGTGCATCTTTATTGGGTATAAGGATGGTTTAAAAGGTTATAAGCTTTGGAACCCAGTAACAAGGAAGGTTGTGTATAGCCGAGATGTGGTGTTCAGAGAGGTGAAAGATGTTCTCAAACATGAAGTCCAACCAAAGAAACATGAAAATATAGAGTTTGAGCTAAAGGAGGAAGAATCAGACTCTATAGCAGAGGAGGAATCAGAAGATGAAGAGCCACAAACTCCAGGTCTGAGAAGATTAGTTCGAGAAAGAAGGCATACAGAAAGATATAGTCCATCTACTTTTTGTTCAAATTTTGCTTTATCTATTATTGATGATGATCCCAGAACTATGAAGGAAGTAGTAGATTCAGAGGGTGGAAAAATCTGGAAAGAGGCCATGGTTGATGAAATGGCATATTTGTAAAAAATGAGGCTTGGGATTTGGTGGAGTTACCAGCTCAAAGGAAACCCATTAGCAGCAAATGGGTGTTCAAGAAGAAGACAAATGCAGAAGGAAAGGTGGAGAAATATAAAGCTTGGTTGGTAGCAAAAGGTTATTCCCAAGTGTCGGGAATTGATTTTGGTGATATTTTTTCTTCTGTTGCCAAGGTAACCTCTATCAGATTACTTTTATCTATTTCTGCTGCTTTTGATTTTGAGGTAGACAGATGGATGTAAAGACAACATTTATTCATAGGGATCTGGAAGAGGAAATCTACATGAAGCAACCTGAAGGCTTTGTGGTGAATGGTAAGAAAGAACTGGTATGTAAGTTAAAGAATTCTTTGTATGGGTTAAAACAGTCACCAAGGATATGGTATCAGAAATTTGATACATTTATACGGGGACTTGGCTTCACTAGAAGCAAAGTAGATCACTATGTGAATTTTAAATTAATTGGTGACCGTGTTATTTATCTGGTCTTGTATGTGAATGATATGTTGCTAGTTGGAAATGACAGAGAAATTATCCAGGATTTGAAGACCCAATTGTCCTCCAAATTCAACATGAAAGATCTTGGTGCTGCAAACTATATTTTCGGCATGGAAATTAAAATATATCGGGCAAAGAGGAAGCTCTGGTTAAACTAGAGGAATGTCGAGACAATATTGCAGAGGTTTAATATGCAGGATAGTAAACCAATGAAGGTTCCTATTCTTGTAGGTGTAAAGTTATCTGCTGAACAATGTCCCAAGACACAAGAAGAGGAAGAGGATATGTCCCATGTTCCATATGGAAGTGCAGTCAGTAGCCTGATGTATGCGATGGTCTGTACTAGACCCGAAATTACACATGCAGTGGGAGTATTGAACAGGTTTATGTCAAAACCAGGGAAGGAGCATTGGACAACAATGAAGTGGGTTTTCAGGTATTTGTGTGGCACTAGTGATTATGGTTTGTGCTACCAAGGAAGACCAGGATTGGATATATTTTTGGATATCCATGGCTTTGTTGATGCGGACTGGGCTGGAGATCTAGATCAGAGAAGATCTACAAGTGGGTATGTGTTTAACCTATTTTGAGGTGTAGTTAGTGTTGGGAATAATACTGAGAGGGGGGGTGAATCTATATTATTAAATCAATAAAACTTTTTCATTTCCATACTTAGATACATATACGCTACTTCATTCAAGAGAAACCGCGTGTATACGCAACTGTCTCTAAAGCAACTAGGGTATATCAAAAATACTTATGATTCAGTTAATCCATTAAATGTTGATCTTTAGTTAGTGTATCAGAACTTCATTAACCATATGAACAGTAAGCAGGTGCAGTAAAAGAGAACAGATCATCACACACAAGAAGCACACATGAACACCATGATATAAGGTGGAAACCCAATGTGGGTGAAAACCACCTACTGCAAGTCGTCTCTATCTTCCTTTATTAAGAAACTTCTTTTACAATGTACTGGTGCAGTCCTTTAACAGCACACAGGTTACAACCTGCAGAAGGCTACAACCTTCTCTCGTTCTCCAGACTCTCCTGGAAGGGAGCTCCAACCCCCTTTGCTCTTGTACTAGCTAAGATACTAGTATGTAGGCGCCAGCCTACAATCTTCTCTCCTCCAGGTACCACGTTTCATACATTTTCAGACTGGATACTCCTGAAGCACAACACTATAATCTAAAGGCCACGTTTCATCCAATTTTCATACTGGACCCATAACTATCATTGAAGCTCAAAAGAATCACTACTAGCATCATCAATTTCTGAATCACTGAAACACTGAAACCCTGTCAACAACACAGTCACCAGAACACAGAGCAGACACAGAACTCTGCAAAATCACTCAGACCCAACTGCAACTTCAAACATCAAACTTCAAAATGTATACACTATTACAATGAATCAAACCCGCGTACATATCTAAAAATATTTTCTTATAACTTTGCAGCTGTACCAAACATCAGTCATACTCATAACATTTATATTACATGCGTCAGTATGCAGATCTAGAATAAGCATAATCAACCATATAAAGATAGTTCATTTCAAACCATTTGATCCCGATCTCTCCTTAGATCTTGTTCTCCATCAACCGGTGAGATCCCTCCTTAGCAATGCATCATCAACCCATAACCTGCATACTGGATCTCATACTTCATCAGATATTCAAGACTTTCTGAATACACTTGCCTAATGATCTTCCTCTCCTTTTATAGTCTTAGGCCTTGCTCAATACCACAGACCAAAACCATAATAAAACAATACCATCGACCCAATACTTGGGATCAACACTTATGGGTGCAATACCACAGACCAAAACCATAGGTCTAAATACCACAAACCCAAAAATAAGCTTTCCGACATGTATGCGCTTTTCCGTGCATGAAACTGCATGTATACCCTACTTGGTATATAGTGAACCTGCGTGTATACCCTACTTGGTATATAGTGAACCTGCGTATATACTCTTCTTTCTTCATTCTTTGTAGTCTGATCATCAATTCTTTGCTACTGATCTGCTGCACTATGATCTACCATATGTGTGAGTTTCCATCAAGGACAACACTTGTCTCATAATACCAACAATCTCCCCCTTTGGACTTGATGGCAAAGCTAACTTGTCATACTTAGAACTTGATATTCTTATTCCTTTGAGCTGTCCTGCATCCCATGCATTTAGTCACATATGTAGATTGATCTAGTTATATGTAAGAGATATGTTCTTCTATGAGAGGGTTGCCATCAAGTACAACACATGCATCATAATGCCAACAGTTAGTTGGATGAGTAAGAAACAATCTGTAGTGGCACTATCAACTACAGAGGCAGAATACATGGCAGCCACTCATGCAAGAAAGGAAGCAGTTTGGTTGCAGAGATTGTGTTCAAGTATGGGGTTAGTACAAGGAGCTATAAGGATAGACTGTGACAGCCAAAGTGCAATTTTCTTGGCCAAGAACCCTGCTTACCATTCAAATACAAAGCACATTGATGTTCAGTATCACTTTGTGAGGAATATGATAGAAGAAAAAAAGGCGTTGTTGGTAAAGGTGGACACTTTGAAGAATATTGCAGATGCATTGAAAAAATACGTGAGCTCTGAGAAGTTCTCTTGGTGTAGAGAAACAATGGGCTTTGCAGGGCTGGATAAATGACTAAGCTCTCTTGTGGCCCCTTGTGGAAAGAAAACAACAAGTGGGAGAATGTTGGGTTGTGTTATATTCTTTCCACGACTAGCCCACGTAATTAACTGGGGGGTTAGGAGGGGGGCAGAGGCCCCCCTTTGTTGCGTTTATTACGTAGTGGGGGGAGTCATAGGGGGTTTGAGCAGTGCAGGTAACCCCACTCTATGGGGTTTGGGGCAGTGCCCCGAAAAATTTTGGTTTTGGAACCTATGTTAGGTTGGGTAGGCCCACCTATGGTTTTGTGCATGATTTTCACACATGTTTTTGGATGCGATGGATTTCTGTCCATGGTATTGGATTCTTTGGCATGTATAAATATGTTTTATAAGATTGAAAGGAACATAATGAAAAATCAAGTTGGTAGTCCCAGTTTTGGGATCCAGGGGAAAATCTATGTGTATATGTGTTTTATGTGTTATTCTCTCACATTGTTTATTTTATGTGTTTTAGAATTTGTATGCAGGTAATTTTGTACGGGGTTAAAAACTTCAACAAGCATCAATGAAGTACTGCAGGAAGTTAAAGTGGTTATCTTCAGAATACCAATGAAACCCATGGAACGGACCCAAACATACTGGAGCACCCAATGGTGACACACAATAGAACGCTTTAATGTGACCACTGAAGAAGAAGAAGAAGTCCCTAGGACTTCGCGCTCAAATTCATTGTCACAAACTTTGTTGGCTTAGTGGGTCCTGAACCAAGTTCAGAGTTAGCTTTTCGAAACAAATCTCTACACTACTAGCCCTTTCGGCATGATCCCGTTGAGTGTGGACTGAAGTCTCACCCGAAGCAATATGGGGAGATGCTGGAACCAAGTTTCCGCGCCCAGAGGATGGTGTAATGTCGTTTTGTGCCCTAAATATTCCTTCGTGTAGGTTGATAAGAATTTATGGCTTACTGATATAACTTCCTTTAATCAGTCTCTAGACCTCCACGAAGGTCTACGACTGTCTTTCGCAGACCCTAAATAGGCGAGTCAACTACTTACGTGCATCAAATTTTACCCTCAACTTAGTAATTACACAGATCAGCTTAAATGTTCGATAAATTTAACATACGATAAGATAATCTGCGCATAAAAAGCTAACATCAGTTGCATTCATATAACAATATAAATCAAGCAAAGTCACACATCAATGCATCATTATTTGCCAAACCCAACATTCATCACAGCATAAGGCACATTCATATAAAACAAAAGTAAAGAGATAAACACTGGTATTTCTGCAAAATTTTCATTTATTAATATTTGATTCAGCTTACATACTCAAGACCTCTCCATGCACTCAGCTACAGGGATCTGTGCACTCAGATGCTGACTCTACTCTAGGCCTCTATGCACGCAACTACAGAGCCTTTCTTCCTACTCTTCCTCGTTAACTCTTTAAACTTCTTCCATAGACAAACTTTATTATCTCCCTCAGACATCCTAAGATACACCTATTTATAATATCCCATAGTTTGGGGACCATGGGTAGATCCTCCAAAAGCCGGCTTAACTTACATAAAGAAGGGCAAAACCCTTTATGACTCCTTAACTATCTACGTGCTTTGCAACAACAACTTGTGGATGATTTACATTTTGTACATAAAAACTTGGACTTTTGCCTAAAAATTGACCCTAAGGGACCCCATCCCAATGGAATTTGCACTCAAATTCATCCAAAAATAGATCTACGTCAGTTAAACCGTCATAATAAGGTAATTTCCTTCCCTCCAATGAAACACAATGCATCGAATTCGTCATAATATTGCAACGCAATGTAGATACTTCGTGAAATCGATTCTGTCAATGCTCTAATTCCTCATCCGAATCAGAGGTGTAGGAACTCTCCCGGTCCCATGCAGTCTATCCATTGGCTATTGGATTGATCCAATCCTCATCTCATGATGTTATTTTGTAAATCTGATCCAGTTCATCATCACTATTTTCATAATCATGGAAGGGTTTAGTATAGCATGCCCCTTCTACAGGGTCTAGACGCACTATAACCCCAAAGTGAATTTCTTTGAAATGACATCATTCTTTTCTTAAAATGAATGACTCCTTTCATATCAACAACCTAGTCAATTCCCAGGAAAGTGGGCTAAGGATTACGGCTTAGTAGGGATGGGTATGGATGACTTTAGGAAGCTATGGGTAAAGCAAGAGAGGGAGGGGAAGGTGTGGGGAGTGATAGATGAGTGGTAGGATATGATAAAAGTGATGGGAATAATAAATGAAGGGTTTTATAGTGAAAACTAGGGTTTCATAGTAGGAAGTGAAAATTTATCTAAAACTTCATATGTGCAAACCAATCCTCAAGTAGAGCAATGATACTTATTTGTGCAAGGTGGTTGTGGAGGTAATTTGGCAAAAATTTGAAGTTTAGAAGGATTTTTGTGCTTGATATCCTAAGAATAGTGCCATAACCCAGGAGCGTAGTGCCAGGCTAGGAGCGCAGCACCAATTATAATTTACACTGTGAAATTTTTGCAGGAGTGTAGTGTCACTTCCCAGGAGCGCAACGCCAATTCCAAGGGGTGAAGTGCCACTTCAAAACGATTTTTGACTACCTTCCTGATGTCCAAATTTGGCGTGTGATAGCTCGTTGGAAATCTTGTCTAGTCTACTTTCCAGAAAATCTTGAACTTTTCAATTTGTAGCTCACTTTCCCTATCAAAAGCTCAATCTCCAAAGACTGGTCAAAATGTGCAAAATGAGGCTGCCAAAATGCATAATGATGTTGCAGTCAATTTTTGAAGCTCTTCCTCAGCTTGAAATTGAGCTCATGATAGCACAGTGGAAAGATCCTTGTGTCTACTTATCAGTTAACTCATCAAGAAAGTCATTTTTTCATCCAATCTAGGAGAAAAATTGATTTTACCAAGGTCACTCCAGAGGTTCGTTAACCCTCCCGAGGCAAATGATGTTTTCGACATTTCTCCCAAACCATGAAACCTATATAAAAAAAAAAAAGGCGTTTTTCTTCTTGGGTCAATTATTGACAAAAACCTCTCTCACATTTGTCAAATTCATCTTTTCTTGCTCAGAAACACAGTTTCAAGAAAAATCGTCCCTTATGTGTAGTGAATGGCTTGTTCCTTGGAATGACTTCTCGACAAATGATGGAGACTTGATGTTTGATGACATGAGGTCGCCCCATAACTTTTGATATCCCTTATGCCTCCTCTACTCAGACATATTTGATCCTATAGCCAACCCTAGCTCAGTGGGAGAGGAAATTAGGGTTTAGTGCTTGTTATCTTTTTCTCTTGCAAGTGGACTAATGCTCAAAATGACTTGATTTTTTGCAATGGCAGGTATTTGGCAACATCACAAGATGTTTAGGAGTAGCGGGGAACAAATATTACATATGAGAAGATAAAATTACATCATAATTGAAGATAAAACAAAATACTCTGTTTTCACCTCAAAACAAGTTTTGAGGTGAGAACTACAGTAGGCTTTCAAAATAATAAATTATGTCTTTGCTAATCATTATTGGCTTCCTCATGTCCTTGATGATCATTATTGGAATGTAATTACTGGATTTGACCATGGTGGGACCCTAAAATCTAATGAGACCAAACCCTAAGACCTAATGAAATGAATGGCAAAGGGAACATGAGCTATGACTGAAATATATGGAAGAGGATCAACATGTACAGATCATGAGGGAAAATTTTGAAGAAAACCCTACCATTAGTGAATCCATGACCTAAATGGAATGCAAACTCATCAGTATGGGACTCCTACTAAGAAATGAAAAAGAGCATATTTTGATCACTGATGGCAGTGTGAAGACACTGATGCTAACAGTCACTAAGCATGCACAATGTCTGCATCCAACATTGTAAAGAATCCTGAATTTATGATAGAAAATAAATACCCTATATTTTTTAATTTTCTTCACTATTATTTTCTTGAGTGGGATATTGAAATATTCGTTTTTCCTTTCATATTCATCACTTATGTCAAATCTCTCATATTTTTTCCACAATGGTGATCGTCTCGGGGAAAATCACCTCAAATTTTAGGAACCGTAAGAGTTGTTATGAAACCAACTCACAAAAAGGTAGAAAAGATAGATCAATGCCTTAAAAATAAGCCTCTTCAAGGGGGAACCTCCTTTACATTACACAAATGAACAATTCTTAGATATACAAGTGACAAGACCTCCTTTCTATATATAGGAGTCTATGGGTCATAATATAATTAGAACCGACATAACAATAATAATGTAAGGGCACAATAATAACAATAGTGGGCTTCTATGGGGCACAATAATAACAATATGGGGACTACATGGGCACAAAAATATAATAAGGGGGTTGTACTAATAAGAATAATGGTTACACTAGTATCATAGGGGCCTAACATGCCCCTCTATGCAAAAATCTTTGTCCTCAACGCTTGAGTAGTTCTTGATGCTTCTGTACAAAATTCTTCTCCTCCCATGTGGAAACTTCAGCAGGTAAGTTCATCCACTTGATGAGATACTCTGAAATTAATCGATTTCGTCACTGTCAGGTTCTTCTTTCTGTGAATGCTCCAGGTTCCAATATGATTTTTCCTCCCTCATAAAGTTCTGGCAATATTGTTTAAACTAGAATCTTCTGCAACTTTTGAATGAGTGGCCACACTTCTTCATCCTTTTTCCATTCATTCCTTGCTTCATGTATCCAATTTGGTTGGATAATAGAAATAGCACAAAATAATGCTTCCACATCGTCATCCTTTCTTGAGAGTGCATCTGCAATGAAATTTTTCTTCCCTTTTCTATAGATGATGTCAAAGTCATAACCCAACATATTTGTGACCCATTTTTTCTGTTCTTCTAAAAATAATATTTGTTCTAAAAAGTATTTAAGATTATCATGATCCATTTTTACCTTGAAATGTCTTCCCATTGGGTAAGGTCACCATTTCTTAAGTGCATGTGTATTGCTAAGACTTCCTTCTCATAAATAGCTTGCTTGAGATGTAGCCGTAAAAATACCCAATCACCTAGATCAAAACATTTTTCACTGCGCTATTGATCTATCTGTTGTTTCATTTGATTATGCACCAAAGTGGTGTTATCCTTCAAAAGTTGGAGAGCTTGTTGTTGATGCTCGATGCGATCATTCACTGCTTGAACCTTTTTCTTCTTGATATGTCCTTCTATCTTTAGAGTTTGAGGAGTGGTAATTTCTTCCAATGCTTTACAAGATATGGTCAGATTCATTTCTTGATGCTCGATGTGATCTTTCACTTCTTGAACATTTTTCTTCTTGATATTTCCTTCTATATTGATAGTTTGAGGACTGTTAATTCTAGCCAATGCATTACAAGGTACGGTTGGATTCATATCTTATTTCTCGATGTGATCTTTCACTTCTTGAACCCTTTTCTTCTTGATATGTCCTTCTATCTTTAGAGTTTTAGGAGTGGTAATTCTTGTCAATGCTTTAGAAGATATGGTCGGATTCATTTCTTATTTCTCTAGGGTTGGTTCCTGGTGTATATCCTCTTCTTTTGATGTTTCTTGATCATTTTCTTCCTCCTCTACATACTCTATGTAAAATAATTTATTCTTAGCACAATTATGACCTTTAGTGCATTTGCTATCACAATTGTAACAAAGCCCTTTTTCTCTTTTTTCTTCTAATTGTTGTGGTGTCACCCTTGTAGGTTGCAGAAGGCTAGGAGAAACAACACTTCCATGTTTATAGTTGTGAGGGGTAGAATTCATTGTTTCCATAACTTTTCTTTCCACTTTTCTTGCCAACTTGAATGCCTTCTCCAATGAATCAGGTTCCCAAAGATGAACCTCATGTTGAATGTTATCCTTTAAAGTCCCTATGGAGAAATCAATCCTCTACTTCTCTGGAATATCATTTTCCCTTATATTCAATTTTTGAAAGTCCTCAATGTGCTCTTCCATTGGACACTTTTGTTTGAGATTTATCAATTGGCTAAAGAAGTTGTTTCTCTTTGTATTCTCATAATGTGCTATCATTTCCTTCGTGACAATTGACCATGTGACAAGTAGTTTACGAGAAAAAAGCCCTTTATACCATAAAAATTGATTCGGTTCTAAATAATTAGATGTAATACATACCTTTTGCAACACTGATAAACCATGTAGATCAAAATATTTCTCCATCTGTAGTATCCAATTTACTGGATCCTTACCATCAAACTTCCTCATCTTACATTTTCTTGATTTTAGGAGCTCGATCTTGAAATGACTGTAACTCTATAATTTTAGATCTTCCAATTCTGAAATCACGATCTGCAGTAGTCCTCTGTGTACTCTTTCCAATGCCACCAGTCTTATCAAAATTAGATTCTCCAAGAAATAGTTTTGCATAATCTCCCACGATGACCTAATTATACACCTTTTCCAAATAGCAAACTTGTATGACTTGCCACATGTCACTTTTTGACCTTCGGATCTAAAAAATACACACAAAAAACTACAGTCCATTCTCTTTCTGTAACTTCTTATAAAATTTCAATCCAATTCTCAGAGAGAAAGTTATGACGATTTCCCCAAGTCACCTATTTGGAATGTAATTCGGGAGTCTGCAAAAAGGCCAACTTCCTCAAATCATATCTCCACAAATATAGTGCAAAAATCTCTAAAACTCGGACCCCTGAGATTCAAAACAATTTCAACCCAAATGGGTTTTTTTTTTAGTGTCTGAAACGTCGCAGAGAAAAAGTTATAGGGAAAATGTCACGATGACCTATTTGGAGCAACAAAACCCTAGAATCCAAAGCTCTGATACCAAATGTTATGAAACCAACTCATAAAAAGATAGAAAAGATAGATCAATGCCTTAGAAACAAGCCTCTTCAAGGGGGAAACCTCCTTTACATTACACAAATGAACAATTCTTAGATGATACAAATGACAAGACCTCCTTTCTATATATAGGAGTCTATGGGTCATGATATAATCAAAGCCGACATAACAATATTAATGTAAGGGCACAATAATAACAATAGTGGGCTTCTATGGGGCATAATAATAACAATATGGGGACTACATGGGCACAACAATATAATAAGAGGGTTGTACTAATAATAATAAGGGGTTACACTAGTAGTATAGGGGCCTAACATTAGGCTTCCAAAATGATCAATTATGGCTTTGCTAATCATTATTGGCTTCCTCATGTCCTTGCTGATCATTATTGGCATGTACTTTTTGGATTTGACCATGGTGGTACCCTAAAACCTAGTGAGACCAAACCCTAAGACCTAATGAAATGAATGGCAAAGGGAACAGGAGCTATGACTGAAATATATGGAAGAGGATCAGCTAGTACATATCATGAGGGAAAAATTTGAAGAAAACCCTACCATCAGAGAATCCATGACCTAATGGAATGCAAACTCATCAGTATGGGACTCCAAGTACGAAATGCAAAAGAGAAGATTTTGATCATTGATGGCAGTGTGAAGACACTAACACTAACAGTCGTTAAGCACACGTAATGGCTGCATCCAACATTTTAAAGAATCCTAAATTTATGATAGAAAATAAATACCCTATATTTTTTAATTTTCTTCACTATGATTTTCCTGAGTGGGATATTGAAAATTTCATTTTTCCTTTCATATTCATCACTTATGTCAAATCTCTCATATTTTTTCCACAAAGGTGATCGTCTCAGGGAAAATCACCTCAAATTTTAGGAACCATAAGAGTTAAGAAGTTTTGCAACAATACAATATTTCCATTTTTGTTTTAGAAAGTAAGGGATGATGTCATTCAATGTGTGTATTCACACATGAGATGTGTTTATAGGACAGAGGATCCGAGATATTTTTTTACTTTATCTCCTATCTCTCCAAAGGTTAGTAGTGTAATTGTCTTTGTAGAAATTGGTGTTAAAGTACGATATTACTGAGACTGAATTAAAGTAACTATTAATGAAAAATATCTGACATCCTTTATACTCTCACTAAATATCATATGTTTTTATATGTTAGCGCTCAATGACATTGTTCCCTTCTAGAACGTAGAAGAAAATCACTTGTGAAAGGGAATAACAGCATGGCAACTTACTTTGGGAGATTGTAGTGGAATATGTGCTTTCCCTTCAAAACTTGTGTACATTACTGAAACAACAGACAAATATATCGCTAGAAAGGTATCGACTAGAACCCCACAACTATGATATTTGTAATATCTTTTGAGCATACTAAATTCATCAAAAACTAAAATAACTTTAAGCGCCCATATTTTTAGGTAATGAGACTTTGCAAAAATGTCAAGTTGTCATATTGCTTCACTAGAATATTTTTTTCTTCTTTAATCATCAATAATGGTCTTGTTGTTGTTTTCCATGCATCCATTTTGACATCAATGAGATCTTGTTTTCATCAATAGCAACACTATTTTCAATTGTTTTCTCACTCTTCAAAAACCAAGTATCATGATTATTACATGATACCTCCATGTTTGGTTTTGATCAAAACTACTTTGGTATAAACAGTCATGGAAGAGCAAGGATGGTTGAGCTACCTCTTCAGTGGTGGGTGGGATATGCCACCAAAATTCTTAAAATAGTCAATAACACTCAATCTTTTTATAAGGCTTTATAATAGCATGAGAGGGAAATGGAGTGGATTGTGATTATTCCATGGGAGTGAGGTAGACCAAAACGAGGCAACGCATATTATGAAACTTGAGATGATAGAGGAAACTCTCACCTTCAAGACCGAGCATGAAGATATGTAGCTAAATGCTATACGTAAATGGTTGTGCAGACTCAAGTAGAATTAACCAAATTAGAGAGAGTTCCAGCTACCCATAGATCTACCTTGTCAAATTTAGTTATTCGGGCTAAGTGGGAAGTTGGGATCCCTAATACAAGGAGCTACTTTGTCTAATGTAGCTACTTAGGCTAAGTGAGATGTTGGGATCCCTAATACAAGGAAAACCTAGAGCAGAGGAAGCTAGTATTTGTAAACCGTTAACCTCTATCTGCAATTAAAATTCATTTTGGGCAAACCACTCATGGACGAGGCCAGATGACAGATGCAGACCCTGTAACATATGCATGACCATCTTAAATATTATGATTATTAAATTGACATGTTGGACTATCGGCTAGCCAAAATTGAACAAAGGCATGGTATACCTCTATTGACACTATGAGCCCCAGCATATGAGGAAAGCCCAAAAGCCCAATTATTGTAGTGACTTCTGATTCTAAACCCCTTCATTAATTAGATGTAGAGACATGGATTTGATCTCTCTACAGTCTCATAATGATAAGTTTTGTATTTACTTATGAAGCTACACAGTTATAGGAGAGAGATCAAAACCATGTGTTTGAATTTTATAATAGATGGGGATCATAATCAGACGTCGTTACAGGAATTGGGCTTTCTTGGTCGACTAGGGGTCATGGTGTTGTAGGATGTATGCCAAGGTGTTGTTTAATTCTGGTTAGAGGATACTCCACATTGTCATGGCGAGGATCATAATACCTAAGGCAACCATGCATATGTTGAGAGTCGTTTGCATCTATCCTATGGCCTCTTATTTGTCCATGATTGCTATGCCCATAATAAATTTTAGTTTCCAATCAGGGTTAATAGTATATAGGTACTGATTAGTTCTAATATGGGTTTGCTGATCTAAGCTTCCCAGCCATCTTGTACCAATATTCGGTAAAGATCTTGTGGAGAAACTTCAAAAATTAAATTTATTTTTGTCAAGTTCGAAACTTCGAAAATGAAGCATTGATTTTTATCATCCATGTTTCATTTTCTATAAGTTTGGAAGAAATCATTGCATAATTGTAATTATCTTTCAATAACAAGTGAATTGTTTAATGGTTAGTAATCTAAAATTTGTTAAAAACATGCAATGGTTGCATCCAACCTTGTAAAGATACATAAGTCGATGATAGACAGTAAATACTCTCCATTTTATTAAATATTAAACCTCTTTATTTTTTTAAAGTGAAATTTTATTTCCTCCCAGAACTATGGTTACATTTGAAAATTACATAGTTTAATCTAGTCTCTCATGTGGAAGACTTTATCATAGCAAAAACCATATTCGATGTAGCTTCATAAGCAACATACAAAAGCTATCATCATGAGACTATACTAGACCTATATTCTCGTGCCCACTTGTACAACTACATACAAAATAGTTGCAAGAGAGAGATCCGAAGCATGTGTTTACATTCAATAAAAATATAGGATAATAATCTGAAGTCACTATAGGAACTGGACTTTCCTGGTCCATTGGGGGTCATGGTGAACCTAGATGTATCCTAACATGTTTTTCTATTCTAGCTAAGAGACACTCCAAAATGTCAAGCTCATGATCATAATACTTGAGGTGGTCATAGTTATTTTCTAGGGTCTGCTGCATCTATTGTATGGTCTATTTCCTTTCCATGAGTGGTTTACCATGATGAATTTTAATCTCCAATAAAGCTTAATAGTCTACATATACTTACTAGTTCTACTCTAGGTTTCCGTGTATTAGGGATCCAAGCTTCCCACTCATCCCAGACCATGGTATCAGAGAAAGTATCTTTATGGTTAGTTGTAACTTCCTCCCATTGACTTAATTACGTTCAAGTATATAGAGGAATTTGGTCATGATATGTGGTTGCAGATCTTCATGCTAGGTATTAATGGAGAAATTTTCCTTTACTAGCTCGGGCTTCATAATATGCAACCACTCACCATGTTTTTCCTCGCTCCTATGACATGATGGAAATCCATTCAAAGTGGTTGTGTTGTTGACTATTTTAGTAGTTTGAATGGTGTATCCCTCATTGCAAATGGTTCCAAATTCCCCACTTCATTTGATTGCCTTATGATTTCATTAGGGTTGTTCACCCATTAGCCACTCTATTTTGTAAAGTGAAGTTTCATTGCCTCCCAAAATTGTGGTTACATTTGAAAATTACATAGTCCAACATAGTATCTCTTGTGGGAGACTTGACCATAGCAAAAAGCCTATTCGATGCAGCTTCATAAAAAACATACAAAACCTATCATGATGAGACTATATTGGACCTATACTATTGTGCCCACCTATACAAATATATACAAAATAGTTGCAAGAGAGAGATCAAAATCATGTGTCTACATTCAATCAATATAGAGTGTAATCATCCAAAGTCACTACAGGAATTGGACTTTCCTGGTCCACTAGGGGTCATGGAGTCACTAGAGGTATCTTAAGGTGTTTTTCGATTTGAGCTAAGAGAAAATCCAAAATTTCAATGTTATGATTATAATGCTTGAGGTGGTCATGCTTATTTTCTATGTTCTGTTGCATCTATCGTATGGGCTCTTTCCTGTCCATGACTGGTTTACCCTTGATGGATTTTACTTTCCAATAGAGCCTAATAGTCTACATATACTTACTAGTTCTACTCTGGGTTTTCCCCGTATTAGGGATCCAAGTTGCCTACTCAACCTAGACCAAGGTATGAGAGAACGTATCTCTATGGGTAGTTGCATCTTTCTCCCATTGGCTCAATTTTGTTCAAGTCTACAGAGGCATTTGGTCATGATATGTGGTTGCAGATCTTCATGATAGGTATTAAAGGACAAAGTTTCCTCTACTAGCTCAGGCTTCATAATGTGCAACCACTCACCTTGTTT
Organism: Pinus tabuliformis; assembly: GCA_031772625.1. Lineage (NCBI taxonomy): Eukaryota > Viridiplantae > Streptophyta > Pinopsida > Pinales > Pinaceae > Pinus > Pinus tabuliformis. Next base: position 415,796,891 of record CM062806.1, on the reverse strand, counting down.
TACATCGCCCCTATGACATGATGGAAATCAAGTCAAAGTTCCTATGTTGTTGACTATTTTAGTAGTCTGGATGGTGTATCCTTCATTACAGATGGTTCTAAGCTCCGTATGTCATTGGATTTCCTTATGATTTGGTTAGGGTTGTTCACCGTTTGCATTTTCTGCCAACCACAAGAGATCTCCCATGACCCCTTCATCTTCAATAATCATTTATTTGATATCAGGCCTCATTAAAACAAAAGTTGGAGGTAGCATGTATTATTATTTATAATTGATTTTCCTAGTGTGGGAAAGGAAAGTGTGAGATAGAGCGACATCACAGAATGGGAATGGCCAACATCTACATCCACAATCTCAAATTCACCCCAAATACATTATCCTTACCCTTGCTTAGCTCTGGACAAGGTACAATCCCAATCCAAAACAAAATTGAAACCCAATACACCCAAAGCTGCCTCTATGGGGAGATTGAAATCCCTACTATAATTTACGAATGGTTCAAAGCAATTATGGAATGCAGAGAAGCACCACTACTGGGGAGATATGTTTTCTAAGTGTCTGATGCAAGTGGGGTTTCCAAAGTTCTTAATAAATATAGGATAGTCTCTGGATAGAGATAACCGAGAAATATTTTGCATTAGTTTGCAATGACCAATGGTCGTATTACCCTCAATCACCCCATAAATTTATTTTAGAACTTAGAATTTCAAATATCATATGATTTAATATCTTGGGTAAAGCCCCTATCAAGAAACATCGAAAATGAAAGGGTTTTACTTTTTATTATCCACATTTATTTCACTACAAGATTTGATAAAATCATTGCATAACTATAATGCTTTTCAATAAAATGTGAATGGCTTACTGGTTAGTAATATAAAAGTTGTTTAGCACATGCATTGACTACATCGAATATTGTAAAGAATCATAAATTGATGGTAGACAATAAATAACCGACATTCTCTGAGTTTCTCAATTGTGATTTGTTTGAGTGGGATATTGAAAAAATCTTTTTGCATTTCACCTTCATTGCTTATGTTGAATCTCTCATAATTTTTCCACGAAGTTGATCATCTCAGAAAAAATCACCTCAAATTTTAGGAAACATTAGAGATCAAAAGTTTTTCAACAATACTATATTTCAATTTTTTCTTAGAAAGTAAGGGATGATATCATTTAGTTTGTGTATGGATAAATGAGATGTGTTCATAGGACAAAGAATTTGAGATATTTTTGTACTTTATCTCCAATCTATGCAAAGGTTAATAGTGTAATTTTCTTGGTATAAATTGGTATTATAGTACGATATTACTCAGATCATATTAATGTAACTATTATTGAAAAATATTTCACATCCTTTATACTCTCACAAAATCTCATATATTTTTATATGTTATCTCTCAATGACATTGTTCCCTTCTAAAACCAGGAAGAAGAAAATATTTGAAAGGCAATGGAAGCATGGCAGCTAACTTTCGGAGATTGTAGTGTAATTTATATGCTTTCCCTTCAAACGTTTTGTACATTACTGAAACACCAAATGAATATGTCTCTAGAAAGGTATTGACGAGCACTACACAACTATGATATCGTTAAGATTTTTTGAGTATATTAAATTCATGAAAAATTCAAATAAATTAAACACCCATATCCTTATGTAATGATATCTTACAAAAGGTCAAGATGTCATACTATTTCACTAAAGGACTTTTTTCTTCTTTGATCATCAAGAATGGTTTTACTGTTGTTATATACACATCCCCTTTGACATCCATGAGATCTTATTTCATTAATAACAACACTATGTCAAACAAAATTCCCACCCTTCAAAAACCAAGTATCATGATTATTACATGCTACCTCCAAGTATGGTTTGATGAAGGCCAATCTGCTATAAATGATCATGGAAGAACCAGGGTTGGTGAGTTGTCTCTTTAGTGGTGTGTGGAATATGCCATGTAAAGGGTGAACAACTTGAACTAGAGAATAAGGCTATATGACTAGGTCGGGATAGGGAACCATTTGTTCGATGTATACACCATCCAAATTGTTAAAATAGTCAATAACACTCAGTATTTATAGAAGGATTTATAATAGCATGATAGGGACATGGACTGGATTTCCATTATGCCATGGGAGTGACGTAGACCAAGCTGAGGCACTTCATATTATGGAGTTTGAGATAAAAATGAAAAATCTCACATTTAAGACCAAGCACAAAGATCTGCAGCTAGATACCATAAGTAAATTTCTTCGAGCTAGCCTCTCTGATGTATTTTTTTAGGATAAGTGGGAAGCTAGGATCATTAATACAAGTAAAACCTAGAGTAGAGCAATCTAGTATTTGTAGACCATTAACCTCTATTTACAACCAAAATTCATTATGGTCAAAGAAATCATGGATGAGGCCAGATGATAGAAAAAACAAACCTTGGCACATATGCATGGTGATCTTAAGTATGATGATCATCAACTGGACATGTTGTATTGTAACCTAGCCACGATAAGAATGGCTTGGTATACCTCTAGTTACACCATGACCCCTAGCGCATTAGGAAAGACTGAAAGACCAATACTTGTAGTGACTTCTCATTCTGAACCCCTTCATTAATCAGTTGTAGACACATGTCCTTGATCTCTCTTTACAGTCTCATCTTGATAGGTTCTATATGTTACTTATGAAACTACATAACTATAGGAGAGAGATAAAAATCATGTGTCTATATTTGATAAAAGATGGGGATCATAATCAAAACTCTCTATAATAATTTGGTTTGCCTCGTCCACTAGGGGTCCTGGTGTCGCTAGAGGTATGCCAAAGCGTTGTTCGATTCTGGTTAGGCGATAGTCCAAAATGTCATGGCTACGATCATAATATCTATAAGTGCCATGGATATGCTCTAGGGTCTGTTGCATCTATCATATGGCCTTCTGGCTATTCATGAGTCCTCTACCCATAATGAATTTTAGTTTCCAATAAATGTTAATAGTCTATAGACACTGACTTTCTACTTTTGGTTTTCCGATCCAAGCTTACAACTGAGCCAGCCTTAACCAATCTTCAATAAAGACCGTGTTCAAAACTTCGAAAATGAAGCATTACATTTTATTGTCCACATTTCTTTTTCTACAAGTTGGGATGAAATCATTTCATAATTACAACAATTTTTTAGTAACAAGTGAACTGTTTAATTGTTAGTAATCTAAAGGCCATTAAAAATACGTAATGACAGCATCCAACCTTGTAAAGAAACATAAGCCGATGATAGACTATAAATACGCTCTATTTTATGAGATTCTTTACTGGGATTTTCTCAGGTGGGATATTCATAAGTCGATGATAGACTATAAATACACTCTATTTTACGAGATTATTTACTGGGATTTTCTCAGGTGCGATATTCAAAACATCTTTCTTGATTTCATCTTCATCGCTTCTCTCAAATCGCTCATAATTTTTCAACGAAGGTGATCATCTTGGGGAAAAGCACCTCACAAGTTTTCCTTTTCCATTTCTGTTTTAAAATGGAAGGGATGATGTCATTCAACATGTGTATCAATACATGAGATGTGTTTAGATGACAAAGGATCGAAGATATTTTTGTAGTTGGTCTCGAATGTCTGCAAAAATTGGTGGTAAACAAGCATCGCCACAAATTTCTGAAATGCCTAAAGCTTGCAGTTTCTTGAATTAACACTTGATGATATCAAATGTAATTGAGAGTATTCTCTTGTTTTATAAGATAGAAGGAATCCTCATTAGATCAAGTATGAAATCGTATATATAAAATCAGTGCAAAATAGAGGGCACAGTGGGTCAAGAAAATGTTATTGTTAAGTTTTTGAGTGGTTAAGTTGTGAGAATCTACTTTAGATACACTCTTTTATCATTATATATAAATATATGATGATATTTTTCTACTTGAAGTTTATCATTTTCTATTCGTTTATATATAGGCATATACCACCATATACTAGTAGGAGTAATATACCACCATATATCAATGGGAGTAATGAATGACTATGTCATTATTAGTAATAACAATGAGATTATCTCAAATTACAATCAGATAATGAGATAGTGGATTATTAAAAAAATCGTCCAAGTAATATTAGTGAAAAGTTCATCAGATTATCTCCTCAATGCAATATTAGTATCATAAGGCAGGCAGTTTTGAAAACTTTGCATTGAATTGAAATTCTACAATTTAATTAGACACTAGAAATCTCCGTTGTGGATGGATTTCTCATAGTTCATCATTAAGTTATTTATTGATTTCATTAGATCTATTGTGACATGTTAATTAGTTAAACCTCACTATGTGCATACCTTGTAAGACCAACTTAAAAAAAATGACAAAAGATAAACAAAACAACTAAAATGATAGGAGTGTTTCATAGTACTAAAAAATAATGAAAATGATATTTATCATAGTAAAATTTGGATATAAATATGTAAAATAATTTGATTCTCATAAATAAAACTAAAATGATAGACATTAAAAACAAATAAATGTCATCACATTTTCTCTTGACAAAAAAAATAAATTTGAAATTCAAAACTCAATCCAAACACTAATATGTTATTGAAAGAAAACTTGAATTTAAATATAGCAACTAGGTAGAAAACACTATACTACTATACATATATTATTCATTCTTGAATGATACTAAGAAAATTGATTGAACAATAAATGAAACATTAAAGAAAACTATTATAATATGAAAATATAAAATCACTAATTTAACATAACAAAAAATACTATATTAGTAAATTAATTAAAATAAAATTTTCATTTAATATAAATAAAACACAACCAACATAAATAGAAACCAAGTTTTCACAAAGAATAATAACTAGGTATAATATTAATATAAGAAAACAACGAATGAATAAATTTTTATCAAAATTAAGTTAAATAACATGATTGTGGTTTTTTTATGTTTGAAGAGAAAGGGAACACATTAAATTGCCTTAAATTTTATAGAGATATTTTATTAGTGACTTGGTTGTAAAAACTGAAAAATGAAGAAAAAGGCACAATTAGAAAAAGAAAAGAATAGAAGAGTGGGTATAGTATAAAAAAGATGTTAAAAAAATATACAACCAACCATTTTTTAAGAGAATTTACAACAAAAAATAATGATAAATTTACTTGCAATTTGAAAAATTAAAAAAATAAATAAATCAAAATTTGTTACAATATAAAAACATATTATATCACAGACTATACATAAAAGAAAAAGGAAAAAAAAAAAACTAAAATATTATTAATGAAAATGTAAAGCCAATAAAGTTAAAATGAAAATACAAAAAAAAATGATTTTTTTAAAGATTAAATATCCAATAACTATCAAAATCAAAATGGTGTTTTCTTTTATTTCAAATAAATTTAAATGTTAATAATATATATCAAAATAAATAAAGTGATTTATATGGCTAACTACTTTCTTATGGCGCTCTAGAAAAAATATAAACAAAGAAATAAATAAACTTAACACCTCAAAGTCACCTATTAAATAGTTGATGGAGATTGTTTGGAATTATAGATTTCTATTCATGTTCATCGTATCTAAATTACTTCTTTTGTCCGCCTTCTGAGATCTCATTCACAGTCATTACAATGCACCAATACACAAAATAGTACTTCCAAAAATAAATATTCAAAGTAAAATAATAGACCAACATCAATGGCATGCCATAATTCTACCCTGAAAAAACTCTGGAGGGAAAATTAAATCCATTCTAAATCAATTTGAATTCTCGATCTCCTAAGCCACGATAGGGATCATTTCTCTTAAAAGAGATTTGATCCCTCTCGGTGCTTGGTAGATCCAGAATTAATATGGATGGTCTAAAACCCCCCTTTAAATAGTCTATACCTCACATGGATACTATGGATCAATATCATGTGTTCTCCATACCTTGGGCCAATACCACTCGTCATTTTTGTTTTTATTTTTATTTTATTTTTATATGGTTGTTTTTATTTTTTATTTATTTTTGTTATTTTTTAAAATTTTATCCTAACTGAGTTAAGATGTTTACATTACACTAATCTCTTTATGTAATTTAGTTTAAATATCATAACATGGCAAAAACCACAGGTTATCAAAAACAGGAGAAGGCTAAAAACTACCAATGGTAAAAGATTAAATTAAAAATTAAAACCCTAGATAGCATGGAAACTTGGAGCCCCGAGACCACCAATAATAAAAGTCCACATTGGCAAAAATGTCGGTTATGAAAACATGTAAAATCTCAAATGATAAATAAACTCTAACTCAATCAATTTTGCTAGAACTACTCTCACATATATAGTAAAAGCTAGGACATGGACATATTAAAAAAAATATAAATTGAGCCAAATACTTTTCTCAAAATATATAGTTACCATGTTGTAATTGCAACCTAAATATTATTAATAAATAAAAAAAATAAACCATATAATTAAAATTATAAAAATAAAATAATAATTATAATTTTCACTATACTAAAATCATCCAATTGTCAATTAGTACATTAAAAAAAAATCTTATTAATAGGTACAAGCATAACCCAAAGAGATTAATAAGTGGATTTTAGTGAGAAGTTTTATAGCTCTTTGTTTTCTGCTTCCTAGCGGTAAAAAAATCGATCCACTTCTATGAGAGTCTCTGCTTACACTTTCCGGGCTTAAAACTTAAACTCAGTTTACTTCCTTTCGATCAGTTTGATCAGCAGTATATAACTATACACCCATATCCTTACGTAATAAGATCTTGCAAAAGTTCAAGTTGTCATATTGTTTCACTAAAAGACTTATTTTTTGATCATCAAAAATGGTTTTGCTGTTATTCCTTTTGACAGCAACAGATGTCCCGCCGTTCAAAAACCAAGTATCATGATTATTACACGCGACCTCCAAGTCTGATTTGATCAAGCCCAGTTTGGTATAAACGATCATGGAAGAACAAGGGGCGGTGAGCTATCTCTTTAGTGGCGTGTGGGATAGGCCATGTGAAGGGTGAACTACCCGTACTAAAGAATAAGGCTATACGACTAGGTGGGGATAGGGAACTATCTGTTCGATGGATACGCAATCCAAAATGTTAAAATAGTCAATAGCACTCAATATTTCCAGAAGGCTTTATAATAACATGATAGGGACATGGACTGGATTCCCATTATGCCATGGGAGTGACGTAGACCAAGCTGAGGCACTGCATACTATGGAGCTTGAGATGACAAAGGAAACTCTCACATTTAAGACCAAGCATTAAAATCTGCAGCTAGATACCATAAATGAATGCCTACGAGCTACCCTCTCTCATGTATTTGTTAGGCTAAGTGAGAAGATGGGATCCCTAATACGAAGAATACTTAGAGTAGAGCGAGCTAGTATTTGAAGACTATCAATCTCTATCTACAACTAAAAACTAAAACTAAAATTTATTATGTGGAAAGCACTCACGGATGAGGTCACATGACTATTGGGAAGCTGGGATCCCTAATACGAGGAAAACTTAAGAGTAGAGCAAGCTAGTATTTGGAGACTAGTAATCTCTATCTACAACTAAACTAGAATTCATTGTGGAGAGCACTCATGGATGAGGCCAGATGACAAATGCAACGGACCATCTTAGGTATTGCAATCATCAACTTGACATGTTGGACTGTCACCTAAGAAAAATCGAAGAGAGGATTAGTATACCTCTAATGACACCGTGACCCCCACTGTATCAGATACTAAAAGACCAATTCTTGTAGTGACTTCTGAGTCTGAAACCCTTAATTAAAGGGACGTAGACACATGGCTTTTATCTCTCTCTACAGTCTCATCATGACAGGTTTTGTACGTTACTTATGTATGTCTACTTTTGATAAAAAAAAAATAGCGATCATAATCATAAGTCACTACAGGAATTGGGCTCGCCTAGTCCATTAGGGTTCGTGGTGTCCGGAGGTATACCAAATCCTTCTTCGATTCTAGTTAGGAGATAGTCCAAAATGTCATGTCACGGCGACGATCATAATATCTATAATGGCCATGAATATGTTCTAGGGTCTGTTGCATCTATCATATGGCCTCGTGGTTGTCCATGAGGGCTCTGCCCATAATAAATTTTAGTTTCGAAGATAGGTTAATAGTTTATAGATACTCACTAGTTTTACTCCCTTGAGTTTAAGTTGATTGCAGATTCTCTTAATATTTGGGAATCGGAATCGGTGGTCCGCTGTCCGTCTTATTCCCAAATATTAAGGGAATCTGCAATCTACTTATGCGGCTCTACTTTGAGTTTGCAGATCCAAGCTTACCACTCAGCCAACTTGGAACAATCTTTGTTCGAAACTAAAACACAATTAGAAAAAGAATAAAATGGTGGGTGTATTATAAGAAAAGGAGTTAAAAAAGAAAAAGTGCAACCAAACGATTATTTAACAGAACTTACAACAAAAAATAATGATAAATTCACATGTAATTTGAAGAATTAAAAAAAAAAAATCAATTTTTGTTACAAAATAACAACACACTATATCATAGATGAAAATAAATTTACATAAAGATATTCCAAATTTTATATTCTTTTAAAATAAACTAGAACTTTTGTTTTTTTTTTTCTAACAATTTTTTTCTTCTCAAAATCAGTATAGAACAAAGATACAATTTATGTTATAGGATAATACTATACATAAAAGAAAATAGAAAAAGAGAACTAAAATATTGATAATGAAAATGTGATATATTAATGAAAATGTAAATTCATTATAGGTATAATGAAAATACAAACATAATGAAAAAATTCAATAATTTTAACTTCTTTTTAAAGAGTAATATCCAATAACTATTAAAATCAATTTCAAATAAACTTAAATATTAAAAAAATATATGAAAATGGAAGTATTTATATGGCTAACTACTTTCTTATGGAGATCTACCAAAATTAGATATTTATTGTTGTGAAAAATTCTAAACATAAAAATAAAGAAACTTAACACCTCAAAGTCACCTATTAAATAGTTGATGGAGATCGTTGGAATTATAGACTTCTACTCATTTTCATCCTACCTAAATTACTTCCTTTGTCCGCCTTCTAAGTTCTCATCAGTAATCAATACAATACACCCACACACAAAAACCTACTTCCAAAAAATTATTTAAAAAAAATAATAATAGACCAACATCAAAGGCATGCCATAATTTTACCCTGAAAAAATTGTCCACGGAAAATTAGATCTAGATGATCCATCTATTTTTGTGTCCAAAGAAAAATTTACAATGGAACATATATAATTTTAAATAGACCAGTCTATATCTATTTGAATTTTGGATCTGCTCTGCCACCAAAGATATCAATTGTCTTAAAAGAGATTTGATCCCTCTCGGTGCTCGGATGGTCTAATTTCCCCCTTTAAATAACGTATACTCCACATAAATACTATAGGTCAATATCATGGGTTCCTAGTACCATGGACCAATACTAGTGGTCATTTTTATTTTTATTATTATTCTATTTTTATACGGTTGTTTTTATTTTTTATTTATTTAGTTATTTATTATTTCATTTTATTTGGCCTAGTTAAAATGTTTACATTATATTAATGTTTTTATTTAATTTTAAACATCATATTATGGCAAAAACTAGTGGTTGTCAAAGTCATACAGCTAAAAATTACCAATGGTAAAAGGCTAAATTAAAAATAAAACCATGGAAAAAATCATGGAAACTTGGAGACCCAAAACCATTAACGATAAAAGCCCACATTGAAAACACTGTGGGTTACCAAAATCTAGAAAATATTCAATGTGCTAAAAATACTCTAATATATATACTAAAAGCTAGGACATAGATATATTAAATAAAATAAATTGAGCCACACACTTTCCACCCAAATATGATAGCCATATTGTAATGCCAACATAAACATTATTATTTAGTAAAATAAATAAATAAATCTATACCATTAAAATTATAAAAAAAAAAATTAATAATTTTAATTTTAATTATAGTAAAGTCATCAAATTAATGGATAAAACTATCTTATTTTAATCCAGTTTAGATTCATTATAATTTCTAACCCAATATTCTTGATACTTGATATATCTAGATTTTAATGACTTTAGACCGTATATTTTACAAAAGCAGCTAGCAAAATAAAGAAAAAAAAACACAAAAAAACAAAATAGAGAACTTAGGCGAGGCGAAAAACAAAATTACAGTGTCAGCATAAAGTTAAATTCTCATGGTAAGGCAAACATCGGTTATGGTTAAACCGCAAATTATATTTAGATTTAGAACAAACCAAAGTAAGAGAAATTAAAATTTAAAAACATAAAGAATGTGGTGAGAAAGATACCTCACACGGAATTTCTCGTCTTAGCCACTGTGTCGTAGATATGTTCCCTACCATTAACAGATACAACATCTAATATAATTGAAAACTACAAAAGGATTTCCTCTGCCTCACCCATGTGAGAGGCCGACGGAGTTCATAATTATTGCAAGAAAACAAAGCAAAACCACAAACTACAACAGAGAACAAAAATCACACAGGCAGTACAAACAAAAAAATCACACAAATTTGAGATGAAGGGTCTTTGTTGTCTTCGTTTTCATCTTCCCAGCGGTAAAAAAAATTCGATCCACGTCTATGAAAGTCTCTGCTTGACACTTGCGGTGTAACACCTAAATAATATAACCATTCAACATTATACCATAATAAATAAAAAAACTTTACTCATGGTAACTAAACATCAATGATATAACAGCATAGTATGATAACGCATTATAGCGCGCACATTCACGGTACCACACAATTAAATGGCTCAGATTGAAATCTATGCTGATTAATGGCAACCAATAAATCCCATGCTATTGGGCCATTAATGCATAAGATTTATTGGTTGCCAGTACCTTATGGCTACCATGAGCATGCATGTTGCTTCATGAGCATTCGTTTTCCGATCGCCTCATATTTCCGAGCAGGCGAAAGCCAGAGGGACCCAGTGGAATCTGCAATAGACCCACCCGACTCCCGAGCATGCCTTTTCACCGATTTGAATTTTAAATTTCACTGCCATAGATTTAAATTTGAATTTGCCCACTCGCCCGCTCCCTCCCCATTATTTTGATTTCTTCCTGATTAAACCCTAAATCTAAGTGTTGGAGGAGCCGTGAGGGCACCATGGCAGAAGAAGCCTAGAGGACAGCAGGCGGTTCATGGTGTCCTCTAGGCTTCTTCTGCCATGGTGCCCTCACGGCTCCTCCAGCACTCAGATTTAGGGTTTAATCAGGAAGAAATCAAAATAATGCGGAGGGAGCGGGCGAGTGGGCAAATTCAAATTTAAATCTATGGCGGTGAAATTTAAAATTCAAATCGGTGAAAAGACATGCTCGGGAGTCGGGTGGGTCTATTGCAGATTCCACTGGGTCCCTCTGGCTTTCGCCTGCTCGGAAATATGAGGCGATCGGAAAATGAATGGTCATGGAGCAACATGCATGCTCATGGTAGCCATAAGGTACTTGCAACCAATAAATCTTATGCATTAATGGTCCAATAGCATGGGATTTATTGGTTGCCCTGATTAATGTTATCATACTAACTTATATACTTGATCTGACAGGGTTGTCGAAGAATATATTATATGGTTGATTATGATCTCACACCGTGTTGTGTTGACATTCTATGACTTTATCATGTTGTGTTGACATTCCATGACTTTATATGGTTCAATGACCGCTAGCTGCCTGCCGGAACTCACTCTTATAGGGTGCCACTTATTATATGGAGTACAGTTTGGGGAAGGCAATGAGTTCGATGCTTTGCTGAACTTCGAAGGTAAACCTTTACGACATGGTGCTTGTTTGGTTTGTGACCTCATTTTGCTGGGTATGGCTCCAGGAGGTGTGTTTTGAAGCTCTTCTGCAATCCATCTTCTCCCATCTCCTATGCAATGTGAAGAGGTTGATGGGCTTTCCTATTTGCGGACAGGCTTGCATTTGGACTTCACAACGCAGTTTCAGAATCATTCGCTCTTATGAGGTAAATCCTAAATCTGGATTTGAATTTGGGTGCTTTTCTTCACTCTTCGTTCTAAGTTATTTCTTGCATCGCTGATTCAACATTCTCGCAAAGGTAGGGTGTTAACACTCTTGGTTCCTGCAGGTGTTACCTCTGCAATGGTGTCTGGAGTCTATGTCGCAGAAAGCCACCATTACACTTGCTCTCCCTCGCGTAAGTGATTAAGGGGTCATCTCTTGGCTTTACAGTGTAGGTTTGGTTATGCATCTGGGTTCATGTTTTCCTTGGGTTATTAACTGAGTTAAATTGTTTAACCGCCATGCTTATGATGTAGGCTTTACCAAACCTTTACAGAGCCTCAGTTTCTCCAATACAAAACCCTCAGTTATGCAGGCCATTCCTTGTGTTAGACCAGAGCATACATAACACATAGCGGATTCATACTCAAAGACTTACATGGCAATAGCAGAGAATAATTCACAGAGACAGAAAAATGGAGAAACAACAAGATTACTCAGTTAGAAACAACGGAATAGATAAAACAATCACTGGAGAACAGAAATCACTTAGCATTACATAACAGGTTTGGGCCTTGGCTTACTTTCCTTGGCCAGAGAAATTACAAATTTATAGAGGCAGAAGAAGGATCTAGAATCCTGTATGTGATTTAGATGGAGATCTGGAATGATCTAGAAACTAATGGTGGTGTAGAAAGATCTAGAATCCTGGAGATCTAGAAAGATCTGATCTAGAAGGATCTAGAATCCTGCATGAATTTGGCTTCACACTTAACATTCTCTCACTTGAAGACAAATAAGAGTCATCAAGTCACACCGAGTCCTACCATGCCTCTACATAAATCATGTTTATTTCGTGGTAGAATCTTAGTGAGCATATCAGCAGGGTTCCTATCTGTATGGATCTTTTCCAAGGATAACTATTCTTCCTCCAACACATGCTGGATCCAATGGTACCTTAAGTCAATGTGCTTGGTTTTTGAATGAAATGTTGGGTTTTTCACCAAGTGAATAGCACTCTGACTATCACAATATAACACATACTTGTCCTACTTTATTCCTATCTCTCCTAGGAATCATTGCATCCACAACATCTCTTTACAAGCTTCTGTTGCAGCTATGTACTCTGCTTCTGTTGTAGAGAGGGCTACTATTCTTTGTAGCCTTGACACCCAAGATACTGCTGCACCTGCAAATGTATACAAATAACCTGTAGTGGACTTTATGGTGTCCATATCTCCAGCCATATCCACATCTGTATATCCTTCAAGCACAATCTCTTCATGACAAAAACATAAACAATAATGACTAGTACCCTTAAGATACCTCAAAACCCATTTTACTTCTTGCCAATGTTATTTTCTTGGATTGGCAAGGAACCTACTCACTACTCCCACTGAATATGCAATGTATGGTCGTGTGCATACCATGGCATACATCAAACTGCCAACTGCTGAAGCATAAGGAATTTTGCTCATCTATTCTTTCTCATTGTCATCACTAGGACATAATTCAGTACTCAACTTGAAGTGGGCTGCAAGGGGTGTACCAACTGGCTTGGCATCCTTCATATTAAACCTGTCAAGCACCTTCTTGATATATTTTTCTTGTGACAGCCACAACCTTTTGTTTTTACTGTCACGCATAATCCGCATGCCCAATATCTGTTGTGTTGGTCCCAAATCCTTCATTGCAAATATTATACCCAAATCTTTCTTCAACCTATTGATCTTATTCTTATCATGCCCAACAATCAACATGTCATCCACATATAAAAATAATATGATATACTTTCCTTGATCATACCTCTTGATATAGACACAATGGTCAGCCTCCAACCTCTGAAAACCATGTTCCAACATGAATGAATCAAATTTCTTGTACCATTGTCGAGGTGCCTATTTCAACCCATAGATACTCTTCTTCAACCTACAAACCAATCCTTCTTTGCCTTTTTTATGAAGCCTTCGGCTGCTCCATATAAATTTCTTCCTCCAATTCACCATGAGGGAATGCAATTTTTACATCTAACTGTTCACATTCTAGGTCTAAAGCAGCAACTAGACCAAGAATGACTCTAATGGATGACATTTTAACAACAGGTGAGAAAATTCCAGTGAAGTCAATAACTTCTTTTTGGGAAAAAGCTTTCACCACCAGCCTTGCTTTATACCTCTCCTTCTCTTCGTCACCTTCATGCTTAATCCTATACACCCATTTATTTGGTAGAGCCTTTCTACCTTTTGGGAGGTTTACTAACTCCCAAGTTTTATTTTCCTGCAAAAAGTTCATTTCTTCTTCCATTTCTTTCTTCCATTCTTTATTGTGCTCGACTTTACAAGCTTCTTGAAAACAATTAGGTTCACCTTCATTAGTCAACAAAATATAGTTTGAACGACTCAAGGAGGATACCTTTGTGAAGGCTTATGAGACCTAGAAGATCTGCGAACCAACTGTGGTGGTGCATTATCAGGTTGAATCTCCTGTAAAGGTTCCTGCAAGATTCCTTCTTCTTGTTGTTCATCATTTTCCACTTGTTGTTCTTCATGCTCCTAAATTTGTTGTTCATTTTCTTGTATTGGTGGTATGTTTTCCTACTGCTCTTCAAACATGTCAATAACCTTCTTGACCTCCAACTCTCCTATAGTCCTCTTGAACATTTATGACTCATTAAATATAACATCCCTGCTTCTAATAATCTTATGTTTGACTGGATCCCATTGACGATAACCAAAATCTTCATTCGCATATCCCAAAAAAATGCATTTCATAGATTTATCATCTAGCTTAGTTCTATTTTCTTTGGGAATATGTACAAATGCTTCACATCCAAAGATTTTCAAGTGAGAATAATTAAAATTCTTACCAGTTTAAACTTCTTCAAGGATACCACCATCCAAGTCTATAGTTGGAGATCTATTTATGAGGTAGCAAGCGATCTTGACTGCTTCAGCCCAAAAATTCTTCTCCAAACCGGAATTGGACAACTTACTTCGCACCTTTTCGATAATGGTACGATTCATCCTTTCTGCGACACCATTCTGTTGAGGAGTACCAGGCACAGAATTCTCATGCTTTATGCCAAACCTGTTACAATATTCCTTAAATGCATTTGAGCAAGATTCTCCACCATTATCTGTTGTTAAACACTTCAGCAATTTGTTACTCTCTCTTTCAACAGCAACATGAAATTTTTGAAATATTCCAAACACTTCACTTTTATTTTTCATAGGATATGCCCAAACCTTCTTGGATGCATCATCTATAAATGTTACAAAATATGATGCTCCTCCTAATGATTTTATGTTAACAGGTCCAAACACATCTGCATGTACCAATTCTAACACATTTTTCTCTCTGTCATGGCCTCCTCTAAGGAATGAAACCCTTCTTTGTCTACCATATATACAATGCTCACAAAGATCAATATTGTAGGATTTCAAACCTGACAATAAATTTTTACCAACAAGGATTTTTAAGCCCTTCTCGCTCATGTGACCCAAACGCTTATGCCACAGATGTACTGAATTTCCTTCTTTTGTGACAGCAAGCAAATTTGATTTTCCTATCAGTGTCTTCAATGTGTATAATGTTCCTGTCTTGGGTCCTTTGGCCATGACCAATGCACCTTTGCTAATTTTCCAGCCTCCTTTTACAAAGCTTGTTGAATATCCTTCATCATCCAGTCGTCCCATAGAGATTAAACTCATGCGCATTTTTGGTACATTCCTGACCTATTTCAACAACATATCTTGTCCATCTTTCATCTTGATCTAGACATCTGCCACTCCAAAAACACTACAAGAATGATTATTCCCCAAATGCACTCTACCATAATCACCAGGATTATATGAAACAAAACTATCTTTGCATGGGGTTACATGGTGAGATGCCCCAGAGTCAAGGATCCAATCAAAGTTACTGCTAGATGTATATACGCATGCATCCTCTACTGAAACAGTAAATAACACATCACCATATGTGGCTACAGCAGTAATCTCACCTTCATTTGTGTTAGATGACTTGTGATTTGTACTAAACGGTCTCTGATCATTTTGTCCTTTCTTTTAGAATCGACATTCTTTCTTCATGTGCTTGGGTTTGCAACAATGAAATCAAATGATTCTGTCTCTCCTTGATTTTGATCGACCTCTCGATCTTGACCGCCCTTGCCGGCCTCGATCCATTCTCCTACCACGATCAGCTAGAGCTAGAGCCTCTCCTCCCTTGTTTTCCACAATTGAGTTGTGTCACAGCTTCTCATTCATTAAACCATTGCTGACATCAACAAACTTCAGGGTCCCTGTAGTTGCTAAAGTGCTCATGGCTACAATTAAATTTTCCCAACTATCTGGTATAGAACACATCAGCAATATAGCTCTAATTTCATCATCTAAAATCAGATTTTAACAGAGGCAAGTTGATTAGTAATAATATTAAATGCATTCAAGTGCTCAGCAACTGAAGCACCCTCCTTCATTTTGAGATTATAAAGCGTCTTCATCAAGAACACTTTGTTTGATGTCGTGTTCTTCTCATACTGATCATGGAGCTTCTTCCATAACCCTTCAACCGTCTTTTCTACGAACACATTGAAATAAACATTCTTCGCTAAATATTGGCAGATTGTTGCAATCACCTTTCTATCTAGGTTATTCCACTCTTTATTTGTTATCGATGAGGTTTTCTTTGTTTTTCCCTCAATCGGTAAATATTGATCCTTCAAAATTAGTATATCCTCCATCTATGATTTCCATAGGGAAAAATTAGCCCCACTCAACTTCTCCATGTTTGTAACTGCTGTCTCCATTTTCAATCAAATTCATGCCCCAAAACACAAAAACTCCACTTAAAAATAAAACTTTAATTATTACTCTTTAAAATTTAGTAATGATGACATTCCTCCTTTTAAAACTCTTTTCAAAATTCCTGCTCCTTTTAAAATATGTTTTTCAAAATTCCAACATATAATTATATATGTTTCATAATAAATATAAAAACATATATAATGTTTTAACCTTTTCACATTTCACACATATATATGTTGGTTTGAGAAAAAACTTGATGTATACATGCAAGCTTGATGTAAAAAAAACTTACGAACACCACGTTTCAACTCCAATCTCCACGGATCTCCACTTTTCAAACTCCAGCAACACGTATGGATCTCCACGTTTCAAACTCCAGCAACACGTTTCAACATAGGTCCACAACCTTGTTTTTCTTGCAGCAACTATCTTTTAGTTCCAGCGTTCCTCAGCTATTTCCTAGATAGATCCTTCAACAGCTCCAAGGGTAACAACCAGCGTTTTAATGAATGCTGCCAGAGTAAGGCGATGGCACTAAGTGGCTTGCACAGTGGATATTCAACCCTATCTCTAATACCAGTTGTTAGACCAGAGCATACATAACACATAGCAGATTCATATCAGAGAGTTAGACGGCAATAGTAGAGAATAATTCATATAGACAGACAAATGGAGAAACAACAAGATTACTCAGTCAGAAACAACAGAATGGATAAAACAATCACTGGAGAACAGAAATCACTTAGCATTATATAACAGGCTTGGGCCTTCGCTTACTTTCCTTGGCCAGAGAAAATACAAATTTATAGAGGTAGAAGAAGGATCTAGAACCCTGTATGTGATTCAGATGGAGATTTTGAATGATCTAGAAACTAATGGCGGTGTAGAAAGATTAGAATCCTAGAGATCTAGAAAGATCTGATCTAGAAGGATCTAAAATCCTGCGTGAATTTGGCTTCACACTTAACACCTTGAGCGAATGTTGTCGGTCTTACTTGCCCTGTATGAGGGTTTCTTTCTCTGAAGCTTTTACCTTGTTTCATTTACTTCCCATGTTTTGTTTAAGTTTTAAACACGGATTATGTTCCTTATTGTTACGGTTCCGTGAGCCATTTTTCAGCTGGGAAATTTTGGCATAATGATCTCTATAAATTATGGGTTCTCATTTTTTTTAATAAGATTTTGAGTGTGAATTAATCGGTAACATGACTATTTTACATTTATTCTTTTGATATAATGATTAATCTATTGTGTAAGATTACTCCTAACCTTTCTGTGAATAATTATACTCTATGTGATTGGAACCTCGATTCGATCTTTCAACTTGGTTATTCCACTTTCAAAATGTCATTCTGGGCTTTCTTCTGAGGACTTCCATCTGAATAAATATGAGGAATGTTACATATTCTGGCCTATTTTTCCTTAAAAGACTTTATTCTAGGGGATGGATGCACAGTCCAACCCTTACCCAGATTCTTAAATCTAGGTAGATGAACTAATGCATTCAAGAAGCATGGTACAAAATCTATACCTTTATCCTACACATGTTGTAATATTACATTCTCCTAACAGTGTAGCGTATTACTTGCACAATTAGATTAACTTACTCCTACCTATTTACATTCTCAACGAAATCTGATTTTCCAGGTTTTCTATGTTTTTACATCATTTTTCTAACTAATAGAGATTTAAATACTATACAAATCCAATATCATAATATTTATTTCCTACTTGCACAATATAGCTAGATTAGTATTTAATCAGAATAATCATAACATAATTAACCAATTTCACTTATCTACCATTGCAAAACTAAATTGTGATCAATGAACATCAACACCATTCCAATGAGAATCTGGCAATCATGTCCAAGTATTCCCCCCCCAAACTCGTCTTTTCCCAACAATCAATTATCTTTAATGTAGCAGTTTCTATTGCTTTGGCCTCAAAACTCTAGGTCCAGCCAGCGATGGTTACTACTTCCTCCTGGGAAGTCTCTTAAATAATTGTTCCCACTGAAACCTTCTTCAACTCAAGGAATTTTCATCTTTTCTTTTTCCAGAAAAGAAAAGTCGACCCCTTCCCTCCTTCTCCCTTCCCTTATGTAAGAGAAGAGCAGAGAAGGAGTAATTGTTTCTTTAACTAATAACTGAGAACTGATAACATAACTCTTGGGTAAAAGAGAGTTACTGAGGTTCATCAATAATTCTTTAAAATTCCCACGGAACCGTATCATATCTTCTATAACTTTTATTTTATTAAATTAAACTACTTTTATCACTCAATCCATTTATTGTCCATTTCTCAAAAGTGAAAACAAGAATTCGTTTTATCACTATAAAAGTAAAACATGAAATTAAAAGTAATTTAAAGTCCTAGTGGTGTCACATCTTCCCCCACTTAGTGGAACACCATCCCTGGTGTTCATTCTTCCATCTATTCCCGAAATAATTCTGGATATGCCTCCTGCATGAATTCTTTATCTTCCCAAGTGGATTCCTCTGGGATGAAGTGTTTCCATTGCACTTTAACCTCAAGATAATAGCTCATTTCTGCAATGGTACTTCTCTCTGATCGAGTATGGGCAGGGGTTCGACGAGGATTTCTGCTTCTGGTTCAACCTGCCACAAATATCATTGTTATATAATTGACATGTACATAACCACTATATCCTTAAATAAGAAAATTATGTGTTATGCACACACGCACACACACATATATATATATTATTTTATTTTACTTGAAGTTCTTGCCAACTTATCCTTGTTTGGGGTCACACACATACTTCTTTAAAAGGGAAACATGGAATACATTATGGACTAGAATGTGGCTGGGCAGGGCTAGTTGGTAGGCCATTGCCCTGATTTTGTCCAAAATGTGGAATGGGCCACAAAACCAGTGGGCCAACTTAGCACACTTTCGCCACCTCAACGTAGTTCTCTTTGGTTTAATCTGCACATACGCATGATCACCAACCTGAAATTCTCTGTAATTTCTCCTTTTATTAGGGTACAAGTTCTACTTGTCTTGGGTAGCCTTCAAATTTTGTCGAACCTTTTTCATAGTTTTATCTATTTCCTCCAACATATCTATTCCTAATATCATTTTATTCTCCTTAATATTCCAGATTGCAGGAATGGTACATTTCCTTCCATAGAGTACTTCAAAGGGACTCATTTTAAGTAACAAGTGATAACCATTATCGTATGTGAATTCTACCAGATGTAGATACTCTTCTCATTTCCCAGGTTGCTGCATCACATACATGTGCAACATGTCCTCTACCACTTGATTCACTCACTCAGATTTATCATCAGTCTGGGGATCATAAGTGGTGATGAAGTGGATTTGTGTACCTAATTCAGTAAACAATGCTTTCCAAAAAGTAGAAGTGAACTTAACATCCTAATAAGAGATTATGACTTTTGGCATACCATGTAACATGAAAATTTCCTTCATGAATATATCGCTATTTGAGCCATTTGATATGTGGATTTGACAAGTATGAAATGAGTTGTCTTGATCAATTTATCTACCACAACCATAATTGAATCATTTTGTCATTTTGATCATGGTAATCCCATTATAAAATCCAAAGTTATAGTATCCCATTTCCATTCAGGAATGGGTAGCGGCGGTAGTAATCCAACGAGGTGCTGGTGTTCTGCCCTGACTTGCTAACACTCTAGATATTTAGCTAGATATTTGTCAATATCATTTCTCATACCAGGCAATCGTAGGCTTTCTCGATAGCCATCAAGAGCTTTTGATAGCCCAGGTGAGAAGCATAGGGGCTTTTGTGAAATTCATCTAAAATACTTTTCTTTAGAAACAATTGATTAGGTATGTAAATACGATTTCTGAACAACAATAAGTTTTCATAGTTAATGCTATATTCCCTTTGCTTTGCTGAGCATTGTGCAGATTTTACTTACTGCCATAGGTAGTTGTATTCAAGATCCACAAAATTAAGTTCAATTTGACTAAAATAAATCTCATAAATGTGGTGCAACTTCCTACTTAACACATCTACCACCCTTTTTTCTTTTCATTTCAAATGCTTGATTTCAAAATAAAATTCTCTTAAGAATGTAGTCCATCAAGCTTGGCACGCATTTAAGGTAGGCTAATTGAATAATCTAGTTAGGCTATTGTGGTTTGTTTTGAGCAGAAATATTTTCCCCAACAAATAATGTTGCCATACTTTTAAGGCGTGCACCACCACAGTTAGCTCCAAATCATAAGCATAATATTTCTATTCATGTTCTTTGAGTTTACAGGATTCATAAGCGATGACCTTGTCATTCTGCATTAAAACACCACCCACACCTTCTTTGCATGCGTCTATGCAAACTATAAAATCCTCTTCGGGATCTACAATCTTTAATACCAGAATTGTGGTGAGCAAATGCTTCCACCTATAAAAACTTTCTTGGCAGGCTTCTGACCATTTGAAAGCTATTCCTTTCTTTTAGAAGGTGAAGACACTAACCAAAGCCATGGAGAAGGATGTCTCGTACTTTATGTTTGAAGACATCTTCGTCTAGTTTGGCATACCTAGAGAGATATTCACAGACGGAGGGCCACAGTTCACATCTCATAAGATCCGGGAGTTGGTTGAGAAATATAAAATCCATCACAGAATCACAACGCCTTATCATCCACAAACAAATGGCCCTGTAGAAAGCACTAACAAAGTCATTGAGGGGATCCTTACTAAGATTGTGGCCAATCATCGAAGAAATTGGGTTGACAAGCTTCCAAAAGTGTTATGGGCATACAGGACTACATGGAGGAATACCACTGGATTCTCACCATATGAACATGTCTATGGTAAGAACCCTTTACTCCCCATTGAATTTGAAATTAAGACACTAAGGACAACATTGCAGGTCAATTTGGATTTGGCTACAGCACAAAGGCAGAGATTGAACCAGCTTAATGAATTGGAGGAAAAATAGTTAGCTACTGTCCAACAAATATAGATTATTCGGCAGCAAAGAGCGAAGTGGAACGACAAATTTATAAAGAATAAGCAGTTCTAGAAAATATATTGGGCTCTCTTATATGACTCAAGGTTTAAAGACTTCATGGGTAAGCTCTGCACTAGATGGCTAGGTCCTTATGAGGTAGATCCAGTCTTTGACAATGGGACTATAAATTTGGTGACCATTGACAGTGCAAGGACACCATTACTTGCAAATAGGCACTGTCTTCGGTTGCAACACAAACCTACCTCGAAGGATTCATTTGTCAACATTGTCACAAATTTGGATCTACAGGTTACGGGAATAAGGGAAAGCCCCCCTTGTGCTTCAAAAATTTTAATTTTTCCAATAAGTGTAACAACTGGAAACCACCTAGTGGCGGCTGTTACACCTTCAAACTTTCAGAAAAAAAATGTAATAATAATAATAATATGGATGTGAAAACATTTCTCTTGTGTGGACAAACACTTTTGTAGTAGTTGAAAACCACCTAGTGGCAGTTGTTACACCCTTTGTAACAAAATTTGTTATTCCAAACTATATCATGCGATAAACGTTGTTACATGATCTTTTCTTCTTTATCTTTTTATAGAAATTAAACTAATAGATATCAGTCATCTTGGTTGTTACATCTGTAACAGCCGACGACTTCACAGGAATAAAACGAGATATCTTATTGTAATAAATAGCCAGAACACCACCATGATACTTGTCATCAGAATTCAGTTCGCGTGTCTCGCTGCTCGAGTACGATCCCATGTCGCGTCATCCATTACTTCGCCCCACATCACCCAGTTATGTCATCAAAAAGGTAATATTCAATTGTTTTTTTTTTGTAATTATGGAAACTTAACATGACTATTAACGGTCAAGGATGGCTGTCATAATTAAGCTGGGGGAAGCGAATCATATTGCAACATGACCATCGCATGATTTGTAATTATTTGAAAAATCTAGAATTAAGGCATGTGACCTGGTGATTATTATTACTTAATCCTGAATCATACCAAAAGGGTAAGTGCACCATCAACGAGACCTCCCCATGACTCACCATTAAGGAAAAATTCATTGTGCAGTATGAACCATGCGTGCCAAATCCTAATCCAAAATCTTCACTTGTGACACCCTGCTACCCTACCATTTACCCCTGCTGAAAGCGTTGAATCCCCATTCAGAGTATTCAGAGAGGAGGAAGATAGCAGTGAAGGCTTAAACAACTAGAGTGTTCATCAAAGGGATGGATAAGTAGGTGAAACATCACTGAATTTAATAAGCTATGGGAGGAACAACAATACGACATGATCCAGGGTCTACAGAAGCCCTGGAAGATTGCCCTGGAGCATACTTGGTTTTCAAATATGCAGGCTCGTTCAAATTATTCTAGAGACTGAAAGGATTAGACAATGGTATAGCCATGGAATTTGAAAAGAATCTACAAAGAAACCAGATGGAAGTCAGAGGGTTGAAATTGGAGGTCACGAAAGAAGTTATTGCTAGAGAAACAGGATTGCCAATAGAAGGGAAGAGATGGTGTACTATGAAGGTTAATGACTCCTCCCTGAAAGGGGAATTTCTCCAGGAAAGTGAGTAGCTGGTTAAGAAAGGTAGGGGAATTGATAGACTTTCACTCCCCTAGCCATGGGCAAATGTTCCTCTCTTCCTCATTAAGTACATTACTTGTGAGGGAAGGGAAACAATTGTGTTTAATGATCATTTTCCATTGTTGAACCATCTCCGACATCTGCAGTTGATTAGCCTTCGTTATTTCTTGATGGTAAATATTAGGTACATGGCCGTGGCTGTGAAAATGACTGCACATCCAGAAACATGTGTTACTAACCATGGCCTTATTAAAGTCATTGTGTTGGATGCCTTGAGACAACAGGGCAAGAATTGGGAAGAGTTCATGTGGAAAAGGCCCAAGACCACTCATAGAAGGAAAACAAAGACGGTTGGGGAAACTCTAGAGGTGACAAAGGAGAAACCCCAGTCCTCGACAGTGAGGGTCAGCAAGAAGACAATTGATAAACTGATTGGCAATAGAAGGCCGAAGCAGAGAATAAGCATTAGCGGGCACCAAGAGTCCCCATCCATTTCGAGAAAGAACAAAGAAGTAGTCAAGCAGAAGGACGAGGAGTAAGCTCAGCCAGAAAGACTTATTTCACTTGGTAAGAGTGAAACTCATTCTTTGTTGTTGAAAATTGAAATTTAAAAAAAAAAGAAATTAAAGAATTGAGGGAACAACTAACAGTAGGAAAGGCAGAGCCAAGAGCCCCGAGGCTAGATGATACTTTGGCAGGGGCCATGGACAAGGCCAGAAGGGGTGAAATCCTGGGCACTCTGTGCGTAGCCTATGCCGAGAAGTTGGTGGAAGAAGGATTCAAAGTATATGCAGCAAAAACTACCTCGAGGGGGCCTCAAACTAAAATATGGGGAGTTCTTACACCAAAGCGTGTCAAGGACATTGTTGCTACACAAGAATGAGCAACCGAGATAACACAATCCACGGAGAGTGATCAAAAAATGGATACACAGGAACCCTTGGCTGACACTGTTGTTTCGTTAGAACCAATAGTGGAGGGGGAAATTAGCGAATAGGAGGAAGAGAAAGATAATATACATGAGCCGACGATCAATGTTGTTGTTACACAAGAACTAGCAGAAGATACTGAAGCTAGTACGTAGGAAATCGATGAAAATAAGCCTATGGATATCAATGCTACCACACAAGAACTAGCAGTAAAAATGGAAGTTGACAAGGAAGGTAAAGAAATTGTGATAAAACCCGCTGACGAAGTTGGTGTTACACAAGAACTAGGAGTCGAGGTGGACAATTTTGCCCTCAGGAGGCTGCTACACCCTCAATTGATAGTGCATGTGGAAGAACGTAGGGTCCTGATGAAGGATGGTGTTCTGAGAAATTGTTGTTATTGGGAGAGCTGCAAAAGTGGAAGCAGTTGGCGCTCTCTCTACAGGAGGGATTGATTCCACTCAGGATGCATAAAAGAGTGATGGATTCCCTTAGAGAAAAATTGCTAAAAGAAGAGTGGGAAAGAGAAGAGGAGGCATGGATGCATAAAGAAATTATGAAGAAAAAGGATGAACAGCTGCATCAACTGCATTGGGAGGTCTCCGACTTGACATTTGATAAGACCAAACTCCATGACCTTGCTCTAAACCTTCTAGCATGCAGGTGGTCGTCCCTGTCATACCCTATGTTCCTGTGGAAATGTTACTACTTATTCCAATTAAGGGTAGTTTTTGAGAACAGATCCTATATGGGTTCTTTAACTTGCACCTTTTTGGAAATTTTCCATTCCTCTGATTTTGATGATCAGAATTTGATGTGCGAGATTTTCTTGCAAAAATATGATGTGCGAACATGTGAGTACAAGGATGGTGGTCAGTGTCCTTTATTTCATGGGATACTTGTAGTTGCGAGCATTCCTCTCACTTATGTGGAATTAGATAGAGTGGCAACTAGCCAAGAAAATAATAGAGACCAACGAGGAAAAGACAACATTGTGGGTCACAGCTGAACCAGGAATGGATTACGAACTCTGGCGAGAGTTCAAGTAGTTCCTCAACAATCGAGAAATCAGGGATCAATAAGCCATTTACAGAAGAAGAATCGTGAGGATCTGCCTAAACTTGTCTGCAAATATGAATATCCAAGTCCTAGTAGGATGTCTCAACCACACTGAGGCCTGTAGTGGAGAATTGGAGGAAGGAGATCCATTTGAGTACAATAACTTTGTGACTATTGTTACACGGGTGCCAGAATATGCTCATATTATGTTGACACTCGGGGCGTTCTGGATTAGCCTCAGGTTCAAATTCCCTTTGATATGGTTTCCATTGGAGGAGTATCATCCTGATTATTAGTTATGTGATTATAAAGAAGAATCTTGGCCACGTGATCTAATGGCCGATCAAGGATTTAGAGCTCCGGGAAATGATACTATTAGTTCCTGAGATTTTGCATGGGGACATGCAGTTTCTTCAATTGGGGGGAGATGTTGGGTGTGGTTTTTTACCTATTTTCTACAGATTCTTTCCCTTGTTTTGACCTTTCTATCCTCCAAGCCTGTGCCCTTATATGACCAAACTCCCTTTTTTCTTACCTTTTTAATCAATTTTACTCTCATGTTACTTTGTTATATTTTACCGAATAATACGTGGCTTTATTCCTTTTTGTGGCTAACTGGGAGAGCATTAAAGAAGTATTTTGGGAAGTCTATATTTTTAGGTGTTGACTCGTGAGAACAAAGTTATCCATGAGACAGGCAACAAGGATTAACTATGGGAAAGGGTAGAACAGTTCGTTGTTACACCCTGAGTGTTGTTACAGGTCACTGCTACACAATTGCTGCTATTACAGATCGCTGGTACACACTTGCGGTTGTTGCAGATTTCTGTTGTTACAGATTGTTGTTACACATTGGATGTTGTTACACCTCATGTTGATCTGCCGTCACACCAATAGTGCTGTCGTCAGTTATGCCGCATCATCCTGAATCACCATTAGCTCAATTCTTTTGCACCGAAGCTGGAAATGTGGGTATTATTCCACATAACAGCTGTCAATAGTAGGGATTGTTTATTTTTGAAGCAACAAGACTCCAATAGTTGCAACTGATGTATATTTATTTATCAGTAGCTTGTAACTTCTTTATTTTTGATCAGCATGAGAATCAGGAGATTCTCATGACTGATCTACTTCTAATTTTCGAGTTGTAATAGTTATAAAAGACTCGACTTTTTATGTATCAGGGGACAACATATAGAAGAGTATTGTTACTCTATTTTTGTAATTTTGAATTTATTTTAATATCAATTAGCATGGTGATGTTTTTATTGCTTTCCAACTTATTCTTTAATCACTTTCATGTTCTTCCTACGCCCTACTTAGTAGGAAGGGCCCTCCTCTTTGGCAGGGATTGCAGTGATTTAGGTAGTGTACTTTTCTAGTTTAGTTCATTGATTTATGGCTTCTCACTATTGTTTTACAAATCGTGGATTACATTCACTGTTGTTTCTATTTATCTTATGATGTTACACTGACTTAATCAACAGAGCAGTAGTAACCAGCTAGAATAGATGTTAGTTCTTCTGTGGCGTGCCCTTAGTTTAATAGTTGCGAGTTGTGATTTGATTCCATAGAGTGTTTTTTTAATCTACATGCATGGTTTGATTCAGTAATTTAGATCAGCGACATCTTTCACAGTTTTTTGCATTTTCTTCTGCTTGGCTGGAGTGTATCAGCACAGATAATGCGAACTCCATTGAAACACCAAGACCTACCCATGGTTGAAAATTAATGTCACAGCCTGAGTCAATTAAGGTTGATTAAAACATCACTACAACTATTCCTAAAATTTTAGACTTGTGCCATCTAAATGATTGGACCTGTGGCAGAGGATCTGTGACATGTAAACCTTTAAATAGTGACAAATTCAGACATGTCTGAAGTGACATATAAACTTGTGCTTGTAAAAAGACTTCTGGAAGCTTGTTAAGCATTGTTTGAAGCAACCTAGTGATAGATCTAAAGGAGCCTTTTGGCTATTTTTGGAATCATTTGAGGACAACATTGGAGCAGAAATAAAAGTATCGAAGAGCAGATCTAGAGGAGATGTTGATCCGTTTGTAGGTTTGTTGAAGAAGACATTTTGGAGCATTATAGTGACATATTTTGAAACAATCCTACAATCATCTTAGAGCAGCCTAATGACATCTTTCGGAGAAACCCACTGACATCTTTAGAGTAGACTAAAGACAAATTTTGGAGCAATCTAAAGACATTTGTTGGACACATCTTACAACAGTGTTGAATTCATATTATGGTCCTGTTTTAAAGGCATATTGTGAAGAAATAATTGAAGAATTTTGTGTTGACTTGAAGACTATGTTGGAGCAGATTTGTTGAAAACTTATTGAGTTAATATAGAGAAGGCATCTTTTTTCACATTTGGAACAATATTGGAGACAATCTTGAAAGAATTATTGGATTTAACTTGGAAGCAACTTGGATCATTAGTAAAGGTATTTTGGAAGAACTGTCGAAGATATTCTTGGAGTCAATCTCTTGGACTTTTGAGCATTCTTAAATTTTTTGAGACATGCTTGGAGACCATGATGCCCAAGCCATCATGAGGCAACCATGGAGAAATTGTTTGGGTACGATGAAGAGAAATGGTGATAACTTCTAAGAGAACAAGGTTGTCATTGATGACGAGACATGGAGACTAAAGTGAAGACATTGCTAAAGATTGACACGGCTCGTTGAAGAAGATATTGGGAGCCATGAAGTATAATAAATTATATTCCTTGAAAAAATGAAGCGATAGGGTTGGAACCCTTGGGATTGGTGCCTCAAAATTAACAAGGTTGGTGCCTTGGAAAGTCCAAGTTCATGCTTGGAAAATATAGGATTGGTGTCCTTGGAGTTGGTGCTCCTAAACTCAAGGATAGTGCCTTGGATAAGATAGGGTTGGAGCCCTAGAGGATCGGAGTCCTCAAGAAACAAGGTCGGAACCTGTACCAAAGAAGGGTTGGTGCCGTATGGGTTAGAGTCTCTAGACGCAAGGTCAGTGCCTTGAGAATATAGCATTGGTGCCTTAGAGGTTTAAGCCTCACAAAAGTCCGAGTTGGTGCCTGGCAATAGGTTGGAGCATGGGAGACTGAAGATCAGTGTCTTCATCTAGGATTTGAGCCCTATATATATTGTACTTGATTCATTGTAATGATTATATTAATAAAATAATTTATTCCTATTGTTCATTTTGTGTTCTAAATATAAGTGATTTAACTGGTAAAATTTACAATTGAAAAGGAATATTGATTCACCCTCCATCTCAGTATTTCCAACATAGCTCAAAGCATCCATGCAGATGGGATGAGAGCCTCCCTTATATTCAGCACAACTATAATCGGGCTCTCCACTGCTCGACTGGCCACAACCCTTTTCAGGTAGGATTGGGATTCCAACCTTATGTCCTATTGTTAAAATTGGAAACTAAGGCCAAACTCCATGTGGGTCATCTTATTCATGGCTGATAATATTTCTATTAGATTCCTCTCATCGAGAGGTGTAGGATAGATCTAAATATCATACGATTCTGATAAGTATTTATGGAGATATGAGTTTATTTGATTATGGAATTATTATCAAGCCGACCTACAACTCATGTAGGCTCAGAAGCCCAACAGTCGCATCTATTCAAACATCAATAGTTGTGTATAAATATAGGAGGAATTTTCCTCATTTTCACTCACTCATCTCATCACATCTCTCTCTCTCTCTTGCACAGAAAAGAGGTTCTTCTCTACTGCGCAGGAAAGAGACTCTCTTTCACACATGTGGAAGGAAGCTGTTGAACCTGAAGCTGCAACTGTAGATCCAAAATTTGACCAGCGTTGACCATCAAACCTCCTATTCTGAACTGCATTGTAGGTCCATTTGGACCTCCTCTGAAGGCCACATTTTTTGGTGGTGGAATCAAGCCGATCTGATGGTCGATTTGCGAGATATCGTCTACCCTAGTTTTGATGATGAAGCCACTAATGTTGATGCTGCTAATCTAGGGTTTGCTACTGCTGATATAAATCAGATTTATTGTACTATTTCTCTCTGCTAAATTATTGAAGATAAAAGAATATTTGATCAAAGGGTTCCCCCACACATTGTGGGGTTTGTCCCTGGCTAGCTGCCACATTTTGTGTCTCTTATATTGGCTTGTTTTCTGTTGATCATTTAATGTTCTATCTTCACTTTACTTATGTACATGTGATTGCTAATCTATGAATAATAATAAGAAATAAAAGTAAATTGTTGTAAGCATAGGACATACCATAACATAATATGGTATCGGAGCTGAGGTAAAGGCAAAGCCCGAGCAAGAGCAAGAGCAATCACCGAAGGGAACATTGACAAGGCTATCCTAGATGAACTATGGGGTCGTCAACACTCTTTCCTACCAAAGATAAGCTCCTTGAGAAAGCTGACTATCATGGATGGAAGATGTCTATCGATCCAACCCTAGAAGATCAAGGAGTGTTGGACCATGTGAGAGGCAATATTGTTGAGCCTCCATCAGATGCATCTATTGCTGTCAGGAAAAAATGGAAAACCAGAGAAGTGAGAGCAAAGAATATCATCTGGGACACGATGGAAAAGCACTTGGTGGCCTACATATCTGACCTGAACACCTCCAAGGAAATCTATGATAAACTAGTGAGTTTATTTAAAGTTAATGACGCAAATCAAGTTTTGTTTCTTAGAAATAAGCTGAAGGAAATTAAGAAGGGTAAAGATGAGAGTATGCAAGCATACTTCCTAAGGATCATTGAAGTCGGAACGATCTCTTTTCTATTGGGGAGACTATTACTGAAATGGCACTCACGACTCTTAGAGGATTACCATACGAATGGTACATTTTCAGGACTACTCTTCTGAACAATAATGTAATTCCTGGTTTCGAGGAATTAATGGCTACATGCATTCAAGAAGAAACAAAGGTAGAAGAGCAAGAAATACCCATGCCTAAAGGTCCTCCTACTACCTTTAATTATTGTGCTAAGAAAAGAAATAATTCTGGGACTAAATCAAAAGGAAGGGCTGGACCTAAGGGTGGAAGAAAAGGATGATGCTACATTTTCAATAAAGCAGGTCACTATGCAAGGGAATGCCCTGATAGAAAGAACTCACACCAGGATGATGTTTAAAATCCATCTGATGCCAATCAAAGGAATGAAAAATTCAATAGCAAAGGTAAGAGGAGTGTTGGGAATCAAGGAAGAGGACAACCATTCAAGAAGGCTAGAAATTCCAGGATGTATTAAATGCACCAGACCTCAAAAAAAACCTGGTGTCCATCTCAGCAATGGATGACAAGGGCTACAAGGTAACCTTCAACAATGACAAGGTACGTATATGGAAAAATAATGTTAAAGATTCCTTTACTCTTGGGTTTTGTGTTGATTCACTATATCAGGTCAATGGAAGTCCGCTAGGTGTCATGTCTTATGACACATCTCTTCAGTCTGAACTTTGGCATCAGAGGTTTTCCAACCTTCATTATAAATCTCTACCTGATGTAAGACAAATGGTGACAAGGATGCCCGAATTCCGAGTAGAGAGAGAAGGTGTATGTCCATGATGTGCCGAAGGAAAGCTCAAAAGGGGACCATTCCCCTGAAGCCAAAGCAAGGCCTTTGATATATTACAGTTGGTTCACTCAAGCATATCTGAGGCTGGCATTAAGATGGAGATTACTACACCACATACTCCTTAGCAGAATGGTGTGGTAGAAAGGAAGAACCGTACGCTTGTGGCAGTTATCTGTGGCCATGCCCCATGATCAAAGACTTCCAAAGTTTCTATGGGTAGATGATGTAACAATGCCTAATGTGGAGGAACCTTTGGATCCTATGTATACACCTGAGCCTTCCTCTTCTAGGAAGAGGCCTACATGGCTTAGAGGGCTACTTGACGATGCTGAAGGACATGCTACACCCTGAGGAACCTTACATGAAAGTAAGAAACCTAACAGGTATCAAGGATACCTGACCATCATGAGCACGATCATACAAAATGAGCCTTCATCATTCTCAAATGCCCTCAAGCATCAAGTATGGAAGGATGCTATGACCGAAGAATATGAGTATATTATGAAGAATGATGTCTTGGAGGTAGTTACCAGACCCCAGGACAAGACAATTGTCGCTTCTAAATGGCTTTACAAGATAAAGCATGCAGCAGATAGGAAGTACGAAAAAGTATAAGCCTCATTTTGTTGCTCGTGGTTTCTCCCATAAGGAAGGTATACACTATGATGAGATATTTGCACCTGTTTCCAGATATACGACCATCTGCTCGATCATAGCCCTTGCAGCTTCATAAGGATGGAACCTACATTAGATGGATGTCAAGACCGCGTTCTTGCATGGTTCAATCAAGGAAGAGGTCTACGTGGAGCAACCCAAAGGATTTGAGATTTATGATCATAAATCTCATGTATTAAGGTTCAATAAAGCTCTCTATGGGCTAAAGCAAGCACCCGGAGCATGGTATGAGAGGATCAATAGCTACTTGATGAAGCTGGGATTCACTAAGAGTGAAACCGATCCTAACCTCTACTTTAAGGTTGAAGATGACAAACCTCTCATACTAGT
This sequence comes from Pinus tabuliformis, assembly GCA_031772625.1. Taxonomy (NCBI): domain Eukaryota; kingdom Viridiplantae; phylum Streptophyta; class Pinopsida; order Pinales; family Pinaceae; genus Pinus; species Pinus tabuliformis. Next base: position 415,764,898 of record CM062806.1, on the reverse strand, counting down.
GCTATATGTGGATGACCTCTTTCTAACATGTGCAGACCCTCTCATTCACAATTGTAAGAGGGAGTTGGCTTCTGAATTTTAAGTGAAGGACCTAGGACTAATACTCTATTTCTTAGGACTTGAAGTGTGGCAGAAGCCAGGAAAAATTTTCCTATCTCAAGGAAAATATGTGGTAAAGATATTGGAAAGATTTGGTATGGTGCACTGCAAGCCTATGACTACTTCGAGGATCTTAACTTTCAGAAGTTATATAGTACTGATGTTGAACCAGATTCGAGAAATGCCTATGAATTTCATAAACTCATTCACGATGATGTTCTTATTGAACCTCCGTCCAAACATATGTTTTGTAGTTAACATTGTGAGCTCGTATTTGGTTGAGCCTCACTAGATTGATGCCAAGAATATTTTGAGATGTCTTTAGGGCACAATCGCTCACAGATTGAGATACACTGCCGGAAATATGAAACTGCATGATTAATCAAATGCTAATTGGGTAGATAGTGTGGTGGACCGTAAGATCACTTCCGGGTGCTATTTCTCGTTGGAATCTGGTTCGATATCCTGGATGAGCAGGAAGAAATAGTTAGAGGTTTTGAGCACCACCGAAGAAGAATATATTGCTGCTAGCATTGCCTCCTATGAGGCAGTGTGGTTGTGAAAGCTCTTCAGTGAGATCTTTGGATTTACATTGGATACCACCATGATCCTATGTGACAACCAGAGTGTGACTCATCTGTCAAAGAATCTCATATTTCATGATCACTCCAAGCATATCGATATCAGGTATCACTATATTTGAAATATGGTGCAGCAGGGAGCTATAAGGCTCCAACATATTGGTACAGATGAACAAGTCATTGACATTCTGACAAAGCCCCTAGGGAAAGTAAAATTCCTGACTTTTTGAGAACAACTTCGTGTTGTTCTAAGATGCTCTGATGAGGGTCCCATATGATGCATTGAGCTCTGGGAGCTCCAAGGGGGTGTGGGGTACTTCTTGGAGTGACATATGACCATAGGATGATTCACCATCCCCTGGTGGTATACATGTACACCCTGTGGCGAGTGTGTAGTAGGATGATTGGTTCTCCTGTGAGGTTTGGATGATGTGTTCTCCATGATAACTATGTAGCGAGATTATTGGTTCTCCTGTGAGGTCTGGATGATGTGTTCTCCATGACGACTATGTACCAGGATGATTGGTTCTCCTGTGAGGTCTGGATGATGTGTTCTCCATGACGATTATGTAGCAAGATGATTAGTTCTCCCATGAGGCCTGAATGATGTGTTCTCCATGGAGATTGTGTAGTAGGATGATTAGTTCTCCTATGAGGACGAGATTGATTAAGTTCTCCTGTCAAGGCATCCTACCCATGCAGTCAGGGACTCATGGGAAGTACCTCTCATCTGATCAATGAGTAGGGAAATGAAGTTAAGGACCATAGTAGTACCAATGGATGCATCATTGTATCTACCATACTCCCTACGCTAGGATGACCTTCATTGATTTGGGATCAATGATACTGGTCTTGGACCAGTGGTAGGATATGTACCCACTATGATGCTGAATTCAGGTCGGTTGAGACCGGTCTGGGACCAGTGGTACATACTCTGAGATTGACCTAAGGTCAGTGCAGTACTGGTCTAGGACAAGTGAGAGTGGTACATACTATGACGTTGACTTCGGGTTGATTGAGACTGGTCTGGGACTAGTGGTACACTCTTTGAGACTGTGATACTAGTCTGGGACCAATGCTAGGAGTGGTACCTACTATGACGCTGACTTCAGGTCGGTTGAGACTGGTCTGGGACCAGTGGTACACACTCTAAGACTGACTTTAAGTCAGTGGAGGATGATACTAGTCCGGGACCAGTGGTAGGAGTTGTACTCACTATGACGCTGACTTTGAGTTGGTTGTGACTGGTCTGGGACTAGTGGTACATACTCTAAGACTGACTTTGAGTCAATATGATACATCCTCGATCATTTCTTCTTCTTTGTAATTCAAACAAAATCATAGCAGAACAGAACAAAGCAGAGTAGAGTAGCACAGACTAGAGCAGTACCGATCAGTACAGGGCAGATGAAGACAAAGCAGAACAAGTAGAATAGAGTAGAGCAGGGCAAGGGTCAAGCTGTACAGGGTAGTGCATTTGATGGATGAATAGTAGCGACCGACAGACATATTGCATATGAAGTTCTCCTTAGTTGAGAGGGAGTGTTAAAATTGGAAACTAGGGCCAAAATTCATGTGGGTCATCTTATTCATGGCCGATAATATATTTATTAGATTCCTCTCATCAAGAGGTGTAGGATTGATCTAAATATCATCCGATTCCGATAAGTATTTATGGAGATATGAATTTATTTTGATTATGGAATTATCATCAAGCCGACCTACAACTCATGTAGGCTCAGAAGCCCAACAGTCGCATCTATTCAAACATCAACATTTGTGTATAAATATGGGAGGAATTTTCCTCATTTGCACTCACTCATCTCATCACATCTCTCTCTCTCTCTCTCTCTCCTGTGCAGAAAAGAGGCTCTTCTCTACTGAGTAGAAAACAGACTCTCTCTCACACATGTGGAAGGAAGTTGTTGAACCTGAAGCTGCAACTGGAGATCCAAACTTTGACCAGTGTTGACCATCAAACCTCTTCTTCTGAACTATGTTGTAGGTCCATCTGGACCTCCTTTGAAGGCTGCATTTTTTGGTGGTGGAATCAAGCTGATCCAACGGTCGATTTGCGAGATATCGTCTACCCTAGTTTCGATGATGAAGCCACTGATGCTGATGTTGCTGATATAGGGTTTGGTATTGCTAATACAAATCAGATTTATTGTATTATTTCTATCTGTTGAATTATTGAAGATAAAAGAAGATTTGATCAAAGGGTTTCCCCACACGTTGTGGGGTTTGTCCCTGGCTAGTCACCACATCTTGTGTCTCTTGTCTTGGCTTGTTTTCTATTGATAGTTTAATGTTCTATTTGCACTTTACTTATGCACAAGTGATTTCTAATCTATGAATAATAATAAGAAATAAAAGTAAATTGTTGTAACCATAGAACATACCATAAATTTACACCTATTGATGCGGCCATGCCATTTGTAGCTATGCAGGTAGCTTCGAATCATGTCTAATCTGAAACAAATGAGGAAAATAGCTTCATTGAGCACATCCAACATATCCGCCAGCATGTCCATGACATTCTGGAGAAATTTAATGCCAAGTACAAGCAACGACATGATCAACATCGGGTTCCACACAAGTTTTAGGTGGGCGACAAAGTCTAGTTGCATTTGCAAAAGGAATGCATTACTAGAGCCTATCGGAAACTCAGACCACTCTGATATGGTCCTTACACCATTACCAAGGTTGTGGGAGACAATGCATTTGAGCTCATCATTCCCCCATTCCTTGGCCTACACCCAGTGTTCAATGTGGACCACCTTCGTCCATACTTTCTACAGTTACTAGGCACATCCGACATCGCAGAACAACTCACACCAATAGAGTTAAATCCATGGAACAAGCTACAACTGATCAAATCATGGACACACAGATCAAGCACACTCGCCAGCAGAATATCCAACTATATTGAGTTATCAAAGCAGGCCAACTCATTTGCCAGGGCAAGTGGCTCACCAGGGACCAAGTTCAGCAGAAGTTTCCTCATCTCATGGAGGAACTCAATGCAATGGGGACCATTTCTTCCTAAGGGGGGAGGAATGATCCAGGTGGATATTGGTGGCCACCAACCAATTCCACTTGGACCCTGTTAGGCCCTTATACTACTAGGGTAACCCCTTATTGTTATTAGTACAACCCCCTTATTATATTGATGTACCCATGTAGTTCCCATATTGTTACTATTGTTCCCTGTAGAAGTCCACTATTGTTCTTATTGTGCCCTTACATTATTATTGTTATGTCAGCTTTCATTATATTATGACCCCTTAGACTCCTATATATAGAAAGGAGGCCTTTTCATTTGTATCATCCAAGAATTGTTCATTTATGTAATGTAAAGGAGATTTCCCCCTCGAAGAGGTTGGATTTTAAGGTGTTCAACTATCTTTTCTATCTTTTTGTGAGCTGGTTTCATAACATTTGGTATTAGAGCTTTGGATTCTAGGGTTTCACTGCTCCAAATAGGTCATTGTGGCATTTTTTCTATAACTTGTTTTCTCCAACGTTTGAGAAGTGAAAAAAAACCCATTCGAGACAAAATCACACTAAAACTTGGGTCTGAAATTCAGAGCTTTTCCCACTATATTTGTGGAGATATGATCTGAGGAAGTTGGTCTTTTTGTAGACTCCTAAATTACATTCCAAACAGGTGACCTGGGGAAAATCGTAATAACTTTCTCTCTGAGCATTGGTTTGAAATTTTGTAAGAAGGTACAGAAAGAGAATGGGCTGTAGTTTCTTGTATATATTTTTCAGAGAAAAAGGTTGAAATGGTGATAAGTGGCACGTCATACAAGTTTGCTCTACTGAACTAGTCTATAATCAGGTCACTGTGGGAGATTTGGTATAACTCTTCCTTGGATAATCCAATTTGGATCAGACTAGTAGCATTGTAAAGAGGACACATAGGGCTATTGTAGGTCACAATTTCAGAACTAGAAGAACTGGAATTACAGAGTTATAGTCATTTCAAGATCGATCTCCAAAAATCAAGAAAAGGCAATATGAGGATGTTTGCTGGCAAGGATCCGGTAAATTGGATACTTCAGATGGAGCAATATTTTGATCTACATGGTGTACCATTGTTATAAAAGGTATTTATTGCATCTTCATATTTAGAACCAGATCAATTTTTATGGTATAAAGGGCTTTGTTTTTGTAAACAACTTGTTAAGTGGTCAATTTTCACGGAGGAAATGATAACATATTATGAGGATACAAAGAGCAACATCTTCTTTAGAGAAACACCATAACAATTGGAAAGAGTAAAAGGGCTTTGTTACATAGTGTAAAGTAAAATTATGGCAACAAGGAAGTCTACCCCTCACAACTATAAATATGGAAGTGTTGTTTCTCTTAGCATTCAACAACCTACAAGGGTTACACCACTGTCACAATTGGAAGAAAAAAGAGAAAAAGGGCTTTGTTACAATTGTGATAGCAAATGCACTAAAGGTCATAAGTGTGCTGAGAAGAAATTATTTTACATAGAGTATGAAGAGGAGGAAGAAAAGGATCAAGAAACATCAAAAGAAGAGGATATATGCCAACACCCAACCCCAGAGAAAGAAGAAATGAATCAAACCATATCTTGTAAAGCATTGGCAAGAATTACAAGTCCTCAAACTCTCAAGATAGAAGGACATATCAAGAAGAAAGAGGCTCAAGAAGTGAAAGATCACATCGAGAAAGAAGAAATGAATCCAACCATATCTTGTAATTCATTGGTTGGAATTACCACTCCTCAAACTATCAAGAAAGAAGGACATATCAAGAAGAAAAATGTTCAAGAAGTGAAAGATCACATCAAGCGTCAAGAAATGAATCCAACCATATCTTGTAAAGGATTGGAAGAAATTGCATTTCCTCAAACTCTAAAGGTAGAAGAACATATCAAGAAGAAAAAGGTTCAAGCAGTGAAAGATCACATCGAGCATCAAGAAAAAGTTCTCCAACTTTTAAAGGATAATGCCACTTTGGTGCAAAATCGAATGAAACAACAGGTAAATCAACATCATAGTGAAAAATGTTTTGATGTAGGTGATTGGGTATTTTTACTGCTACATCTCAAGCAAGCTATTTATGAGAAGGAAATGTTGGCAATACTACATGCACTTAAGAAATGGCGACCTTACCGAATGGGAAGGCACTTCAAGGTAAAAATGGATCATGATAGTCTTAAATACTTTTTAGAACAACTATTATCTTTAGAAGAATAGAAAAATGTGTCACAAATATGATGGGTTATGACTTTGACATCATCTATAGAAAATGGAAGCAAAATTTTGTTGTTGATGCACTATCAAGAAAGGATGAGGATCTGGAAGCATTATTTTGTGCTATTTCTATTATCCAACTAGATTGGATAAACAAAGCAAGGGATGAATGGAAGAACGACGAAGAAGTATGGCCACTTATTCAAAAGTTGCAAAAGATCCCAATTCAAACAATATTGCCATAAATTGAAGAGGAAGGAAAAATTATTGGAACTTGGAGCAATCACAGAAACAAGAACCCGACAACTACAAAATCGATCAATTTTGGAGTATCTCATCAAGTGGGAGAACTTACCCACTGAAGATTCCACATGGGAGGACAAGAATTTTATATAGAAGTATCAAGAGCTACTCAAGCATTGAGGACAACACTTTTTGAAGGAGAGGGGCATGTTAGGCCCTTATACTACTAGGGTAACCCCTTATTTTTATTAGTACAACCCCCTTATTATATTGATGTACCCATGTAGTGCCCATAGTGTTACTATTGTGCCCCATAGAAGCCCACTATTGTTCTTATTGTGCCCTTACATTATTATTGTTATGTCGCCACTGATTATATTATGACCCCTTAGACTCCTATATATAGAAAGGAGGTATTTTCATTTGTATCATCCAAGAATTGTTCATTTGTGTAATGTAAAGGAGGTTGCCCCCTCGAAGAGGCTGGATTCTAAGGAATTCAACTATATTTTCTATCTTATTGTGAGCTGGTTTCACAATAGACCCCCACTATTGTTTCTTTCAATTTTTCAATTTCCTTAATTGTAGAACAGTTTACTATTTTTAGCAATTTTTTGGGTCTTAAATTTTCGGAGCCATTTTGAGGCCCTAAATGACATCTTTTAGGAATTCTGGGAGCAACGTGGGTCCATGGACCAATTTTTCTCATCCCAAAGTTGTCATCCTCAGATAGATATTTCTAATGAGGTATTGTGCATGTCAAACGGAGATCGTATGCCAAAGTTACTGGTTGAAGGGAAAGTACCCCTAGAGTCCTTTGGGCTGAGACTCTACCAGACTGAAAATTGCTTATACAAAGAAACACACACACACAGCCATCTTTTTACTTTTAAGCAAATTCTAATGTTTAGGGTACATACCTAAGGTCCTACGTCCGAGAAGACCGTTAGGGTGCAAACCCTTCTTGGAGTTCCCTTCTTCTTTCTCTGACCTGCAAGACAAACAAATCAAAGAACTCAACAGTACATGTATAGAAGTTTATGTATAAATCATCTTTATGCTATAAAGTTAGTTATAAATAATCTTTAAGTAACTACTTTCATAAGAATTCAACACAAGAATCTCATAGGCATAAAGAAAGATTATTCGGGAACAAAGACGTGTTTCTTTATATATAAAGGCAAATAAAGTACATATATCGGAAAGATATCACCTGAACACCTTCAGCAGGCTCCAAGCAAGCTTCCTCCCGGATTCGTTCCAGCCTCCAGCCTTCAACAAGAGCTCCTTCCAAGTCTTACTCAATGATGATGTCAAGGATGAATGATCACCAATACACATGGAAACAAGGGTTTCCTATGCAAAATGGGGGAAGTGCAGGATGCACCAAGGACTTCAGACCTGGTCTAAGGGAAAAATCTCAGCATAATAATCTTGCTCTCCTTTCTCTCTCCCCTTGGCCTTCCCTTTGATGTCTTTTTATACCCTCTCCAAAGTAGTTTTTTAGTTAGGAGTTGGTTGGGAACAGTTGGGCCACGGGCACTAACAGGTGATCCAGCAGGTAAACCCGCGATCACCGCTCGAAAAAGAGGAAATTATATTTTTTTAAGTGTTTTAATAGATACACGCGGGTTGGGTATGACAGACCCGCGTGTACACGCGTTTAACACAGGGCAAAGTCGCGTACAGGGAATAAAACACTGTTTTTTAAATTTTTGGACCAGGTCTGGAAGGAGGGGTTGCCCTAGGCCATAAGTGCAGCATCACAAACCATAAGAGTGAGATTTGGAGCTATAACAGATGCCCCCTAATGTATGAGGTCAGAAGGGGAACATGATGGCCGAAATACATTAAGTAAGTACAAGGAAAGGAACTCTGCCGAAAAACCGAGGAGGACTTCACCAGAATTCAGCCTGCCAAGCCACCGAAAGGAGATCAGAAAGAAACACTGTCTGAGGCGGGCATACCCATGCTCAGGAAAAGTAAAGCATGTCCGCATATCAAGTACAAGCGGATCCACTAAGTATACAAGTATAAATGACTGTAAAAATACATAATGGATCATCTGATCATAATGAGTAAGTACATGTCTGAATATCACATATAAAACTGTCAATGATGCTGAAAGATGCAACGGATCACTGAAATCAAAGACTGATCCCATAAGGTACCAACTGAACATGATGGAATAGGATGGTACTACACTGCAAACTCAGGTGCCAGCATATAGAATGTCGCCATGACTGACTGCAACATATAAGGTGGAATGGTATCAACTAGCAGCAACAGGAGCAACTGTCAAGTGAACCAATGAATGCTGATACAACCTGAGGTCTTCACCGACCGCCGTGGTACATTTCTACACCATGGGAATAAATGATCTGAAGTCGACCATGTGAGAAATCGTTTGATTACCGGTCATTGATGTATACCGTTAACAAACGCGAGACTACTCACCGATAATGATAATGAGCGTCAAGGTACCCAGTACAATCTAACAAGTGTGAATAGATGAGCTGAAGTCGAACACCTGTAAGAATCTATCAATCAGGAGACAATGATGGTTTCCCACTGTCGATAGCGAGGAATCTGCCACTAATGACTGCAAACCCCAAGGTACTGCCAAATGGACTCTAGATCTTTGCCCCAGAGCAATGAGTCGGAGTCGATAGGGAAAGATCCGCTAGAAGGAAGGCATTAAGGCATCCTCCATCAATCTAGCGCGAGTGTAACCCGTAGGCCAATAATGTGGAAGGAATCGGACGAAAAAGATGTAGTAACCCAACCGAAAGTACGTTTCCGGCGTACACAAGATGTGGCTAGCGCACGGCAGAAACCCTCTGAACCAACCAATAATGAAAGCTGACACAGAGGCGAGGTATCCACCAATAGGGTCAAATGGAAACCAAGGTACTGCACGAATCCCAATGTGTGATAATGTATGCTGATGTCGAACACAAGGGAAACCACTCAGTCAAAGACCCATGATACTGATCGATGCTGAGCACAAGGTGACCTATCAATAATGAAAATAGGGCCAGGGTGCGGTCTCTAGGTCTGCCCTCAGAGCAATGTGTCGTCGTCGATAAGGAAAAGACCCGCCAGCAAGAAGTCAATGGGGACCTTCTCAAACCGGCACGAGTGAAGGACCAATATAACTGATGTGATGATAGACATGACACTGACAACCAGGGATGGCCGACTGAAAAAAGAGTCAAGAGACACCGCAGAAAGGCCGACTCAGGCTAACTTCCCTTGAACAAAAGCACGACTCAATGTGACTATGTGGCAGCATATAATGAATCTGTATAAGTTCGTCATGCAGGAGGCACGAACGAACCCTCCATATGATTGGAAGAGATAACCAATCGGGGGAGAACTGACTCGATAACAAGGTTATGGCTTACCTAAGTCAAACTAAATCCCACCCAAGCGGAGGAGACTTTGTTTTGAGTGCTTTGTTCAAGGGCGACACGACTGACTCTAGCTGCCAACAATAAATGGAAATAATGTCCCTGTTCCCGCTCTTTTTGGAATATTTAATTTTTTTGTCTTTTTCTGATAAGCCGGAAAAAGAATAAAAGAATGCTATGGTACAGTGGAAAGAACGAGTGTCGGTGAAACAGATGCTCTAGTTCCTGGGAAAGGAACGTTCCTATGCTCAATGCAGGGAGGTGAAAAACTGGTCAGTGACACTCAGAGGTATGTCCCTTCCACGGATCTGGGTATGTCAAGCTGCAGAGGTCAAGGGGATGCAAGGTTGATTTTTTGCAGACGTCATGGTCAAAAGTGGGCTTAAACACGAGTCCAAGTGAAGCCGGCTATAGGCCAAAAGGTGCAAATGGTCAACATGCAATGCAGAAGTACAACTCAACACACATAGGAGCCTCTAGGGTATAAGGCCAGAACGAAGCGAAGAAGCAAGGAAGAATGAGTCTTCAACGCATAAGTCATGGCGGGACTACAGAGGACTCCCGAGCCTACTCAAAACGAAGCAGCATGGGCAACAAATGTCAGTGAGGTGCTAACTAGGATGCCCATGTAAAAGGATGGCTCTACCATCATGTCATGATTTAAAGAATCGGCGAGTGAAAATGGCTTGCGAACCATAACATGATGGGGTCGACCCTACGGCAGATGTATCGGTCAAATGGAGGCTAGTATGCATAATGCAACGGAAAAATGGTGTCCCTAACCTATATGCCAGTGAGAACACGATACCTGCCATGACGGGTCAGCAGTCATGGAACCGTCTCGAACCGTCGAAAAATGTCCAAAATGTCCTGAAAAACAACTCAATCTCGACATTCCAAGCTCCCAAGTTAAAAGTGACATGAAACCAAACAAAATAAAATTTTGAAAAAAATTTTGCATTTTCAAAACTTATAAAAAGAAATTTTGGACTTACCATTTTCACCGTTTGACTTGGAGAGCAAATTGTGGAGCAAAAGGAGCAAACTTTCCCCGTGACTTATTCAACCGTTCAAACTTGCCGAAAACTTCCAGGTAAGCACTAAACTTGTCTTGCAATCAATTGTGATAGTTTTTAGGAAGTTTAATTAATGTTTCACCGTTAGATTTTTGCAAAAAATTGCTCTGCGGCGTACACGCGGGTTGGATGTATATAAATCGCGTATACGACGGCCCTACACGCGACTGTGTATAGGGTAAACCGCGTGTGCGCAGCGAAAAATTTTTATATAAAAAACTAATGGATGAATTTGATTTTTTCTTCCAGGATGACTCTCACATGGCGTGAAAGAGAGCACTCAGCTGTAGATAATGAAGTTATGGAGAATGATGAGGCATTAGATGCCTTACGGGGATGCGGATTGTTAAAATTCTTTAAGTTGCCGAATATGAAAGCAAATGTGCGTCTGCTCGAGAGACTTATTGATTACTGGGATGTCGAGGAAGAAGCTTTTATGATTGATCAAATGCCACTCAGGATAGAAGTGGAAGATATATATTTCATCACGGGCCTTTCCCGAAGGGGAGAGGTAGTCCACTCCCGGGGCAGGACCCGGAATAGTCTCAGCGTAGACGACTATGTACAACTTTACTGCCCAGGTCATCGGAAGGTCGGGAGTCAGATCTCGATCCCACACGTGGCGAGTTTGTCACTGCGGATAATCCTGTTCACCATAGCTCGAGTGAACGGGTCATCTTCGCTACATCAGGCATCACGAGTAAACATGAGCGTAGCAGTGGACTGTCTCACCACGGTGTTTGACTGGTGTACTCCTCTACTTGCCAACATGAAGGAGCAGCTTGCTTCTATCAGGAAGGGACAGACCAAGAACTTTGGGTACGGAACCATTTTATGCACATTTTTCTTCGAGAAGGTTCCTGCACTCCGCCCCAGGGTAGCAGTTCCCATCAGTAGTCCACGTGATCCACGTATGGGCCGGTGGGCTGACTTGATGAAACGTCTGGGGGGTGGGGAAGTGCCCAGGAATGCATTCGACGACGACTTTTTTGCTTGGTGGGAGCAACAGATCATCGCCATAGACGACTACCCCTATGCTGGACTGGATTTCCGAGGAGATCCTGACCTAGTGCTGCCACCAGATGCAGCATGGGGCGAGATCGGTAAGATTTTTTGATTTTTATGATTTTATGATTTTTAGGATTTTTCAAGCATAATGATGAACTTTGAAAAATATATTTTTTTTTGATGAGATTCAAATGACTGATATGATGATCATGTTTCAGACATTGGGCCTGTGCGACCAGATGGATTCCCACGGCACGGACGGCGTGGCCGAGGAGCCGAAGAGGCGGCTGCGGATGCGGAAAGGACCCTCGCCAACGTGCAGCGACACTTGGCGAGATTGAGCTATCAAGTACCGATGGCCGAGATAGAGGACCTTCCTCCAGATATGCAGCGTCATGTGGTTGGGATGCCACGTGACTGGGTTCGCGTTTTTCGGCGCGTGGCCAATGCTATAGTTAGTTATTTAGCTGCTCATCCAGAGCCGAGGCATTAGATATGCCTGACATGATTATGGGCATTTGAGTCCCAATTTTGTATATTTTTGGACACACATATGTACACTCGAGACGCTTTGTGATATATATATATATACAGTTTGACTTTTTGATGCATGATTTTATGATGATGAATGATTGATATGCCAGTCTAATGCTTGATTAGCGATAGAATCAGCTAACCAATTTTGAGATCTTGGAATGTGCAAATAATTAATGTAAATAAATGATCTTTGCAACAACCTCACCCTTAAATATTGGCGATATAATGATGGATCTCTAACCCGATAAATGTTATTTAACTGAGACACTATCAATTGAGAATCAAGATACACTACCAACGAGTCGATCCCGTAAGAGATTGCCTCGGATAATAAATTGATAACAGCTGTATACTCGGCCATATTGTTTGAAGCAGGACCGATACACACGCCTCTCGATGTCATCAACTGACCAGATGGGTAATAAAGTACCCAAGCTGCGGAAGCAAGATTCCGAGTGTGCCGACTAGCACCATCGGCGAATCCAAAATAAACCAAATCATCCATCAACACCTGCCAAAGCAGACCAAAAGTGCTGATATCAGAAAAACGCTCGATAAGATATGTACAAATATACATAAAATACAAAGAAGCCATTGCCTGGTAAAACTAAGCAAAATACTTCTTTAAATAGAGCCCATTTCGGGGCTCCGCCAGCTTGTTTCCTTCGAAATCAATTAACTCATACGATCCTTTTTCTAAGACTCGTTTGATAATGAAAGGACCGTACCACATAGGCTTGAATTTGCCTGCCCCCAAGGCGTCCTTATCTTGGTCATAGACCAAGACAAGGTCACCTTCAGAAAAAACACGAGGTCTGACAGACTTATCATACTGAGTTTTGACCCTTTTCTTATGGGCCTCATTCGTCGTGGCGGCATCTCGACGCTGCTCATCGAGATGTTCCAGATGAACTAGGCGCTCCTCGAGACTCGAAGTCTCAGGAAGAAGCTCGACAGCCAATTTCAGAGATGGAATTTCACATTCGACCGGAAAGATAGATTCCACCCCGTAAACTAACTGAAAAGGAGTAAAACCAGTAGCCGTTTTAACGGAGGTTCGGTATGCCCAAAGAGCCGGATACAACATAATGTGCCAATTGGACCGATTTTTATCGATTGTCCGTTGGAGTATCGTCTTAAGAGTTTTATTGACCGCCTCGACCTGTCCATTGGCCTGAGGATAGTAAGGAGACGAATGCTCTTGACGGAAACCTAATTTAAAAGCCAATTCGGACATTAGCTGATTTTGGAAATGACTGCCATGGTCAGTGACAATCTCTCTTGGGATACCGAATCTTGAGATAACTTGATTGAAAAGAAACAAAGCTGCCGTGTCACTGTCGTTCTTATAAGTAGGCATGGCTTCAGCCCACTTCGTGAAGTAGTCTACAGCCACGATAATGTACTTGTGATTTGCCGCTGAAGGCGGATTACAAGTCGTAAAATCAATACCCCACTTCGTAAAGGGACCGACGGTGACAACGGGAAAAAGGGGAGCTGGATGCGCGCGCATCTTGCGAGTAAAAATTTGACACGGGTGACAGCGTTTTACCGCTTCCACACAGTCCTTAAAGAGTGAAGGCCAAAAGTAGCCGGCACGTAAGATGCGCTGGGCTGTAGCAAGCCCGGATAGATGACCACCACAAGCTCCACTGTGGCAATCATTAAGAACAGACTCTGCTTCCTCTAAGGTTAAACAACGTCGAAGAATTGAATCAACCCCTCGACGGTATAAAGTGTCACCAATGATAACATAGTTTTTAGCCAGGTGACGTAACTTGCGACGTTCATCCTTGGAGGAAGTAGGGGGAAACTTCGAAGTCTGGAGATAAACAATGATATCTCCATACCAAGGGTCTTGTGAAGAGATGAGGAATATATGTTCGTCGGGTAAACTTTCCTCATAAACAACATCCTCTCCACAAGGAAGCTCAGAAATTAGCTCCGCGAAGACCATAGATTTCTTAGACTTGGCGGACAAGAACTCGAGGTCGAATTCTTGTAAAATGACTATCCATCTATTATATTTGCCCCCAATCACTCGCCTACTGAGGACAAATTGGAATGGATTGACCGCCGCTAAGACAAAAGTTTTGCGTAGCAAAATGTAATGACGGAGCCTCTGGACAGCATGGACTGCTGCCAAGGCCAACTTCTCAACAGGAGAATAGCGGAGTTCAGGGCCTATCAAGCCTCGGCTCAAATAATAAATCACGTGCTCGACAAGAGCATCGTCTTCCTGAACTAGAACCATACCAATGGTAGATTCTGCTGCAGCGAGATATAAAAGGAAGTCTCTACCGTAATCCGGTGGACTCAAAAGCGGGGCAGAGACTAATGCCTTTTTCAAAGCATCAAACGACCGCTGCGCAAAGTCGTCCCACAGGAATGGAACTCCTTTCCGTAGCAAACGCATGAACCCTTTAGTGATCTCGGCATAGTTTGCTATAAACCTTCTTAAGAAATTGGCCTTCCCTTGAAGACTTTGAAGTTGACGAATTGAAGACGGGGGAGGCAACTGAACTATTGCCTCAACCTTGAAGGGATCAACCCGTATCCCTTCATTGGAAACTATAAACCCTAACAACCGACCTGATGTAACCGCGAAAACGCACTTATTAGGATTCAACCGGATTTTGTAAAAACGACATCGCTCAAAGACTAATCGAAGATGACTAGGATGATCAGTTCTCTTTCGAGAACGAGCAGCGAGATCATCTAAGTATGCCTCGATGATATGTTTGATGTCGTGGAAAGCGTAAGACATGGCCCGCTGGAAGGTGGCTCCAGCATTTTTAAGACCGAAGGGCATCTTTCGATATGCAAAGGTACCCCAGGGACATATGAAGGCAGTCTTATGTTGATCCTCAGGACGAATAGAGATTTGATTATAACCTGAGAAACCATCCATAAAGGAGAAAATCGCATTACCCGCACACTCGTCAATAATTTGATCAATAAATGGCGTGGGGTAATTGTCTTTTGGACAAGCCTTGTTTAAGTCCCTAAAATCGATGCATACGCGGATTGTTCCTTGCTTTTTGTCCACAGGGACTGGATTCGAAACCCAATCCGTAAGAGGAACAGGGTATATAAAACTCGCCCTTAGCAGCTTCTCAACCTCAGCTTTGATAGCCGCTGCTTTCCTAGGGTTAACCGGCCGAAGCCTTTGACGAATCGGTTTTGCGTTTTCGTACGTCTTGATCTCATGTTGGACGATAGAAGGATCAATGCCGGGCATTTCCTCATAAGACCAAGCAAATACATCACGATATTCCTTGAATAGGTCGGTGTAAATTTGAATTTCTTCAGGGGAACACTCACTTCCGATGAAGATATTCTCGATGATGTTAGGATTTTTAGAGATGTTTATAGGTATCGTTTTTGAGATTACCGACATATTACCTTCAGCACGTGTGTGTGTTGGAGCCAAAGGGTTCGATACCGTACAAACATCACTACCAACGAGCTCGGAGAATCTAGATTCTACTTCCTGCAATGGAGGAAGAAAATATGAGCGATGGTGTAAGTCTTCCCAAGGTCGATCTATACCCATCATAATTTCGAGGATTGCTTCTTCAGAAGGTAGAACCGAATCTAAGCAGTCCAAGGCAGAGTTAGAATCAAAGCTCCAAGCGGGGGCCACATGACCATCTAGCTCCTCTTCGGAAAAGGGAGTAGAATGGTTATCTGCAGAGTCTACGATAGCCTGATATCTAAGCTCAGCTGCAGATATAGGAAACGCCATTCCATTAACTTGCCCTTCAACTAATGTGGTCGTAGGTGAAGGCAAGGTCCAAGGGTCGGAAAAATGATGAGTTCGGAAGAACCCCTCTCGAGAAGATTCCTTGGATGATGAAATAGCATTGATTCTTGCAAAAGGAGAGGGAAGATCAAACGTACCCATCAATGAGGAATACATCCCTACTCCTAAATTCTCAGTCGGCGGGCGAGGGTTATCCACCAAAGGAACAGTAGAGTCGGAGGTTGCTTGAGGATCGATTGGAGCATAGTCCAATTGATCAACCTTAACGATTTTCCCCTCATGAGGAAAGCAAATGACACGAAACAAAGTCGAAACAACGGCTTCCATCTCGTACACCCAGTTCCTTCCTAATAGGAGATTATAGTCTAGGTTAGCATCTACGACTTCAACTTCGATATTAACGACCTTCCCTCCAACACATATAGGAAAGGCCGGGATAATCCCATGCGGCTTGTGAGAATGGCCATCAAATGCAGTTAAGACGGTTGGTGAAGGAACAGCCGAAGGTGAACCGATAGCCTTCCAACAAGACATGGACATGACGCATGTGGAAGCTCCTTCATCTATAACGGTGCGAAAAATATTGATTTTCCGGTATGTTGACTTTACTTGAAAAGCCATATGATGAGGGAGTCTCTTTTTGACATTTGACATGTCAAAAGAGAGCACTAGAGAGTTAGCTGAATCGACTGCTCCAATGGCGGAAAGTAAAGCACTTCTCTGAGACGGACACGACTGGAGAACTTCCAAAGCGGACATAGCACATGGGCTTTGAGCCAAATCCTCCACAATGGAGTAATTTTGAGCAGCTCTAGCATTGGGGTTAATTGTCGCGCGTTTGGCGGAACCTTTCGGTATCCTAGGTACAGTCTCAACAGGAGGTCGCTCAATATGAAGGTCATTACTTCCGGGAACCGTTTTATCCTTAGATGTTTCGGCTTCACCATAATCACGTGACCGAGTAGTCACGTTAACGTTTGAACCCATCATAAAAACATTTGATGCTTTTTCCCCTTCCTGGTTGCCCCCAGAGGAGGTCCCAGGATTCGAATTCGCGCCAGCAAGAAGTTGCTGCCCTTGGGGAAATGGGTTAGTCAACACAGCTTGCGAACTAGAAGTCCCTTGCTGTGCTAACAAGCGCTGAGCGTCTTCGATTTTAGGGCAAAGATGAGTTAGATGGTCTCCACTGCATAACTTGCAAGGAAACTTGACTTTCTTTCTCGACTCACCCTTACCACCACCAGCGTTGTTGCCGGATTTATTTGCATCGGGCTTCCCATCCGAGTTCTTCTTTTTACCACGTCCTTTCTTTTTCCCATCGGAATTTTGATTTCCTTTGGGGTTATTGGATTGGACGGCGTTAATGGAAGAATTTTGGGAAGCAGGAGGATTAGACATTGTGACTTGGTTGTTAGGAGCAGTTTGTAATGACAACTGCTGCAATTGATTCAGCAAGTTCACTGTAGTTGAGTCTACAGACCCCACGATACCATCCGCATACGGACCTGGCTTTGGCTTAGCTAAATCAACCTTAGATCCAGGAGCATCTGGCAAGTACTTTTGGAGGATCCCAGACTGAGAGTAGATCAGTTCTAACTGCTGGGCCCTGAAAATGGCTTGCTCCTCAGAATAGACCCCAGACATGGAGACATCCTTGGAGATCTCAGGTTGCAAAGACTTCAAAAACCACTCTAGACGGTACTCCGGAGGGATTTCGGCTTTAATGAGCCTTTTTCTCCGTCTCCATTCCTGTATGTGATCAGAAATGTGGGTTGCCTTATCCTGACGAAAGGTAGCCAGAAGTTCAGTTCCGGCATCATAGCGGACAGGCAACTGAAAGTGATTCAAGAAGATATTAGCTAAGTCTGCGAACGATGTAAAGCTGCCCCCTGGCAACTCTATGTACCATTTAGCCGCATTACCAGTCAAGGTGCGCTGAAAAAGTCTCAACCTAACCGAATCTTCGATGAGGGAGTTAGATGAGCACCACAAATGGAATGTGGTTACATGATCGCCCGGATCTTCACCACTCTTCCCTTCGAATTTTGGGATGTCCGAAGGGAGTTTGGTTGGGACCGGAGGCCAGGCTGGATTGTATCTGATAGGGTCATTCGTTAGCTTAGTGAGATCTGGCAAGTTTAACGTTGCCAGAAATGGAAGCCTAGGAGGACCTAGGGGATTCCACCCAGACTGGGCAGAACTCCCCAAGTTCTGAAAAGATTGTCCTGGGATTTGAGAGGCACCAGGCTGCCCCAAGTGACCAGTAGAACCAGCTGAACCAAAGGGCAAGCCTTGTGGTCCAGCAAAATTCGGAGTTTGACCAACTCCTGCCGTATAAGCTCCATAGCTTGCAAAGTTTCCTCCTATAGAATTGTAAGGAGTCGATAACCCCTGATATGGGTTCCAAGCCGAAGCGAGGGGAGGAATACTTTGAAACATGCTAACTGTGGAATACGGCCTACTTCCTTGTTGACCGATGAATGGATTCGCAGTTCCTGCGTTACTAGCCCCAGGGTTATTCCAACCTTGGAAAGGATTGCTGCTTTGTCCTATTGAAGAAAAAGGCATGGATCCTACCGTTGGGTTGGAATGTGGAATATGACCACTTCCAAAAGGAAAACCCTGAAATGAAGCCGATCCGCCCATCATGGACGTAGCGGCATTGAACGGAACTGACGGAATACCCTGTGATTGGGTGCCAAAAAGGAAGGAACCAATACTAAAAGCATTGGTTTGGGCATTTCCACTCGTGGACGGAATGGAGGTAGACCCAACCAAAGATGTGCTAGCAAACGATCCGAACAAGGAAGCGGAGGGGATGGAAATGGTTCCTCCCCCTTGCACCGATGTTGGGGTTTGCATAGTCGCAGCACTTGTGGAAGCCATGCTTCCAGTAGTGATCATAAATGGTAAGCGCGTAGCGTAACCTGGACTCGCTGGTCTATATAATGGAGGCCCAACGTATTGCAATACGTCTGGGTAACTAGATGGTAGTGGAGAATTTGGAATCACTAATGATTCTGAAAGTTCTTCTACCTCTACGTTATCCTCCACTTGAAAGCGAACTTGAGAAAAGACTGGAGCGTCCCTCTCTTGTTCAAAAGTACCAGGCCTTGCTTGGCCGCTAATATCCCCGAGAGGAGGATCAATCCCCGATGCATCAGCCGGCGTGGGACGGACCCCACCGGTAGTATTCCCTCTGCGCCTTCTAGGAGAAGGCTCTAAACTAGGTGGCGAGAGACCACGAAGTCTTCGAGACCGTCTTGGAGACCGGTCAGCCACTTTGAATTTTTTGTTATGATCTTATCTAAAGACTCAAAAAATTAAAAGCTAGGCCAACTAGGAGCACAGAGCACACACTAAAAGTTCCTAAAGATACAGCCAGTCAAACAACTTTCAAGTATTTCCGCTCCGGGTGATTGAGACCGGACACCAAAATACGAGAAAGTGAATCAAAGGGCCTTCCGAGGATAGTCTGGGATGATGAGGGCCCAGTCCTATCAGCGAAGGTATCAGAGGAAGTTACGCTGACCTCCTAACAACAGTCTGCGCCGGTGCAAGCCCCCAAGCTTCGCAAGGGTGCCCTCCGGAAGTACTGTCGAGAGTGATACAACGTCGACCTCAGGTGCCACGGGATTCCCCTCCGCAGCCACCTATGCAGATCCCTAGGAGAGGCAACTATGGGTACCAACTCGTCGCAGAAGCCAGGCGGAACAGTCGTGAGGTAAGTTCGGACAAGTAGGAGAGGGGGTATCTCTCTTCCCTGTCTTCACAGACCCTCGTGCTTAACTCCCAGATCCGGAGTCTTCCTGGTCTCCCTAACGCTATTGGATTTACTCTCTTTAATCAGACTCTTATGTTTGACGTTTTGTGTGGCCTTGGAGAGTTAACTCTCCACTCGCCTAATCCAAGGCCCTAAAATCCTAAACTTGTTGGTGTAATAACTAAAACAAAAAGTTCTAGTGGATTTTAATTAAGCGCTTGATTTTATTAGGCTGTTCTTTAAGTCAAAGGTAATGGAGGTGAAACTTGTGGTGTTTTATGGACGCAAAAGAAATTAATAAAACCTAGCTACATGCACATGCACTTTTGTTTTCGATGAATAGCAATTTCTATGAGGTTCAGAAGGCACTTGTAATATAAACAAAAAATTTTCTTTTTCTTTTCAGACTCCACACTCACAAAAACTAACAAAACTAAATATGCCTAAAAAGAGATGCAAATCTTTCCCTAATGCAAGAACTAAATGTGGATGCACAATTCAAAGACTACTCTAAAAACAAAGAAGGAAAGTTGCTGCTTTACCAAATTTTGTCTTGCCACTGAAATGCTTAGATAGAAGATGATTTGTTACTAATCATTTCGTCCAACCAATAAAAACAAGTTTTAAGATAAAAAACAAAGCACTTTCACTTCGCAAAAAAGGAAATCAGATGAGAAGCAAGTTTAAGAAAGCGAAACTCAAAAACTTTCAAAAGATTTTCTTTCAATCAAACCAAAAAGTCTTTTTCAAAGGAAAAACTCTCAAAAATACTGACACCAATGATTGATAAACAAACAACCAAACACTTTTGTGAATTGACACCAATGAAATGATGAGAACTCAACAAAAATAAAATGTGTTCGAAGTCGCTTTTGACAATCAAAAGCAGCAATGAAAGTCCAAGAAATCAAAAGACAAGTTTCAAGGAAATGGTAACAAACAACTTTCCCGAAACGAAGGAGCAAATGGTCATAAAAATGATTTCGTTAAGCAAACACAAATGTCATGAAAACAAAATGGACACAAAGATTTTAAGACAATCTTCCCACTCTGCCGAAACAGAGCAATCAAGATTCTTAAACAGAAACCTTGTGTGTCAAAAATCAATGACGCTTGCAATCAACGAAAAACAAGACTAGCACTCCTAGAGAGAGTTCGAAACAAGATGCCCCCTGTTAAACAGAGAACTGTCACTGGGAATTGACTGCTTTAAACTGACCCAAACCACCAGACAGACATTCAGCAAAAAGAAAAATTATAAATCTTGAAAATTATGTGATATACGCGCCTGCAATTATTTGCAGAATGCGTGTACACGCGACTGTAACTAAGGAAACCTGCGTATACGCGGGTTTACTTAGTGCAACTTGCGTATATACGCTTCTGTAATCCAGAAAAAGTGCGTATATGAAGTGTTTCAAGAAAAATAAAAAAACACAAACTGAAAAACTGGAACAGCTTGGAGTTCAAGAAAATATCAAACAGTCAGAACCAACAAACAGAGGGACTGAGCCTAGATTGGCTTGAGGACTACCCAAACTAGGAACAACAAGAGTGTTGTCCCCAGCGGAGTCGCCAATTCTGGTTGAAGGGAAAGTACCCCTAGAGTCCTTTGGGCTGAGACTCTACCAGACTGAAAATTGCTTATACAAAGAAACACACACACACAGCCATCTTTTTACTTTTAAGCAAATTCTAATGTTTAGGGTACATACCTAAGGTCCTACGTCCGAGAAGACCGTTAGGGTGCAAACCCTTCTTGGAGTTCCCTTCTTCTTTCTCTGACCTGCAAGAAAAACAAATCAAAGAACTCAACAGTACATGTATAGAAGTTTATGTATAAATCATCTTTATGCTATAAAGTTAGTTATAAATAATCTTTAAGTAACTACTTTCATAAGAATTCAACACAAGAATCTCATAGGCATAAAGAAAGATTATTCGGGAACAAAGACGTGTTTCTTTATATATAAAGGCAAATAAAGTACATATATCGGAAAGATATCACCTGAACACCTTCAGCAGGCTCCAAGCAAGCTTCCTCCCGGATTCGTTCCAGCCTCCAGCCTTCAACAAGAGCTCCTTCCAAGTCTTACTCAATGATGATGTCAAGGATGAATGATCACCAATACACATGGAAACAAGGGTTTCCTATGCAAAATGGGGGAAGTGCAGGATGCACCAAGGACTTCAGACCTGGTCTAAGGGAAAAATCTCAGCATAATAATCTTGCTCTCCTTTCTCTCTCCCCTTGGCCTTCCCTTTGATGTCTTTTTATACCCTCTCCAAAGTAGTTTTTTAGTTAGGAGTTGGTTGGGAACAGTTGGGCCACGGGCACTAACAGGTGATCCAGCAGGTAAACCCGCGATCACCGCCCGAAAAAGAGGAAATTATATTTTTTTAAGTGTTTTAATAGATACACGCGGGTTGGGTATGACAGACCCGCGTGTACACGCGTTTAACACAGGGCAAAGTCGCGTACAGGGAATAAAACACTGTTTTTTAAATTTTTGGACCAGGTCTGGAAGGAGGGGTTGCCCTAGGCCATAAGTGCAGCATCACAAACCATAAGAGTGAGATTTGGAGCTATAACAGTTACGACCCCAAGAAGTTGATGTACCAATTTACCCAAAAAGGGGCCCATAGTTTGGTGTTTCATCTCCTAGGGTTAGGATTTTGGATGTTTAGGGTTTTCCATTGTTTCTCAACAATAAATAGGCCTTCGAGCCTCATTGTAAGACAGTTCAGAGGTATGTAGATGGCACATCTCTTCTTAGAGATAAGCTACCATCACCCTAGCTAGTTTATTTCCATTTCTGTTTGTAACCATATTTTAGTATTTTATAGTAATGAAATGAAGTATTATTTCTGTTGCATCTTTGTATGTATGGTTATATCTGTAATTTGTTGCATTCTTATTTAAATTCAGATCAACAATCGAGGTAGTCAGGCTTATATTCGATACCTAAGTCACAATTTCCTAATTAGACTGCTCATTGCATGATGCAGATGTTATTATCAGCAAGTTCATGATTTTCTTTTATCATTCCCGCCATGATTTTGATATCGGTTTGGACCAAAATTTAACAGGTTTTAAATAAGTCCTGAAATGACATATACTTTTCTTGACTACGAGTACCTCTTTATGGCTTAAAGATAATTGAGTTTAGCTCCATGAAAGGTTCCTAAGGTGGAGCCAGAAATCTCTTCAATGCCATTTATGCGTTCAAGAAGAATGCCTCCCCACGCAAAATTTGATGCATCTGTTTCAAGGACATAGAATCCTTCATCTGTCAGGAGCTTGAGAGGAGGAAGGTTCTATACTTTCTCCTTGATGGATTTCACCACCTAGGTCATGGCTTGATTCCATGGGGTTTGTGACTTCTTTAATCTTTTATGTAGGACAACTAGATCTTGGGCTTGTCCTTTATAGAAACATCTAATATAATTCAAACTACCTAGGAAACATTACCGATGAGTCTTGTCCAGGATTTGCTCTAGAAAATTCTGCATGTTTAGAAGAACATGATCTTTCACTATGATACTGCCATTAGTAATATTCAGACCTTATAAACTTACATCTATGACTCCAATTTCTATCTTGGATTTTGACAAAGCTAATCCATGTTTAACACAATTCTAAAAAATATTTGGAAATGTTTATGATGTTCTTGGATATTCTTGGAACATACAAATAAATCATCTATGTATATAATTAACCAATCTATGCAATGGAAAACATCTTCCATTCTTTTTTGAAACTCACTAGGAGCATTATTTAAACCGAAAGGCATTAACTTCCATTTATACTATCCATGTGGGACAAAAAAGGTTATTTTATAACAATCTTTAGCAACTATTCCAATTTTGTTGAAACCTGATTTAAGATCGAACTTGCTAAATATTTTACATCGTTTCAGTTTTTGGAGAAGCACCGCTTGATTATGAAGAGGATATTCCATATTTTTTAGCACTATATTTAAGGGTTTGTAGTTGATCACCATGCAAGGTTGGCCTCTTTTTATCTCTAAATTCTTGTTGACGTAGAATGCTCGGCATGCCCATGGGCTATTGGCTGGTTTGATTAGGCGCTTGTCTAAGAGATCTATAATCTCTTTCTGGCAGTAATCCAACTTGGCTAGACTCATCAGAGCAGATGATGCTTTCTGTGATTTGATTTCTATATCATCTGCATATGGAATATCAATCACATACCTTTCTCGTGCCTAGAAAGCATTGGGGATATCCAAAGTACATTGATGGATAATCTTTTCAGAAATTTTTTTCAAATAATCTTGATGATGCGCTGTGGCGAAATAAATGATTCTTGCTTTTTTCTAGATTTCTGTAGGCTTTGGCTATTCTAGTTTTTTCTTGTGAGGGATAAAGATTGTACAAGAAGTTTTGAGAGGAATCTGTATGGACTTACCAGAAATAGTAATGGAAAATATGAGTTAGTGGTAATTAATAGAAGTCGAAGACCAATGGGTAAAGAATTCTGAACCTAAAATAATGTTGGTCTGGATGTCATCAATTTCAAGGAATGTACAATGAATTGGATGGTCTTGTATTGGTACAAGGAATTCAATTAGGTGACTTGGGAGAGAAAACATTGAACTAGCAATGCTGGCACCATCATCCATTGATTTCTCCTAGTAGAGAGGGGGAATCGAAAGATGACGAGCTAATTTAAGCTGAGCATCGAAATCAAGTAAATAATCTAGGGACTATGGTTTACAATCAGTGGGAAAAAAGGTAAGAGGAATATAAAATTTAGGTTGACTGGTGAGAGAGAGAGACTTACCAGGATAAAGTGGTGACAAATTAGGTGAATCAGGTCATTGGGCATAATCTGGTGCATGCGATACAGGGGAAGATTGTTCCGGACTGTCTAGAGCCTTAGTTGCTAGATGGTCGAAATCATCATCAGGGAATTCAACAACTTCTTTCTCGAGCTGGTGCAATTGTTCTTTGAGGACCTGGATTTCTACAACAAGGGATCTAAACTTTGATTGCTTATCAGGGATCTACATACATAGGGATGTGCAAGAGGCACACTTGACAAGTTGTCGCTTTGGATGCTTAGCTGGATGGTCAGCGTATAACTCAGTTGAATGCAAGTGGGAGGGAGCATAATAGGCATCTCCTTCTTCTTTTGTTTGGTCATCATTTGGCTGCATGACTCAAGTTCTAGACGGTTTAAAGTGGTCATGGCAGCCTTGATTCTTGTGATCTCATCATGAATGTTTATGTGACGATTTATCTTCCATGGTGGTGTTTTCTCGAGCTTTTTCCTTAAGTCTTCTGGCTACTTGTTAGGCATGGAAAACATACAAAAGCAATAGGACTACAAACTATCTTCATCGTCAGAACTTCCATGGAAACCGGGAATGGGGTTTCCATCTTCTTCTTCTACCTCGAAACCATCCTTTGGACAATAAATTTCTCTCATAGGGTCTTCGTCATAATCATGATAGAACAGATCCCATATAGTACGTTCTAAGGTATCTGTGAATAGAGTAGCTAGTTTTGGCTTCCATGATTTTTGTGGAAATTTGCTTCCCCAATGACCTCCCTTATTGTAAATAAAACATCTTAATGATTTAGCGAGAGTCTTTTGGTATCGAAGGAATGGTTGTTTTTTCTGGAAAGGATTATTTCCAGCTGATATGGCTTCTTGTAAGCTTTTGGTTGAACCTTACTCTCTGATGACCATTTCTTCTAGTGTGGATCTTTGGATTTACAAGAGCATGTGGGGTCGCGATTGAAGGGTCCCTTACCCTAGTTGGGAATATGCCCAACTGTTGTGCAAATTTTATTTTAAAATATCTTGTTGCACTCCTTGAAGTTAATCATAACACGTTTAGTTAAACAATGTTCTTCAATGACTTTCTTGATGTGGCCATGGACCATTTCTAAGGTCATGCCTAACAAAGAAAGATGTTTGTCTTCAAAATATTTGTTGATAGAAGTGGGAAGAACAGTAGACATGCTCTAGATATACCTCTTGAGGTATGTTGTATTACCATAGGAATTGGATCGGATGAGCCAATTCTGCATTTGACAAAAAGAATCTTCCATAAGACCGAGATTGCCTAATTGGTTAGACATAAACAATTCACTGTAATGGTCTGGACCTTCATCAATTGTAGGGCTGACAAACTGTGCACATAAAGCAATGATCAACCGAACAACAGGATCGTTATGACTAATGATGGCTTCTTGGGCTTCTGTGGAGGCGTAATGCCTCCATGTATGTGTTAAGCCACCAAATACATTGATAATGAGTTGTGAAATGCTACAGAGAGAAGGGGTAGGGTCATCAAAATATTTTTTTGTTACCCACCTATTAAGGGAACTCATTTCATTCTCCAGTTCGATCTTAGGCTTGGAATTTGGAAAAAAAGGGGTTCTTGCGGCATATCTTGGATGGTTGCACTCATAGTTGAAACTCCAGTCGTTGTTACTGATATGGGATGGGATGTTTGACCAACTTGGGTAATCCACAAAGGGACACATAAATAAGGAATTGTTTTGTTTGGTCCTTTAAAAGGGAAGCACGCTTTTCTTGCACATGTTGCAAGAAGGATGCGTTAACTGAAGTAGCTTTCTTGATGTCTTCTTCTTCAGCTATTTGAATCCCAAAATTCCACATAGGTAGCTCATGACTAGTTATGCTAAAGCTGAAAATGTGCCTAAGCTTCTTCTTTGAATTATCTATAAATATAGCTGAATTTGATGGTTTGTCAATAGAATAGTGAGGGATCTGAAGCTTAGATTCTAACCTCTTGATGATTGGGGTAGTGGTGGAAAAAACCTGAGATATAGCTCCCAGCCATTTGTCTAGCTTTGTATTGGCTGCTGTAAGGACTAATATGTCAGCTATCTTGTGATCTATCAATTCTAATCTTGCTAAAATCTTCTCACACATTTCCTTTTCTTCAGAGACTACTTGTTTAACCTTAAGGATGTCTCTGTGAAAATCATCAATGTTCTTTGACTCGAGGTCGAGCTGGAGATTTGTGTAGTTAAGTTGTGCAGTGCTAGTACCAGACGTATTGATTGCTGGTACTGTGGCATAAGGAATGAATTCCCTTTTCTTTTGACCATCATTTTCAAACTGTCATAAAGATATATAAGGCAAGTTCGTTCCTGGAGTGTACAGTTCTTCTCATGTGCTAACTTTGATAGTTTCAGTTGTTTCTTCTCAAGGTAGATGAGTCACCATGAGAATGTGAGGTCTTTCTGGCTTAGTAGTAGTACTAAGCTTTTGTATCAACTAATTGCAGGTTGGACACTATTGTTGCTGACCTTGGTGTTCTGTAGGAAGATCTTTTGAAGAGCTTGTGGGATGTTTTTGGACCATGTCTGCAACCTTTTCTCGAAAGGTTGTTTGAACTTGGGTTGGTAATCAGAAGGATTGGGTAGCAACATTAAATGGAATTGGGTGTGTTTTGGAAATCTTCTGGTTGTCTTTCAGTAAGGTTGATTGGCAATATTTTTCATATTTAGCTTCCCAAAGTTCAGGATATTGGATTCTAGTCCATTCAAATGTAATAAGAGTTGTAGATTTACTGGAACTAGATTCCACCTCATTTACAAGCTACAAAGTCTGACGAATATGGGGTTGTAGTGGAGGCATGTTGTCATTGCTGAAGCGAACAACACTCAAAGTTTTGAGCTGAATTATTTTAGATAGGCATTTCATGTCAAAACCTTGGGGATGAATATAATCTTGGAAAAGGTTGTAGATGTAAGGGTCATCTAATGACAGATAATACTTGGGAGAGATAGTGCTAAAGAGGGTCATGATGTAGAGGGCAGGCAAAGCCTCCTATTATGGCATCGGCTAATTGGTTATACTGAGTATCTATGAGAACGCAGAGGCTATTGATATTCATGGATGGTCGAATGAGAGCGTTCAGGCCAAAATGGATTGCGCCCAAATGGAAATATTTGAAACCGTGGGATTTTGCCGAGTCAATCTGTGACTTTTCAAGCAAGGGGATTTGGGTGGGTTCATCTTGAGATGTAAAACTTACGTCAACAGAATGAAGCCGAATCTGAGAAGAGGCAAAATATTTATAAAAGGGCATGTTATATACTTGAGCAGGTAAAATTGGCGGGATTTGCCAGTTTGGGTCGAGGTCAGTTTTAGAAATAGAAATAGTAGAAGAAGAAGTTGAAGCTTCTCTGTAAGAAGACTCTCGACTTGGGACAAAAACCAGAGGAGTTGGTACTTCAATATCTACCTAGTTTATTGTTGATAAATTTGAATCCATTTTGTTGTACACCTAAATGCCTTTCCTTCCACTTACAACAAATGGTCTATGCTCTTCTGGATGTGACCTAAAACTCGGTGATTCTCAGGGCACGATACGGTCTGCTACAACAAGAGAAGATGCAACTATATCAAATTACACATATAGAGAAACAAAACAACTTGGCTCAGTCATATGATCCTATAAATTTTGATGAAGTTATTAAAGAATAAGTTTGGATAAAAGTTATGGATGAATAGATTGATGCTATAGAAAGAAATAATATTTGGGAGCTTGTAGCAGTGTCAGGGGTTAAATGGATATATAAGACCAAATTGAATGCTAAAGGTGAAATTGAGAAACCTAAAGAAAAACTTGTAGCTCAATGTTTCAGTTCTAAATAAAAATTTTATGTTTTAACTAGAAAAATAATATCGGCTATAATTAAAAAAAAATGAATATGCTGTAAAGTATTTAAAAGTAGAAAAAAATGTGGACAAAAATATTTCAGCTAGAGATTTAAATAAACTATTTGAAGATGTATCGTAACTAATTTATGTTGATATCAACTTATAGAAAGAAAAAAAGTAAATTTTTATGGTTAACATTTTGATTTGGTCTTATATATATTATATTTAGCATTCAAAAATAGAATTTAAACAACAAAAAATAAAAAATAAAACATTATAATTTACGCTTTAAAAATATTTACACGTGAAACAATTTGATCTTTCAATTCATATTAAATCTATGATTAAAATAAATCTATATAGATTCTAAAACAAAAATTAAAAAAATATTTTCCATATTCTTGATCCCGATGCTAGATTAATGTCACATAAAAACCAACCACTAAAAAAAATACTCCAATTAATATTAACTTTGATTCTGATTCTGTTGGGATAAGCCGAAGTTTTTAGTGATATTTGTACATGAAAAAGGTCTTCATCGGAATTCTATCAATTTCATCCATTATAATATTGAGTCGGTAGGATTGGTGTGGTTTTTGATGAACTTGGTATTATTAGAGTTGTTATCGTGGCCATCACACTCAGTTCTGTCTCCGGACTGAGTATTGAATATCGGGATCCATAAATCGGATCCAAATTAAATTATGTATTGTGACGTGAACAATGAATACGTAGAACAAAAGCGTATGATAATCGTCACAAAAGAGTAAAGACTGACCTCATCTTCCAACAAACTATTTTCTTCCCGGCACGTTTTTCTTGCCAAATATGGAAGACATTTCAGAGTTCAACGACCAGTCAAATTTATAAGTTGACCATTTAGCTGTTTATTTTTTTAATTTTAAGAAAAATGGCTGAATTTATTTTTAATTATAAGATTATTGAGTAGAGAGGTTTATTCTACAGCCCAGTATAATGTGTAATTTTGCTCATTTATAGTCAAAATTGAAATTTTGCTATATTTATTACAAAGATCCAATTTTTTCACTTGTATTTTTTTTATGATCAAACATTATTCAAATATTTTATATAATTATTTAATTTTATATAAACATTTAAATAATATCCATTTATAAAATATATATAAAAAAATTAGACCCATCTCTATTCATATTAAATCCCTATTTAAAATATAAAAAATTCATTAATAACAAATGCGTATTTAAAAGAATAATAAAAAAAAATTCATTCCATCGTTATTGACAAACTAAATAATGCCTAACATGATTAAAGTTGGCTGACTGAAGTTTTAATATGATTAAAATTTAAAACTATGTTTAAATTGAAACAAGGTTCGTAAAATCTCATATACGGAAATTGCTTATTGATGAGAATTTTGAAGTTCGTAAGATTCGGGAAGTTTGGCAATTTTAATTTAGCATTTCTCAAAATTTCCGTATCTCATAGAAATTGAAATTTGCTCCCACGTAAGTAAACATTAACGATTTCTCATAGAAATTGAAATTTGCTCCCACGTAAGTAAACATTAACGATTTCATGTGATGTACACAATAACATTCTATGCTAATATTGTGCTATTATAATTATGTTCTTTAGTGATTATGGTCTTTAGTGTTATTTAGTGGATTGATTTATTAATATAAGAAATCATTTTATATCTTTAATTTGCTATATCTTTCATTGCCACAAGTAATTTTTGTATTCTTACTCTTCAACAAAGTTCAACCACGAATTTATCTCTATTAATAATGAAGTAAAAGAGTTATATTATGGTTCTTCTTTTTCCTCTTTGTAATGTACCAAGCCACCCGCAAGCTATGTAACATTACCATAAACTCACTTTAAACACTTTAATTTTTAACTTTCCTCATGTAATCCTAGCTCTTTTGTGTATAATTATAATCTCTAATCACCATAATGCTATTATGCCCTGCATAAGAACACACATATAAGCCCATCATTTAACATTATCATTCATAATCATGCATAATAGACATAGGCATATCATGCAACATATCCATTATAATAATAATAATAATCTTAAATAGGAATTACACATAATTAATCACATTAACCATACACAAGAGTAGAACACTATGAAACCAAAACTAGTTGTTAAACAAGGATGTTCCTTTGAGCCTTAGGTACTATTGTTCAAAGAATATCAATAATAAGCCGCAATCATGTTGGGACTATAACACTACAAGGGTGAAAAAATACTCTAAAACTCATCCCAACAATCACACTAGTCATTTAAATAATGATTCCAACTCCAAGACTCTCCCCCTCTTCACGCCACACAACTCAAAGGGGATCACCTTCTTTGCAATGTATTACCTCAAGCTATCTCACCTCTTCCAAGGTTGTAGTGCAGGTTGGACAAGAGAATTTGAATTGGTTGTCACATGGATGTCTCAATGGAAACTATACATTATATTTTTCTCCATATCAATTTTATTTACAATCCAATGGATTTAAGCTAGGGCACTTATATGTGCCCCACAAATCTTCAAATTTTCTACCATTGAATTAAGATTATAGAACACTAAAAAATGAATGAGGTGCCCAACTCACAAAACTAACACTTTGTATTCATGTTTTTATCTTGCCACTTAGCACGTTCTTAGTTATATATATGAACTAATTTATCTCTCTATAAAACTGATATATGATTATGTTATATTACATGGACATCAAAATATATTTTTAATAATTGAGAGTGAGAGTGAAATAATTTTACCAGTTCACTTTAGTATTTTCACTCAAAAAGTGAGATTATTGTTGTTTTATAATTCTTTTATTTATAATACTTTTAATTAAACAAACCAAATTCACATATTCATTTTTCTTTTTCTAAAATATCACGAACCTTTTGATTTTTTAAAGAACATATATATTTTTAAAGTGACATGTGTCAACTCCAAGTTGATCACATACACATTTACACATCTCCATCATATTGGGCTATAGAATGAGCCTCTTGACTCAAAAAGTACATTACAATCATGAGTTTTAAATTCTCATGGCCCTTATTTCTTCATTATTCTTAATGAACATCTAAATAGGGATCACACATATATTCAATGTACATAAAAACATTTCATAACAACTGAAAACATGCCTTCCTCATAACATAATCCATTTTCGAAGTTGCATTTATTGGCTATAGACATATTAGACGGATTTATCAACATCTAAGGAAAATTAATGTTTAGAAATAATATTGGCCACATTGAGTGGATGGATTTCATATTTATCAATAAATTAATGCCATCATCTACTAAAGAAGGTTGAATCTTACATAGTTCACATTTAAATATGGGACATTGTTCCTAAACGTTGATATGTGAATAACCACTTGCAACTATATGCATAACACCATATTGACTCCTCATTTGAGCATGATAATCCATAAACGTAGCACCTACATTTATGTAGTTGATTAATTGTAAAAATGTGGATTAATTGGGATATGATAAAGAATTTTCTAGAACATTTTCTTTACCACATGATCATTGTGATATTTATTAATTTTGCATTTGGGCTATAGGTTCAAATCGATTTTCCTTTATCCATAATGTGTCATGCAATCATTACAATAAACATAATTATTTGATATAAATCATATAGGGGTTATTTACTACATCAACCAAAGGACTATCAAAAATCCTCCTTCATCCATGAGTACACGCTTTATCCATGGGTGCAAAGGATGTAATGAATTAAACTATTTATCACATCATTCAGTTTGATATATCCTTATCATTCTCTTCCATTAATGTTTTTCCTTCCCCAAGGTTATTAATGAGCATATTATTAGCTTCATTTCTAGCACTTTCACATACATTCTTTTTGAGATCCACCACTAACACGTTGGTTTTTTTATTAATAAAATACAAGCGTTATCTTATAGAAAATACTTATAGGAAGAAAAACATGTACTTATGTTTCCAAAATTTTATTTAGTTAACAATAATATTTGTAACAAATTCCTTTTTGAGGTTTTATCAAACTAGGGTTTGAACAAGTTTTGTATGTTCAAAATCATAATATCATCAAAATCAATATCACCAAACTCATATTTGATGATTTTGAGAATTTGCTTGGTTTTCTTTGCTCATGCATTGATATTTACTTTATTATAAATTTCATAATTTGGAATCATAGGAAATTATGATTTCACCGCATAGTAGATAAAGGTACAAAATAGAGTCCTTTTCTAATTTAGGTATTATGCTTACTTTTAACCAAAGTACTATATAAACTTTATAATTTGAGTATTATATTTATGAGATTGATTTTTATTGTGGTTTAAGTAAATTTGAATTTGGTTAAGTTACTAGTGGTTGTGGGCTTCAATTTTATAACAACCCATGGTTTTGTTCATGGTATTCATGTCCAATATACTCTATTTAAAGGCTAAAAATATCAATGTTAATTTTTCCTGTGGTCATTAAAATCCAAACAACATTGTTTTCGGACATCACCACTTCTCTTGTTATTTGGCGATCCTATTAATACTAATCAAAGAGATGTTGTAACAATACTCACTCTTATTTTAGAAATTGACTTCATATAACGTTCCATATTTTAATATTTTTTGTAATATTAATTCAATATACTTATCAACTGAAATTTAACCTTAACCACTAGCCATGACTAGGTAGAATATTTAAAGAGATCCAAACATCCACAACATTACTAAATATTATTTCTAACCTTGGGATTTGGATAGACTGTGTTATCAAAAAAATTGAAATTCCAACATTCTCATAAAGATGGAATCTTTTGAAATATTCTCATGATTACTGGAAAATGATATATTGTCAATGTTTCTAAATGTGAAAATAGTAAACTTCATTCTTCTGCATCATATTTGTTTCTTTTTTTGAAATATTCCAAAGTATTCTCATGATTATGAGAAAATGTTATATGGCCAATGTTTCGAAATATGAAAATAGTAAACTTCATTCTCCCACATCCATGGTCATTAGAAAGGAAAACACTTATTTGCAGTGGGTGCAACCCTTAAACGGAGCATTATGTAGAAGTTGAGAGAATCCTCCACATACCTCAATTTAGTATAACTTAAGACTATAAATGCATTATGTCAAGGTTTGGGAGAATCCTTCACATTTCTAAGTCCAAAATAACAAAATACTAGATTATTTGTACGTAAAACGTTTGCATTGAAATTGTGTTTATTTTTTTTGATGTTTTAAAAGTAAATGCTCGAGTGAGTTGTACCAAAATATTATGAAGACACAAATTTCAATTTACTCAAGTATCCTATGAATCATTCTATGATATACCTGTCGAATCATCTCTGATCAAACAATTTGTGCACATAATTATCTACTTGGAAAGAGGGTACTATAGTTTAGTGAATCGAGTAACAATTAATATCATTTTCAAAAAAAATGACAATAATTACATTAAAACACATTTTTAGATGTTTTTTGAACTAACCAGTGTGATTCATCGTTATGAAATTAGTATCATATTTATTGGAAAAAACATTTATTAGTTTAATGGATTCAATAATTAAAAATGAATAATTTAGTGGATTCAATAACAATTAGTATCAAATTAATCAATTATATAATAACATTGAAAAAATTGTTATTATATCAATTTGTCACAAACATAGTGAAATAAGTTAAATATTATGAAAATTTCTCAAATTTCAATGCCGTGGTAAATGTTTTGGATATGGTCTCTTTCGTTGAGTGTTTTCCATCTTTGCTTGTTATGTTTTGCTGGGCTTTACCAACCACTCCTCTTTCTCATATAAAATCATGAGAGGGTATCAAACTTTTAACATACGCGATGATATCAAATTATTCGTATCTAATTCTTTCCCTGCATGCCAATGAGAAATGTTTATCTATAACCATATTCTAAGTTATTACTAAAACTGCAACAACATTTAGCCAACAATAAGCCATCATGTTATGGCACCAAGTTCTAGAAACAAACACATAATAGTAGAAAAAATAAATAGACAAATAAGTACTTTAAACAATCTAAATAGATAATGGTTCTTTCCTACACATAGATTTTAACTTTGTCACAATTTATTTGACAGTATTTACATAGAAATTCAATATAGTATTATTTTCTATTCAACAAAATGAGATGACTCCAAAAAATTCACATTTTATTGACCACAAACAGTGTTGAAACAAGGTATGTACCTACAAATGTATTGAAAGATTTTGAATGGGAATGGAAGTGAAGATTGGGGTTGGCCTACAAAACTCAAAGGTGACTTCTCCCATTTCAATAGTAGTAATACAACCTTCCCTTTTACATAATTCAACAATTAGCAAGGTATCGTCTCCCTTGGTAGTTGTGGAGAACCTTCGTTGCAGGGTTGTGCTAGTGCCACCCTCTTGAGATTGAGCCTATAGGAGTTCATGTCATTCTGATTCGAGTGGCTTATTTCTCTTTTTTTGTTCTTCCATTTCCACTACTCGGATGAGGTTCTGCCACAACAATTTTAAATAAGTGTAAAATCCCAAACATGTCCATCCAGCTAAATTATATGCAAACTCCTAACTCTTCCAGGATACTATGACACACACAACTTAATGCTTTTTGCATCTTCTGATCTCCGAGCAATGAGGTCAGTTATTTAGTTGTATGTGGCATCCTCTATCTGGGGATGAGAGGACAAGAGCTACAAGAACCATATTGATAGTACCTGTACCTGTACCTGTACCTGTGAAGATAAAATTGATAGTCATCTCTCGAATACCTGTACCTGTGAAGATAAAATTGATAGTCATCTCTCGAATATATTTATCTAAATAACTCCCAATCTTGATGCCATCGGCATCGATATCTCTGGTTTCAGCGAGCGCCTTGAGTCTTGAAAGTATATACTCCTCACGCTGCTTCAACTTTGAATTAAACATCATTAGTGTTGTTCACATCACTTCTTCGACGTCCGATGACATCCACGGTGAATTTTTTCAGCACCAAAATGGCCTATGATAGTTAGTTGAATGCAGAAGCTGCAAAAAAAAATCAGTTGAACGGTTATATAAATTCAAATTTCAAATTTCCAGCGGGCTTGTCAAATTCAAACTTAAAATTAAAAATGAGTGTACCATTAATGTGTACATTGTATAGTATACCCTCACATTTTTATGGTCTGGTGGTGGTGGTGATGATGATGGAGATGGCTAGAAATTTTTCGTGCATAAATGTGAAGTTGGATTACACTTTTGGTTTTTTTTTTTGAAATAAAAAAATATCATTTTAAGAAAATTTTCAACTTTCGGCAAGCCAAAGTAATATTTTTGTTTAGAATTTCATTTTACAGTAAAAAGAAAACTTGTCAAAAATTTTATTAGCTTTCTATTGCTTATTTTTTAGAATTTTTTATTGACATTTGATATGTCAAGATAGCAATTGTTTGACCATGTGTTCTTTCAAAATCAAGGGATCATAAAAATTTATGTTTTTTTTCCTCAATGTATTATTTGTTAACCTTGCCTTTTTGAAAAAAAAATGTGTTGCAACAATATAGATAGACTCTACTTTGGTATGGTTTATTTGCAAAAGCAACAGATGCACATGACAATTACTAGAATTTTTTTGCGAAACCAACAAATATACATCATAATTACTAGAATTTTTTGAATTGAACCACGAAAAAATTGCAAATTTTGAAAATGTTTAACATAGCACCATGTTTCTCAACATATTAGTTAAAAACTAAAAACCTAAAACTACCCATTAAAGAAGGCAGACCAATGAAATGCACCATAAATTTTCTATATTTTTTCACGGTGTATT
Organism: Pinus tabuliformis; assembly: GCA_031772625.1. Lineage (NCBI taxonomy): Eukaryota > Viridiplantae > Streptophyta > Pinopsida > Pinales > Pinaceae > Pinus > Pinus tabuliformis. The sequence continues at coordinate 415,728,677 of CM062806.1, read as the reverse complement.
TTGGAAGATCCAAAAATTTGATTTCATTGAATCATAGTGACTTTCAGAAATTTTTTGCACACATTTTACTAGAATAGTTAAAAATAGAAAATACCTATGAAATTCCATAAAGTTATATCTACTGAAAGTAGATTCAATTCTACGAATGTTGGTATTGGTTACGAAAGTGAATTCACCATATTTGATGGAGTTTAACCACCATATTTGATGGAGTTTAACCATACCAAACTTTGATAAAAGTGAAAAGGGTCGAGTTGTTGTAGAGTTGCAGGTTTTCTGCTGAAAAAAAATAAAAATAAAATAAATAAATAAATAAAATCGGTCATATTTACTTTTTATCATGAATGGACATCACAATAAATGAAAAACGTTTTCCCACTGAAAAATAAAAATAAAAATAAAAAAGATAAATTGGTCAAAAAAACTATATTTATTCTCTCTGGACTATGAAATTGAAATGATGTGACACTCCAATATAATTGTTTCGGTTAAATGTTATGAATAAACTCAATTGAAATGTCACTTTCGCACTTAAACTAAGTTGAAATGTCACTTTCGCACTAACATTCTTCATTTGCAGCTTTCAAATACCAAGATTTGAATTTAATTTTTGGTAAAAAAATCAAATTTGGGTTGGATTTTAAAGTGAATTTTTTGGGCTGAATTTTGAAAGTGAGTTTTTTGGGCTGAATTTTGAAAGTGATGTTTTAGGATAAATTTTGAAACTGAATTTTTTTTATTGGATTTTGAAAGTGGGTATTTTTTGCTAGATTTTCAAAGTGACTCTTTTAGGCTTGATTTTAGAAATCTACATATATTGAATTATCATAGGGAATTAAAGGAATTTGAAGAGAAAATATGATTGAATTAGAGACATTGAGGCTCATACAGAATACTTGAGAAACTATTACAAACGAAAGAAGGAAGAACGCTTAAATATTGAAAGGGAGAATAAATCTCAACAAGAATTTGAATGAGGTATGTAAATGTAGATATTATAAATGATATTTAAAATTTAATAGTGTATTATGGTATTTAATTTTTATTTGATGAACTGATTAGAAAAATATTTTGCAATGTAAACAGAGATATATTTTCCTCATAAAAATGATGATGAGATTCAAAATGTTGAAAGGCAAAGTGAAGAAGAAAATGAATCAATGATTGATGATGTTGTGAAATATGTTGAAAGAGATTCAAGTGAAGAAGTTAAACCACCCTTAGGTATGTATATATCTGTCATGTATTATTGAAATTATAGATATTTATCAATTTCAATTTCATGAAATCTATTTTTAAATTTAATTATTTAATGTATATTTATACTAGTTTACATTAAATTCTCATTTGTACATATGAAATCAATATCAATGATGAGATGTTAGAGAATGTCAACACTAGCACATATGGAGATAAAAGATCTGACCATGTTATACGATATCGAGTTAATCTCATTATTGATAAGTTCTTCAAGGAGGAAAATCTGAGAGTTCAAGCTCAAATTTTGAGAGGTCTCTTAACATCGAAGAAATTAAAAGAAGGTACAACACTATTGGGCATTCGAAAATCCACAAAAGATAAAATGGTGAAGGAAAATGTGATCCAAAATATAAATAGTGCTCTATAATCAATTGGAATATTTAGAAAGAAAAATGATCTAGATGCACGTAAAGCAATACAAATGGCAATGGTTTCATCAAGTATTAAAGAAAACTGTTTGGTAAAATCTATGGGAAAAGAATTAGAGATCTCAAGAAAGACATTGCACAAGCATAGGAAATTTTGATTGCGAATAGATGCAAATAACAATATTGCTTGCTGGATAGTTATTTGCAGGCAAACATATAAAGCTAGACTTGGAGAAGATGTTAAAAAAAATGATATATGAATATTGGATGAAAAATTCATGTGTTTCACAAAAATTAAGGGATGTGATGCAGTGAAAAATAGAATGAAATCAGTAGGAATGGCATGCAAAACATATCTTGGACACCACTTAGATAGAGTTGTCCAATAAGTTCATAAAAGAGAATCATGTAATTAATGTCTCAATCAATACTTTTGTGAAACAAAAAAATGGTATGTTAAACCTATCACTGTACATGAAACTTGTTGTTGTCATTATCATGTGGAATTTCAATTATATTATGACACATTCCATAATTTTGCTAAAATAATTTAGAAAAATGCACCTCTTCCTTCCACTGTGCATGACTTCACATTTGAAATTCTATGTGGAAGAGAAAATCATGAATTCTTTTACCAAAAGAAATATGCTCGTGGCAAAAAGTGTGATCGTGGAAAATTGACTCCGTATCATGAAAAATATATTATTGATATGAATGACCATTCATTATCCAACATAAAAGTGAAATGGAAGATATGTGTGTATATCCATACATCAATTGGTTCAAGTAGTAGTATAAGTGCTCGAAGGGTTGATCTACAACAAGAATAAATTTTTGTGATAGATTTTTTGAAGAAGTTTGAGACAGAAATTTATAAATACACTAAGAATTCTCATAGAGCTCTATGGAAGGACCTACAATTCAAAAAATTATGTGAAATTTTTCCACCAGGGACCATTTTGTCAATTGTTGATTTTGCAAAAAATTACACTTTCTCTACACAAAATGAAATACACAATGAATATTATCATTATATCCAAGTATCTATGATTTTCCATGTTCTATATAGACATGTTGAAAAAAATGTTGATCTTATAGAAAGCACTAGTGAGAATAAACATGTTATTAAAGAATAGCATTTTTATATCAGTGATGATCGTTCACATGATACACATTTTTTAAAACGTTGCTTTGATAAGATGTACGACTCATTGAAAGATCTTGGAATAAAATTAAATGAACATTGGATATGGTGAAGTGGATGCATAGGTCAATTCAAATCTTCACAATCATTATTTTGGTGTGTCCTCTTTAAATGAAACCCAACATTCAATAACCAAGAAAAGGTTTATCCATAAGAACTTTGGTGGGTAATAATGAAATAAAAAATGGCATGCATTTTACTTATCATTTAACTTGAAAATTTGGTATAGGGAAACTGTAACTATTACAAAGGGTATCTAAAGTTGGGTTCTAAAATTCTACATATGTGAGCCATACAAAGAACCAAGTAAATGCAAAGTTATTGTAGTATGTTTGCTTTGAGAAAATTTACATTAAAAGTTTAAAAGTATTAGTAGTCCTTATATACAAGATGATGATATATTCATGAATGTAACATGTATACATGTACTAGATGTTTTATAATGAAATTTTAAGCTATATGATTGTTTTAGATATCTACACCATTATAAGATTCATGAATGCAAATTGTACCATGTTTTGTAATTTGAAATTTTTGCAATTTTACAAGTTTGCAAACATTGTTCCATATTCATGAACTTAAATGTAAAACATTTAAGCGTAAAACCAAAAATCATGAAAATTGTAACATGTTTTAAATAATGTTTATTTTTTATTAAACTCACAAACTATAACTTCAAACCTTACATCAAACAAAAAGTTGGAAGTTAACTAGAACAATCAAGCAAAGGTTTATCCATGAGAACTTTGGTCTGTAAAAATCAAATTCAAAATGGCATTCATTTTAATTATCATTTAACTTGAAACATACATCACTTGAAAATATGGTATGGGGAAGCTATAACTATTATAAAGGGTATAAAAATTTGGGTAGAAACTTAATATTAAAAGTCAAGTATCGACCCACATCCATATTATCGCTTTTACACAAGAATCTTAAGATATATTGAGATGTAAACTAGATTAAAACATAAACTAAATATTCGTCAATATTTTAAAATGCAAATATTAAAGAATTTCACATTTCTCTCCAACATTGAATTAAATATATATGGTAAAGGACAAAGTTCCAGAAATTGTTCATATTAATATAGCAAAGTGAAAGAATGGTTATTGTACTAAATTTCCACGATCTATTCATATTAATGCAGCAGAGTGAAAGAATGGTAGTTGTAGTAACTATCCAATATTTGAATAGATAAATGTGGAGGAAAATATTAGGAAAATATTTACAAGGTTGTAGATATACTAAGTGTAAACTTCACATGCTTCTCTCGAGTATTGAATTAATATATGTAAAAGAGAAGAGTTCATGAAATTGTTCATATTAATGCAACAAATGCCTCACTCTAGATAAAATGTAGAAAATTGTATATATATATATAAAATTGTATATATATATATATATATATATATATATATATATATATATATATATATATATATATATATTGTTTTCATTAATATGAGAATATTAACACATATTTAGATGTAAACTAGATTAAACAACAAACTATATATTCATAAACATTTTAAAATGAAAATGTTAAAGAATTTCACATTTCTCACCATCATTGAACTGAATATATATAGTAAAGGATAGAGTTCAAGAAATTGTTCATATTAATGCAACAAAGTGAAAGAATGGCAGTTGTACTAACTATCTAGGATATGTTCATATTAATGTTGTAGAGTGACAAAATGGTAGTTGTACTAACTATCCAAGTTCTGAACAGATAAATGTGGAGGAAAATATTAATAGGGTTGTAGCTATACTAAGCATAAACTTCACATGATTATCTCGAGTATCAAATTGATATATGGAAAAGAGAAGAGTTCATGAAACTATTCATACTATCGAAGTTCTGAACAGATAAATGTGGAGGAAAATATTAGGAAAATATTAATAGGGTTGTAGCTATACTAAGCATAAACTTCACATGATTCTCTCGAGTATCAAATTGATATATGGAAAAGTGAAGAGTTCATGAAACTGTTCATATTAATGCAACAGAGGCTTCACTTTGGATAAAAGGTTAAAAGGGGTCTCTTTAAATTTACATAAGAGGTTATATATATATATATATATATATATATATATATATATATATATATATATATATTTTCATTAATATAAGAATATTAAGATATATTGAGATGTAAACTATATTACACCAAAAACTACATATTTATAAATATTTTAAAATGAAAATGTTAAATTTTTCATAGCTATAAAAACAAATTTCGAAACACCATACCATTAAAGAACAAGAAAGATTTCCTCATATAAATCAAGGCAATTCGAAGCCCATATTCCTAACTATGTATCAGAGAGAATAATAAAGTTGTAAGGTGATAAATTTATAAGGATGTACATAAAAATTATCTATCTACTACAAGTTCACCTGCGCAGCTCTTAATAGTTTTCTTGTTATTCACTCATTGATAAAAAATTTTCCTTAGAAGTCACCACAAACAGTTGATACAGTTTTTGGTCATTCTACAAGTTCACCTGCGCAGCTCTTAATAGTTTTCTTGTTATTCACTCATTGATAAAAAAATTTCCTTAGAAGTCACCACAAACAGTTGATACAGTTTTTGGTCATTTTGACATTCACTCTACCCTAAGTGGAGATGTAGTTGACATTCACTCTACCTTGGATTATCTCCAATGGAGAGCCTCGACAGTGAATAATCTCCTAGAAAGCTTAATGTGCCCTCAAATTGTATTTTGTGTTAGATCAAGCTAACAACATTTTCACGTAAAGAGTCTACTTCTATGGATTATAGCATTGAAACAAAAGCTCTAAAGAAGAAACCAAATTCAACTCCAAAATCTAGCTCTTGACTATCTGTAAACTCCAGGACCCAAACAACCCACTTTTATCAAGTCACCTAATACACATAGACAATAGAGAAATCAAGAAGGTAATGGCTACAAAAGCAATTTGATGCATCATACGGAGACAAGAAAACAAAGGACTACAAAAGCATTGGATATCAATTTCAAAGATATCAATGGAGATACATCATACATGATACTAGCATGATGATTCATGAATTTTCTCCTCTATTGTTCTGTCGCTGGTTTTCTTCCACAATTTAAACTATAATTTATGTGGGCAACAAGATGATATTAAATTGTTGGCTATGTTATGTGAAATTTCATTCGATCGTTCGTATATACCTATGTGTTTGTCACATCGTTTTGATTTAATATAAATTTTAATGGATGTTTTTGTTTTAATTATTGTTCAGGGAATAAAAGTCTTGCATCCCATATAGTCTGCAATAGAAAATTTTATAATTATTATAATTACTATTATATTTTAATAAAATTTATAATACAAGTACAAACACCATTCAACATTATTATCTCCCACCACGCTTCAAATTATCACAAAGTGTTAATTAACAAAAAATTGGGCATTATTCTTACCAACCTCCAACGCCCGACAGAATTCTTCCAGCCAGTGTCAAAGCTTCGATATCCTCCAGCACCAAGCTTCTCTAGCTAAGGAGACCTACAAAACCAACAAAAAAAAATTAACCAATTTGCAAACAAAACTATAACAACAAATTAGTATCAACCTGACCTTCAATGTTAGAGCTGGTCGTGGTGCACAAATAACATTCAGTAGAAAATATAATGAAGTTTTGCAATGGATCATGACCTCCTAAACGTCAACCTCACCTACAATGTTGGACCCTGTCACAATGTGCAAATAATGTTGACCAGAAAATACATAGTGAAACTTTTCAACAGGCTCATGGCCAAGATATATATAAACAATTTTTTGGGCGAACTAAAATTTCGACCAAAAAAAAATTCAGCCGATTTTTTTTCAACCATACATAAAAATAAATTAGCCAAAAAACTATTCCCGTCGAAAAACTAACTACCCAGATTTTCCCGCCACCAGTCAAAAATCCATTGCAGGTTGTCATTAACGTTAACATTCAAATTTTTGACTGAACATTATGTTTAATTGTTCAGCTGAAAATGGGGAATAGTTCGGCTAAAAAGGCACGATGATGAAATTTTCGCTGCCAATTCTCACAAAAGTGTAACCCAACTTCAAATTTCCACCCTTTGGCTATGCATTAATTTTTCCCCATTAATGGTGCCTTCTCTATATTGGGATGCCCATCCATGGAGTGTCATCCGTATTGGATGCAATTGTATGGGTCATAGTCAGTCGAGTGCATAAAAGGCTCGATAGTAGGCCCTTATGTGTTGTCAGATCTTGCTTCTACAAGTCCAAAGGGCCTTAAATATTCTGAAAGTCATAAATATAAAATGCAATATTTTATAGGCTTAAAATTCAATCTTTTATGGTGCTAAATTTGCTAAATTTAGTTAATCCCAATAATATCGCAAAAATGAAGTGAGATTTTATTGTATAAAACTCATGGTTACGATGTCAGGATTTTTAGTTCCCAATGTGAATTCTAACAACATACATTTAAGTCATGTATCGTTACAACGTTAATGGATTCGTCAATGCTTCAGAGTCATTTTGTATTTCCACCACATTCAATGGAGGTTGTATTGCATTTCAGAGTTTATTAAATGTCAGGAAAGACATTTAACATAGCCTCCACGGGGTTGCTGTCATGCTACTAAAAGTATATGTCGTACCTGCAATTTGCAAATTTAACCAGAGTCTTTTGGTATTGAAGGAATGGGATTTTCTTTTTTTTTTTTGGTTCTAGAAAGGATTCTTTCCATGTTGATATGGCATCTTGTAAGCTTCTGGCTGAAGCTTACTCTCTGAGGACCAATTCTTCTAGTGTGGATCTTTGGATTTACAATAGCATGTGGGGTCGCGACTAAAGGGTCCCTTACCCCAGTTGGGAATATTCCCAACTGTTGTGCAAATTTTATTTGAAAAGATCTTGTTGTACTCCTTGAAGTTAGTCATAACACATTCAGTCAAACAATGTTCTTCAATGACTTTCTTGATGTGGCCATGGATCATTTCTAAGGTCATGCCTGGTAGAGAAAGATGTTTGTCTTCAAAATATTTGTTGATAGAAGTGAGAAGAACACTAGGCATGCTATGGATATAACTCTTGAGATATGTTGTATTACCATAAGAATTGGATCGGATGAGCCAATCTTGCATTTGACAAAAAGAATCTTCCATAAGACCGAGATTGCTTAACTGGTTAGACATAAACAATTCACTGTAATGGTCTAGACCTTCATCAATTGTAGGGCCAACAAACTGTGCACATAAAGCAAATATCAAGTGAACAATAGGATTATTATGGCTAATGATGGCTTCCTGGGCTTCTGTGGAGGCGTAATGCCGCCATGTATGTGTTAAGCCACCAAATACATTGATAATGAGTTGTGAAATGCTATGAAGAGAAAGGGTAGGGTCATCAATTTTTTTTTTTATTGCCCACCTATTAAGGCGACTCATTGCATTCTCCATTTTGATCTTAGGTTTGGAATTTGGAAAAAAAATGGGTTCTTGCGGCATATCTTGGATGGTCGCACTCATAGTTGAAACTCCAGTCGTTGTTACTGATATGGGATGGGATGTTTCGCCAACTTGGGTAATCCACAAAGGGACACATAAAGAAGGAACTGATTTATTCAGTCCTTTGAAAGGGAAGGACACTTTTCTTGCACATGTTTCAAGAAGGATGTGCTGACCGAAGTGGCTTCCTTGATGTCTTCTTCTTCGGCTATTTAAATCCCAAAATTCCATGTAGGTAGCTCATGACTAGCTATGCTAAAGCTGAAAGTGCACCTAAGCTTCTTCTTTGAATTATCTATAAACATAGTTGACTTTGATGGTTTGTCCAAAATAAAGTAGTGAGGGATTTGAAGCTTAGATTCTAAGTTCTTAATGATTGGGGTAGTGATGGAAAAACCCTGAGATATAGCTCCCAACCGTTTGTATAGCTTTGTATTGGCTGCTGTAAGGACTGATATGTCAGCTATCTTGTGATCTATCAATTCTAATATTGCTAAAATATTCTCACACATTTCCTTTTCTTCAGAGACTACTTGTTTAACCTTAAGGATGTCTATGTGAAAATCATCAATTTTCTTTGACTCGAGGTCGAGCTGGAGATTTGCGTAGTTAAGTTGTGTAGTGTTAGTACCAGACGTAGTGGTTGCTAATACTGTGGTGTAAGGAATGAATTCCCTTTTCTTTTGACCATCATTTTCAAACTGTCATAAAGATATATAAGGCAAGTACCTTCCTGGAGTGTAGGGTTCTTCTCAGGTGCTAACTTTGATAGTTTTATTTTTTTCTTCTCAGGGTAGCTGAGTCAGCATGAGAATGTGAGGTCTTTCTGGCTTAGTAGTAGTACTAAGCTTTTGTATCAACTAATTGCAGGTTAGACACTGCTGTTGTTGACCTTGATGTTTTGTAGTAAGATCTTTTGAAGAGATTGTGGGATGGATTTGGACCATCTCTGCAACCTTCTCGCGAAAGTTTGTTTGAACTTGGGTTGGTAATCGGAAGGATTGGGTAGCAGCATTAAATGGAATTGGGCGTGCTTTGGAAATCTTCTGGTTGTCTTTCAGTAAGGTTGATTGACGGTATGGTTCATATTTAGCTTCCCAAAGTTCAGGATATTGGACTCCAGTCCATTCAAATGTAATAGGAGTTGTAGATCTACTGGAACTAGATTCCAACTCGCTTACAAGTTGCGAAGTCTGATGAATATGGGGTTGTAGTGGAGGCATGTTGTCATTGCCAAAGTGAACAACACTCAAAATTTTGAGCTGAATTATTTAGGTAGGCATTTCATATCAAAACCTTGGGGATGAATATAATCTTGGAGAAGGTCGTAGATGTAAGGATCATCTAATGACACATAATACTTGGGAGAGATAGTGCTAAAGGTAGGGCCATCATGTAGAGGGTTGGCAAAGCCTCCTATTATGGCATCGGATAATTGGTTATTCTGAGTACCTATCAGAATGCAGAGGCTATTGATATTCATGGATGGTCGAATGAGAGTGTTCAGGCGAAAACAGATTGTGCCCAGATGGTAATATTTGAGACCCTGGGATTTTGCCGAGTCGATATGTGACTTTTCAAGCAATGGGATATCGGTGGGTTCATCTTGAGATGTAAAACTTACGTCAACAGAATGAAGCGGAATCTGAGAAGAGGCAAAATATTTATAAAAGGGCATGTTATATACTTGAGCAGGTAAAATTGGCGGGATTTTCCAGTTTGGGTTGGGGTTGGATTTAGAAATAGAAATAGTAGAAGAAGAAGTCAAAGCTTCTCTGTAAGAAGACTTTCAACCTGGGAGAGAAACCAGAGGAGCTGGTGGTTCAATATGTACCTAGTTTATTGTTAATAAATTTGAATCCATTTTGTTGTACACCTAAATGCCTTGCCTTCCACCTACAACAAATGGTCTATGCTCTTCTGGATGTGACCTAAAACTCGGTGATTCTCGGGGCACGATACGGTCTGTTACAACAAGAGAAGATGCAACTATATCAAACGACATAGATAGAGAAACAAAACAACTTGGCTGAGTCATATGATCCTATAAATTTTGATGAAGCTATTAAAGAATAAGTTTGGATAAAAGCTATGGATGAATAGATTGATGCTATAAAAAGAAATAATATTTGGGAGCTTGTAGCAGTGCCAGGTGTTAAATGGATATATAAGAGAAAATTGAATGCTAAAGGTGAAGTTGAGAAACATAAAGCAAAACTTGTAGCTCAATGTTTTAGTTCCAAACAAAAAATTTATGTTTTAAATAGAAAAATAATATCGGCTATAATTAAAAAAAATGAATATGTTGTAAAGTATTTAGAAGTAAAAAAAATGTGTGACAAGAATATTTCAGCTAGAGATTTAAATAAACTATTTTTGTTGATATCAACTTATAGAAAGGAAAATATTAAATTTTTATGATTAACATTTTGATTTAGTCTTATATATATTATGTTTAGTATTCATAAATACAATTTGAACAATAAAAAATAACACATTATAGTTTACACTCTAAAAATATTTACACTTAAAAATTTGATCTTTCAACACAGGTTAAATCTGTACTTAAAATAAATCTATACAAATTCCAAAACAATAATTAAAAAAACATTTTCCATATCCTTGATGCACATGCTAGATTAAAGTCACATAAAACCCAACCACTCAAAAAAATACTCCTCCAATTAATATTAACTTTGATTCTGTTGGGATAATCCAAAGTTTTTTAAAAAATACTCCTCCAATTAATATTTTGTTTTATTCTGTTGGGATAAGCCAAAGTTTTTAATGATATTTGTACGAGAAAAAGATTAAAGTCACATAAAACCCAACCACTCAAAAAAATACTCCTCCAATTAATATTAACTTTAACTTTGATTCTGTTGGGATAATCGAAAGTTTTTAAAAAAGTACTCCTCCAATTAATATTTTGTTTGATTCTGTTGGGATAAGCCAAAGTTTTTAATGATATTTGTACAAGAAAGAGTCTTCATCGGAATTATATCAATTTCATCCATTATTAATATTGAGTCGGTAGGATTGGTGTGGTTTTTGATGACCTTGGTATTATTAGAGTTGTCATCGTGGCTATCACACTCAGTTTTCTCAACCGTTGCATAAATTATGCATTGTGACGTGAACAATGAATACGTAGAACAAAAGCGTAAAGACTGACCTCATCTTCCAACAAACTATTTTCTTCCCGGCACGTTTTTCTTGCCAAACATAGAAGACATTTCAGAGTTCGGCGACCAGTCAAATTTATAAGTTTGACAATTTCGGTGTTTATTTTTTTCCATTTTAAGAAAGATTGTCTAACTTAATTTTAAGTATAAAATTATTGAAAAGAAAGGTTTATTCTACGGTCCAGTATGATCAGCTTAGTATGATGTGTAATTCTGTTCATTCATAGTCAAAATTAAAATTTTGCTATACTTATTAAAGAATCCAATTTCTTTACTTGCAATTTTTTTTATAATCCAACATTATTCAAAAATTTTGTATAATTATTTAATTTTATATAAAAATTAAATTAATATCCATTCATAAAATAACTTTGGATTTCTGAAGAGAATAACTTTGGCCAACCTAACTGAGCAACTACCCAGTTTGGAAAGTCATCAGCGCCGCGTAGATAACATTCTCTCATGTGCTCCCTCGTTAAATTTCCACCCTCCTTGATGGTTTGATGACTGATCATGCACTTGTAAGTGTGTGTAACCCCGATGAATTGATAAAGTCAATTGTTTTCCCATACGTCAAATGTCTTTGAAGTTCTATCAAATGATTTAATTACGAGGAGGATAGAAATATTTTTATCATAATATTTATTTTGTATTATATATGTATTTTATGAATGGAGGATAATAGGAATTTTTAAAATGGGATTTGTCATCTTTGTGACAATTGCATGTTTAAATTTTTCGTTGTTTCTATTTGTATAAGTAGCGATAGAAATAATTTTTACATTTTTAAAATATTATAATTATGTTATTTTTATAACACTGAATTATTATGGAAAAGAAGATTAATATATGAGAAAGTTTAAAAGAAAGAGTTAAGAATTATTATGGAAAATAAGATTAATATATAAGAGAAAGTTTAAAAGAGTGAGTCAAGAATTAGGGTTGGTCTAGAATGTATATTTATAGCATTAACTATATATTTATGTTAAACATAATGCAAAGAAATTTAACACTGCTTCAAATTATCCCAAAGGAATGTCGTAATAATATAATAGATTTCGTATGTTGTGTTGCTTTATGGACATAGGGAAAATTTTGAAACAATGTTTAAAATTACCCATTATAAATAAGAAGAGTTAGAGAATCATGATAATTTTAGCAATAAGGTGCCTAGTAACTCATTTTGGTTTCAAAGCTTTGACATTTTACTATGTTTAATGGACTCTCTTTTTTTCTCACCGTGTTTCCTTCATGCAATGAGGTAGATTCAGGTAGATTCATTATAATGATTTTAAATATATTTAAATAGGATCATCTTGAATTTAATGAAAGATTGCACAACTGACCAATGGGAAAACACCAATAAGGCTATGAGAACACCAAAAGGAAATGTTAACTAAGGTATAAGGGGAATTAACCTATATTTCATGATTAATACAATATTTTACATACAACCCCTTTCATGTGATGTACACAATAACATTCTATGCTAATATTGTGCTATTATAATTATGTTCTTTAGTGGATTGATTAATTAATATAAGAAATCATTTGATATCTTTAATTTGCTACATCTTTCATTGCCACAAGTATTTTTTGTATTCTTACTCTTCAACAAAGTTCAACCACGAATTTATCTCTATTAACAATGAAGTAGAAGAGTTATATTATGACTCTTCCTTTTCCTCTTTGTAATGTAGCAAGCCACCCACAAGCTATGTAACATTACCATAAACTCACTTTAAACACTTTAATTTTTAATTTTCCTCATGTAATCCTAGCTCTCCCATGTATAATTATAATCTCTAATCACCATAATACTATTATGCCTTGCATATGAACACACATATAAGCCCATCATTTAACATTACCATTCATAATCATGCATAATAAACATAGGCATATCATGCAACATATCCATTATAATAATAATAATAATAATAATAATTTTAAATAGGAATTACACATAATTAATCACATTAACCATACACAAGAGTAGAACACTATGAAACCAAAACTAGTTGTTAAACAAGGATGTTCCTCTGAGCCTTAGGTACTATTATTCAAGGAATATCAATAATAGGCCGCGATCGAGTTGGGACTATCACACTACAAGGGTGAAAAAATACTCTGAAACTGATCCCAACAATCACACTAGTCATTTAAATAATGATTCCAAGTCTCTCCCCCTCTTCAGGCCACACAACTCAAAGGGGATCACCTTCTTTGCAATGTATTACCTCAAGCTATCTCACCTCTTCCAAGGTTGTAGTGCAGGTTGGACAAGAGAATTTGAATTGGTTGTCACATTGATGTCTCAATGGAAACTATACATTACATTTTGCTCCATATCAATTTTATTTACAATCCAATGGATTTAAGCTAGGGTACTTATATGTGCCCCACAAATCTTCAAATTTTCTACCATTGAATTAATATTATAGAAAACTGAAAAAGGAATGAGGTGCCCAACACACAAAACTAACACTTTTGTATTCATGTTTTTATCTTGCCACTTAGCACTTTCTTAGTTATATATATATTGACTAATTTATTTTTCTATAAAATTGATATATGGTTATGTTATATTACATGGACATCAAAATATATTTCTAATGATTGAGAGTGAGAGTGAAATATTTTTTACCACTTCACTTTAGTATTCTCACTCAAAAAGTGAGATTATTGTTGTTTTATAATTCTTTTATTTATAATACTTTTAATTAAACAAACCAAACTGAGACATTCATTTTTGTTTTTCTAAAATATCACGAACCTTTTTATTTTTTAAAGAATATATATATTTTTAAGGTGACAAGTGTCAACTCCAAGTTGAGCACATACACATTTACACATCTCCATCATATTGGGCTATAGAATGAGCCTCTTGACTCAAAAAGTACATTACAATCATGAGTTTTAAATTCTCATAGCCCTTATTTCTTCATTATTCTTAGTGAACATCTAAATAAGGATCACACATATATACAATGTACATAACAGAATTTCAAAACAACTGAAAACATGCCTTCCTCATAACATAATCCATTTTCGAAGTTGCATTTGTTGGCTATAAACATATTAGATGGATTTATCAACATCTAAGGAAAATTAATGTTTAAAAATAATATTGGCCACATTGAGTGAATAAATTTCATATTTATCAATAAATTAACGCCATCATCTACTAAGGAAGATTGAATCTTACATAGTTCACATTTAAATATGAGACATTTTTCCTAAATGTTAATATGTGAATAACCACTTGCAACTATATGCATAACACCATATTGACTCCTCATTTGAGCATGATAATCCGTAAACTTAGCACCTACATTTATGTAGTTGAATAATTGTAAAATGTGGATTAATTGGGATATGATAAAGAATTTTCAAAGACATTTTCTTTACCACATGATCATTGTGATATTTATTAGGTTCAAATCCGTTTTCCTTTATCCATAATGTGTCATGCAATCATTAGAACAAATATAATTATTTTATATGAATCATATAGGGGTTTATTTACTATATCAACAAGAGGACTATCAAAAATCCTCCATCCGTGAGTACACGCTTTATCCATGGGTGCAAGGATGTAATGAATTAAACTATTATCACATCATTTAGTTTGATATATCCTTATCATTCTCTTCCATTAATTTTTTTCCTTCCCCAAGGTTGTAATTAATGAGCATATTATTAACTTTATTTCTAGCACTCTCACATATATTCTTTTTGAGATCCACCACTAACATGTTGGTTTTTTTATTAATAAAATACTAGTGTGATCTTATAGAGAATACTTATAGGAAGAAAAATATGTGCTTATGTTTCCAAAATTCTATTTAGTTAACAATGATATTGGTGATAAATTCCTTTTTGAGGTTTTATCAAAGTAGGGTTTGAACAAGTTTTGTATGTTCAAAATAATAATATCACCAAACTCATAATTGATGCTTTTGAGAATTTCCTTGCTGTTTTTTTGCTCATGCATTGATATAGCCTTTATTAGAAATTTCTTAATTTGAATTCATAGGAAATTATGATTCCACCACATAGTAGATAAAGTCACAAAATAGAGTCCTTTTCTAATTTAGGTACTATGCTTACTTTTAACCAACGTATTATATAAACTTTATAATTTGAGTATTATGTTTATGAGATTGATTTTTATTGTGGTTTAGGTAAATTTGAATTTGGTTAAGTTACTAGTGGTTTTGGATTCCAATTTTATAACAACCCATGGTTTTGTTCATGGTATTTATCTCCAATATACTCTATTTAAAGGCCAAAAATATCAATGTTAATTTGTCCTAGTGGTCATTAAAATCCAAGCCACGTTGTTTTCGGACATCACCACTTCTCTTGTTATTTGGTCATCCTATTAATACTAATCAAAGAGATATTCTACCGATACTCACTCTTATTTTAGGAATTGACTTCATATAGCCTTCCATATTTTAATATTTTTTGTGATATTAATTCAATGTACTTATCAACTGAAATTTAACCTTTACCACTAGCCCTGACTAAAGTAGAATATTTAAAGAGATCCAAACATCCACAACATTACTAAATATTATTTCTAACCTTGGGATTTGGATAGCCTGTGTTATCCCAAAAAAATGAAAGATAATGTGAAATTCCAGCATTCTCATAAATATGGAATCTTTTGAAATATTCTCATGATTTCTAAATGTGAAAATAGTAAACTTCTTTCTTCCGCATCATCTTTGTTTTGAAATATTCCAAAATATTCTCATGATTACGAGAAAATGTTATATGGCCAATGTTTCGAAATATGAAAATAGTAAACTTCATTCTCCCACATCCATGGTCATTAGAAAGGAAAACACTTATTTGGAGTGGGTACAACCCTTAAACGGAGCATTATGTAGAGGTTGAGAGAATCCTCCACATATCTCAGTTTAATATAACTTAAGACTATAAATGCATTATGGGAGAATCCTTCACATTTCGAAGTCGAAAATAACAAAATAATAGATTATTTGTACGTAAAACGTTTGCGTTGAAATTGTGTTTATTTATTTTTTTATGTTTTAAGAGTAAATGCTCGAGTGAGTTGTACCAAAATATTATGAAGACACAAATTTCAATTTACTCAAGTATCCTATGAATCATTATATGATATACTTGTCGAATCATCTCTGATCAAACAAAAGAGGATACGATAGTTTAGTGGATCAAGTAACAATTAATATCATTTTCTATAAAAAAGAATTTAGCAATAATCACATCAAGAAACATTTTTCGATGTGTTTTGAATCAACCAGTGTGGTTCATAGTCATGAAATTAGTATCATATTTATTTGAAAGAAACTTTGTTAGTTTAATGGATTCAATAATTAAAAATGACTAGTTTAGTGGATTCAACAACAATTAGTATCAGATTAATAAATTATATAATAACATTGAAAAAATTGTTATTATATCAATTTGTCGCGAACATAGTGAAATAGGTTAAATATTATGAAAATTTCTCAATTTTCAATTCCAACAGTAAATGTTTTGGATATGGTCTCTTTTGTTGAGTGTTTTCCATCTTTTCTTGTTATGCTCTTTTGGACTTTACCAACCACTCCTCTTTCTCATATAAAATCATGAGAGGGTATCAAACTTGTAACATACAGGATGATATCAAATTCTTTTCCTGCATGCCAATGAGAAATGTTTATCTATAACCAAATTCTAAGTTATTACTAACACTGCAACAAAATTTAGCCAACAATAAGCCATCATGTTATGACACCAAGTTCTAGCAACAAACACATAATAGGAGAAAAAATAAATAGACAAATAAGTACTTTAAACAATTTAAATAGATAATGGCTCTTGCCTACAAATAGATTTTAACTTTGTCACAATTTATTTCACAGTATTTACATAGAAATTCAACATAGTACTATACCTTTTCCCTTTCAGAGGATATTCAACAAAATGAGATCACTCCAAAAACTTCAAATTGTATTAACCATAAACAGTGTTGAAACAAGGTATGTACCTACAAATGTATTGAAAGATTTTGAATGGGAATCCAAATGAAGATTGGGGTTGGTCCACAAAACTCAAAGGTGACTTCTCCCATTTCAATAGTAGTAATACAACCTTCCCTTTTACATACTTCAACAATTAGCAAGATATCGTCTCCCTTAGTACTTGTGGAGAACCTTCGTTGCAGGTTCGTGCTAGTGCCACCCTCTTGAGATTGAGCCTATAAGAGTTCATGTTATTCTGATTCGGCGGCTTATTTCTCTTTTTTTGTTCTTCCATCTCCACTGCTCGGATGAGGTTTTGCCACAACAATTTTAAGTAAGTGTAAAATCCCAAACATGGTCCATCCAGCTAAATTATATGTAAACTCCTAACTCTTCCAGGATACTATGACACACACAACTTAATACTTTTTGCATCCTCTAATCTCCAAGCAATGAGATCGGTTATTTATTTGTATGTGGCATCCCATATTTGGGGATGAGAGGACAAGAGCTACAAGAACCATATTAATGCAACCGGTGTGGTGTCTCTACCTACCAAGATAAAATTGATGATCATCTCTCGAATATATTTATATAAATAACTCCCAATCTTGATGCCAACGGCATCGAGATCTCTGGTTTCAACAAGTGCCATGAATCTTGAAAGTATATACTCCTCACGCTGCTTCAACTTTGAATTAAACATCATCAGTGTTGTTCACCTCACTTCTTCGATGTCCAATGACATCCATGGTGAATTTTTTCACCACTAAAATGGCCTATGATAGTTAGTTGAATGCAGAAGTTGCAAAAAAAATCAGTTGAGCGGTTATATAAATTCAAATTTCAAATTTCCAATGGGGTTGTCAAATTCAAAGTTAAAATTCAAAATGAGTGTACCATTAATGTAATGTACACTGTATCGTATACCCTCATATTCCTATGGTCTGGTGGTGGTGGTGATGACGGAGGTGGCTAGAAATTTCTCTTGCATGAATGTGAAGTTGGGTTACACTTTTGGCATTTTTTTGAGAAAAAAAATATCATTTTTAAAGTTTTTCAACTTTCGGCAAGCCAAAGTAATTTTTTTGTTTAGAATTTCATTTTACAGTGAAAAGAAAACTTGTCAAAAAATTTATTAGCTTTTTATTGCTTATTTTTTTAGAATTTTTTATTCACATTTGATATGTCAACTTAGCAATTGTTTGACTGTGTGTTCTTTAAAAATCAAGGGATCATAAACATTTATGTTTTTTGCTTCAATGTATTCTTTGTTAACCTTGCGTTTTTGAAAAAAAATGTGTTGCAACAATATAGACAGACTCTACTTTGGTA
This sequence comes from Pinus tabuliformis, assembly GCA_031772625.1. NCBI lineage: Eukaryota > Viridiplantae > Streptophyta > Pinopsida > Pinales > Pinaceae > Pinus > Pinus tabuliformis. The sequence continues at coordinate 415,709,835 of CM062806.1, read as the reverse complement.
TGGCTTATTTACGAAACCAACAGATGCACATGACAATTACTAGATTTTTTTTGCGAAACCAACAGATGCACATCATAATTACTAGAATTTTTTGAATTGAACCACGAAGAAATTGCAAATTTTGAAGATGTTTAACATAGCATCATGTTTCTCAACATATTAGTTAAAAACTAAAAATCTAAAACTACCCATTAGAGAAGACGGACCAATGTAATGCACCGTCAATTTTCTATATTTTTTCAGAGTGTATTTTGGAAGATACAAAAATTTGATTTCACTCAATAATAATGACATTCAGAAATTTTTTGCACACATTTTACTAGAAAATTAGTTAAAAATAGAAAATACCTATGAAATGCCTTAAATTTATATCTAGTGAAAGTAGATTCAATTCTACGAATGTAGGTATTGGTTATGAAAGTAAATTCACCATAGTTGATGGAGTTTAATCATTCCAAACTTTGAGAAAAGTGAAAAGGGTTGAGTTGTTATAGAGTTGTAAGTTTTCGACCGAGAATTAGAAAAATAAATAAATAAATAAATTGGTCAAATTTACTTTTTATCGTGAATGGACATCAAAATAAATGAAAAACATTTTTCAGCTGAAAATTTAAAAAAAATTGGTCAAAAAACCTATCTTTATTCTCTCTCGACCATGAACTTGAAACGATGTGACACCCCAATATAATTGTTTCGGTTGAATGTTATAAATAAACTCAATTGAAATGTCACTTTCGCACTCACATTCTTCATTTGCAGTTTTTGAATACCAAGATTTGAATCTAATTTTTGGGCAAAAAACAAATTTTGGTTGGATTTTAAAGTGAATTTTTTGGGCTAAATTTTGAAAGTGAGTGTTTTGCACTAAATTTTGAAAGTGAGGTTTTGGGCTAAATTTTGAAAGTGAATTTTTTTGGTTGGATTTTGAAAGTGAGTATTTTTTGCTTGATTTTCAAAATGACTTTTTTAGGCTTGATTTTTAAAATCTACATATATTGAATTATCATAGGGAATTAAAGGAATTTGAAAAGAAAATATGATTGAATTAGAGACATTGAGGCTCATAGAGAATACTCGAGAAACTATTACAAAAGAAAGAAGGAAGAACGCTTAAATATTGAAAGGGAGAATAAATCTCAACAAGAATTTGAATGAGATATGTAAATGTAGATATTATAAATGATATTTAAAATTTAATAGTGTATTGTGGAATTTAATTTTTATTTGATGAACTGATTAGAAAAATATTTTGCAATGTAAACAGAGATATATTTTCCTCATAAAAATGATGATGAGATTCAAAATGTTGAAAGACAAAGCGAAGAAGAAAATGAATCAATGATTGATGATGTTGTTAAAGATGTTGAAAGAGATTCAAGTGAAGAAGTTGAAACACCCTTAGGAATGTATATATATGTCATGTATTATTGAAATTATAGATATTTATCAGTTTCAATTTCATGAAATCTATTTTTTAATTGAATTATTTAATGTATATTTATACTCGTTTACATTAAATTCTCATATGTACATATGAAATCAATATCAATGATGAGATGTTAGAGAACGTCAACACTAGCACATATGGAGATAAAAGATCTGACCATGTTATACGATATCGAGTTAATCTCATTATTGATAAGTTCTTCAAGGATGAAAATGTGAGAATTCAAGCTCAAATTTTGAGAGGTCTCTTAACATCGAAGAAATTAAAAGAAGGTACAACACTATTGGGCATTTGAAAATCCACAAAAGATAAAAAGGTGAAGGAAAATGTGATCCAAAATATAAATAGTGCTCCATAATCAATTGGAATATCTAGAAAGAAAAGTGATCTAGATGCATGTAGAGCAATACAAATGGCAGTGGTTTCATCAAGTACTAAAGAAAACCGTTTGGTAAAATCTATGGGAAAATAATTAGAGATCTCAAGAAAGACATTGCACAAGCATAGGAAATTTTGATTGCCAATAGATGCAAATAACGATCTTTCTTGTTGGATAGTTATTTGCAGGCAACCATATAAAGACAGACTTGGAAAAGATGTTAAAAAAAATAATATCTGAATATTGGATGAAAAATTCATGTGTTTCACCAAAAGTAAGGGACGTGATGCAGTGAAAAATAGAATGAAATCAGTATGAATGACATGCAAAACATATCTTGGACACCACTTAGATAGAGTTGTCCAATAAGTTCATAGAAGAGAATCATGAAATCAATGTCTCAATCAATACTTTTGTGAAACAAAAAATGTGGTATGTTAAACCTATCCTTGTACATGACACTTGTTGTTGTCGTTATCATGTGGAATTTCAATTATATTATAACACTTTCCATAATTTTGCTAAAACAATTTGGAAAAATGCACCGCCTCCTTCCACTATCCATGATTTCACATCTGAAATTCTATGTGGAAGAGAAAATCATGAATTCTTTTACCAAAAGTAATATGCTCGTGGTAAAAGGTGTGATCATTGTGGAAATTTGACTTTGTATCATGACAAATATATTATTGATATGAATGACCAATCATTTTCCAACATAAAAAGTGAAATGGAAGATATGTGTATATATCCATACATCGATTGGTTCAAGTAGTAGTATAAGTGCTCGAATGGTTGAAATACAACAAGAATAAATTTTTGTGATAGATTTTTTGAAGAAGTTTGAGACAAAAATTTATAAATACACTAAGAATTCTCATAGATCTCTATGGCAGGACCTGCAATTTAAAAAATCTTGTGAAATGTTTCCACCAAGGACCATTTTGTCAATAGTTGATTTTGCAGAAAATTACACTTTTGTTGCACAAAATGAAATGCACAATGAATTTTATCATTCTAACAAAGTATCTATGATTTTCCATGTTATATATAGACATGTTGAACAAAATGTTGATCATATAGAAAGCACTAGTGAGAATAAACATGTTATTAAAGAATATCATTTTTATATCAGTGATGATCGTACACATGATACACATTTTTTAAAACATTGCTTTGATAAGATTTATGACTCATTGAAAGATCTTGGAATAAAATTAAATGAACATTGGATATAGTCAAGTGGATGCGTAGGTCAATTCAAATCTTCACAATCATTATTTTGGTGTGTCGTCTTTAAATGAAACCCAACATTCAATAACCAAGAAAAGGTTGATCCATGAGAACTTTGGTGGGTAATAATGAAATAAAAAATGGCATGCATTCTACTTATCATTTAACTTGAAAATTTGGTATGGGGAAACTGTAACTATTACAAAGGGTATCAAAAGTTGGGTTCTAAAATTCTACATATGTGAGCCATACAAAGCACCAAGTAAATGCAAATTTACTATAGTATGTTTGCTTTCAGAAAATTTATATTAAAAGTTTAAAAGTATTAGTAGTCCTTATATACAAGATGATGATATATTCATGAATGTAAAATGTATACATGTACTAGATGTTTTATAATGAAATTTTAAGATATATGATTGTTTTAGATATCTACACCATATAAAATTCATGAATGAAAAAAGTACCATGTTTTGTAATTTGAAATTTTTGCAATTTTGCAAGTTTACAAACATTGCTCCATATTCACAAACTTAAATGTAAAACATTTGAGCATAAAACCATTAATCATGCAAATTGTAACATGTTTTAAATAATGTTTATTTTTTATTAAACTCACAAACTATAACTTCAAACCTTACATCAAACAAAAAGTTGGAAGTTAACTAGAAAAACCAAGCAAAGGTTTATCCATGAGAACTTTGGTGGGTAATAATCAAATCCAAAATGGCATTCATCTAATTATCATTTTACTTGAAACATACATCACTTGAAAATATGGTATGGGGAAGCTATAACTGTTATAAAGGGTATAAAAATTTGGGTAGAAACTTAATATTAAAAGTTAAGTATCAACCCACATCCATAGTATCTCTTTTACACAAGAATCTTAAGATATTGAGATGTAAACTAGATTAAAATATAAACCACATATTTGTAAATATTTTAAAATAAAAATATTAAAGAATTTCACATTTCTCTCCAACATTGAATGAAATATACATGGTAAAGGACAGAGTTCAAGAAATTGTTCATATTAATGCAGCAAAGTGAAAGAATGGTAGTTGTACTAAATTTCCACGATCTATTCATATTAATGCAACAGAGTGAAAGAATGGTAGTTGTAGTAACTATCCAGGATTTGAATAGATAAATGTGGAGGAAAATATTAGGAAAATATTAACAGGGTTGTAGATATACTAAGTGTAAACTTCACATGCTTCTTTTGAGTATTGAATTAATATATGGAAAAGAAAAGAGTTCAAGAAATTGTTCATATTAATGCAACAGATGCTTCACTCTAGATAAATGGCAGAAAAGGGTATTTTTAGATTTACATATGAGGTTATATATATATATATATATAGAATGTTTTCATTAATATGAGAATCTTAAGATATATTTAGATGTAAACTAGATTAAACCACAAACTACATATTCATAAACATTTTAAGATGAAAACGTTAAAGAATTTCACATTTCTCACCAGCATTCAATTGAATATATATGGTAAAGGACAGAGTTCAAGAAAATTTTCTTATTAATGCAACAAAGTGAAGGAATGGTATATATATATATATAGTTTTCATTAATATAAGAATCTTAAGATATACTAAGATGTAAACTAGATTACACCAAAAATTACATATTCATAAATATTTTAAAAGAAAAATGTGAAAGAATTTCACATTTCTCGCGAGCATCGAACTGAATATATATAGTAAAGGATTGAGTTCAAGAAATTGTTCATATTAATGCAACAAAGTGAAAGAATGGCAATTGTACTAATTATCTAGGATTTTTTCATATTAATGCAGTAGAGTGACAAAATTGTAGTTGTACTAACTATCCAAGATCTGAACAGATAAATGTGGAGGAAAATATTAGGAAAATATTAATAGGGTTGTAGCTATACTAAGCATAAACTTCACATGATTCTCTAAGTATCGAATTGATATATGGAAAAGAGAAGACTTCATGAAACTATTCATATTAATGCAACAAAGGCTTCACTTTGGATAAAAGGTTAAAAGGGGTCTCTTTAGATTTACATAGGAGGTTATATATATATATATATATATATATATATATATATAAATTTTTCATTAATATAAGAATATTAAGATATATTGAGATGCAAACTATATTACACCAAAAACTACATATTTATAAATATTTTAAAATGAAAATGTTAAATTTTTCATAGCTACAAAAACAAATTTCGAAACACCATACCATTAAAGAACAACAAATATTTCCCCATATAAACCAATGCACTTCAAAGCCGATATTCCTAACTATGTATCAGAGAGAATAATAAAGTTGTAAGGTGATAAATTTATAAGGATGTATATAAAAATTATCTATCTACTGCAAGTTCACGTGCACAGCTCTTAATAGTTTTCTTGTTATTCACTCATTGATAAACAAATTTCCTTAGAACTCACAACAAATAGTTGATACAGTTTTTGGTCATTTTGACATTCACTCTACCTTGGATTATCTCCAATGGAGGGCATCGACGGTGAATGATCTCCTAGAAAGCTTAGTGTGCCCTCAAATTGTATTTTGTGTTAGATCAAGCTAACAAAATTTTCACGTAAAGAGTCTGCTTCTATGGATTATAGCATTGAAACAGAAGCTCTAAAGAAAGAAACCAAATTCAATTCCAAAATCTAGCTCCTGACTATTTGTAAACTCCAGGACCCAAACGACGCACTTTTATCAAGTCACCCAATACACATAGACAATAGAGAAATCAAGAAGGTAATGGCTACAAAAGCAATCAGATGCATCATATGGAGACAAGAAAAGCAAGGACTAGAAAAGCATCAGATATCAATTTCAAAGATATCAGTGGGGATACATCATACATGATACTAGCATGATGATTCATGAATTTTCTCCTCTATTGTTTTGTCACTGGTTTTCTACCGCAATTTAAACTATAATTTATGTGGGCAACAAGATGATATTAAATTTTTGGCTATGTTATGTCAAATTTCATTCAATCATTCGTATATACCTATGTGTTTGTCACATCGTTTTGATTTAATATAAATTTTAATGGATATTTTGTTTTAATTATTGCTCAGGGAATACAAATCTTGCATCCCATATAGTCTGCAATAGAAAATTTTATAATTATTATAATTACTATTATATTTTAACAAAATTTATAATACAAGTACAAAAACCATTCAACATTATTATCTCCCACCACGCTTCAAATTATCACGAAGTGTTAATTAACAAAAATTTGCGCATTATTCTTACCAACCTCCAGCACCCGATAGAATTCCTCTGGCCAGTGTCGAACTCGTCTAGCATCAATATGCTCTAGCTAAGGAGACCTGCAAAATCAACAAAAAAATTTAACCAATTTGCAAACAAAACTATAACAACAAATTAGTATCAACCTGACCTTCAATGTTAGAGTTGTTCATGGTGCACAAACAACATTCAGTAGAAAATATAATGAAGCTTTGCAACAGATCATGACCTCCTAATTGTCAACCTCACCTGCAATGCTGGACCCTGTCACAATGCGCAAACAATGTTGAGCAGAAAATACATAGTGAAACTTTTCAACAAGCTCATGGCCAAGATATATATAAACAATTTTTTGGCTGAACTAAAATTTCGACCAAAAAAAAATTCAGCCGAATTTTTTTCGACCATACATAAAAATAAATTAGCCAAAAAACTATTCCCGTTGAAAAACTAACTGCCCAGATTTTCCCCCCACCAACCAAAAATCCGTTGCAGGCTATCGTTAACTTTAACATTCAAATTTTCAATCGAATATTATGTTTAATTTTTTTGCTAAAAAATGGAATACTTCAGCTAAAACGGCACGATGATGAATTTTTCACTGCGAATTCTCACAAAAGTGTAACCCACCTTCAGATTTCCACCTTTTGACTATGCATTAATTTTTCCCCTAATGGTGCCTTCTCTGTATTTGGATGCCCATCCATGGTGTGTCATCCGTATTGGATGCAATTGTATAGGTCATAGTTAATCGAGTGCATAAAAGGCCGATAGTAGGCCCTTATGTGTTGTCGGGATCTTGTTTCTACACGTCCAAAGGGCCTTAAATGTTCTAAAAGCTAGAAACATAAAATGCAATATTTTATACGCTTAAAATTCAATCTTTTCCGGTGCTAAATTTGCTAAATTTACTTAATCCCAGTAACATCGCAAAAATGAAGAGAGCTTCTATTGTATAAAATGCATGGTTACGATGTCAGGATTTTCAGTTCCCGATGTGAACTTTAAAAGCATACATTTAAGTCATGTATCATTACAACGTTAATGGATTCCTCGATGCTTTAGAGCCATTTTGTATTTCCACCGCATTCAATGGAGGTCGAATTGCATTTCAGAGTTTATTAAATGGCAGGAAAGACATTTTACATAGCCTCCACGGGGTTGTTGTCATGCCACTAAAAATATATGTCATACCTGCAATTTGAAAAGTTGTCAAATTTGCAATGATTACAAAATAAGACCCGAGCCCTTTCGGCCCAAGAAATTAATGAAAATATATGTCATACCTGCAATTTGAAAAGTTGTCAAATTTGCAACGATTACAAAATAAGACCCGAGCCCTTTCAGCCCAAGAAATTAAAGAAAAGTAAAATTAAAATAATTAAAAAAATAATTTATTTATTTTTTATATGGTAAACATTGGAGGATGCATTTTATGTTTTTGTCCAATACCAAACTAATTCACAATCAACGCATTATCAAATGTGTTATACACTGTCACAGCAAGGATAATAAGATATCATCAAACATCTATTTAATATTACTTACAACTATGTTAAACACTTTGCATGGCAATATATGCTATAATGTTTTTTCTATTTAATTTATGAAAGAAAATTACTATAATAATATATTTTTAATATATTTTATAAAAAATTTATAATATTATATTTTTATTTAATTTAAATGAGTATAAAAATTTAAGACATTTTCTTTTTGCATTAAAACATATTTATGTTTATTATAAAATATAATGATAAGATAGAATATGTCTTTTCTCTAAGCACATGTTCAAATTTAAGCATCTTCCTTATAAATCAATTCAACTAAAGATATTGTATCTCATACAAAAGATTAAATTGTGGCAACATAATAGAAATGTTATAGCGACCAGTATTTATTAATAATGTTTGGAGTGCGAATATAGCCCTTCCCTTTTGCGACTCCTTTTCCAAAAATATCTTTATTTGGAACACCTTATACTTTGCAATATTATTGAGATGTGATAATTGATTTGTATACGATTTTCTTATTATTAGCATAAGTACATTTACTAATGTGGTTGATATATGTTCATTAGTGTCATTTTCATGCATTGATTAGTGTATAAAAGGTGGCAAATGTCATTAATCAGTGTATATCAACCACATAATAAATGTGGTTTTGCTAGTTGATATCTAATGTCCATGGGGTGGATTTATTGACAATGGTTGACAAGGGTTGATGAGATTGACCATGGTAAAGCTTACATTAATGTGGTTGTTAATGTTACATTAATGCTACAAAAATCGTTACATTAATGATTGAGTTAGTCGATGGCGTTGACCATGGTTGAAAAGGGTTGGCTATGATTGGCCATATTCAAACATAGATATCTTTATTGACCATTATGATTGACCATATTCAACCATAGAGACCTTGGTTGACCATGTTGGACCATTTTAACCATGGTTTACCATTTTTCACCATTAGGAGTGAGTAAAACATGGAATGTTCTGGGTTGACTATGGTTGACCAAAGATTACCATAGTTGACCATGGTGGACCATGGAGACATTGATTGACTATTAGGTGTTGAAATTGTAACTAGGTTCATCCTTCATATTAAGTTATTTTACATATATCAATTTCACAAAAAAAATATTATTATTATTTACATTATCAAACATGTTCTTCATATTTTATGTTGGTCAAAAGAAAAGTCAAAAGGGCATGTTCTTTGTGACCCTATTAAAGAAGAAAATTTGAATTTTTGTAAGCATCATTTTGTTCCTCCATGTTGCAAAGTCAACCCTGGAAGATATCAAATCAGCATACCTAAAAGTTGTGACTCTTAGCATGTGGAAACAACTATACATTGGCACCAATTCCTCATCATTTTTGCAACCATTTGGATCTCCTTTTGAACAAGATATCTCGAGTTTGTGGAATGGAACCTAAGGCATATAAGATGAGTTTTATGTGTCATCTTCTCCTTGTGAAAATGTGAGTTGTGGGAAGACAATAATACATATGTGATGTGAGTTGGAGGAAGAAAAATACCTATGTTATGTGAGTTGCAAGAACAGAAAGTATGTATGTGATGTGAGTTGTAGGAAGAGCATAATATATCTATGATGTCAATTGGATGAAGACATCAATATATTTATGAGATGAGCTACAGAAGGAAACCAACTTCTTTGTATAATTCAAGCTATAGGAAGGCCATCATTCTTATAAAGTATAAGCAATCATTCTTTGTTAGACAAAGCATATAAAGCACATGCAAGAAGCAAATTGGTTAACTATTTTGTGGACTCAACATGGCAAAGTTTGGAGGTGTTGGAATTTCTAAGTCTAACTGTTAGAAACCCTTCATGTACTTTCTGATTTATTCCTTCCTACTTGTTCTGATTAATCAACAAGTTACTTACAAAGTAAATACTGAAAATAAACACAATTATATGCTCAACACATTACAGATCATCAATTGAAGGAAAGAGAAATAAGCACACAAATGACATCGTTATTTTTGGACTAATGCCCCCGGAAAAACCCAATGTGGGAAAAATGGTGTAGTTATCTGAGGGTTTGATTTATTAAGTAGTTTCAGAATACAATCTAGGTGCCAAATCCGGCTCACCCAGTAGAGAAACATCTCGGCAGTAGTACCTCTCCTTCGGAGACAGATGCTTCGACTGAAACCTTGGATAAACACTCTGGCAACTCCTCAACTCCAATCTTCCCCAAAAAAACCCTAGCGTTAGCCTCTAGGGACTACGTCAGCCTCTTCTTCCCTCTACGTCAGCTTTCCCGATAGTTTTGGCAGTTCTGGTTGTTCTCTGCAAATCCGGCTTCTGTCCTCTGCGTCAACTTTTCGGCAGTTCTGGAAATTCCCGACAGTTCCATCTTCTGCCCTCTGTGTTAGCTTTCCCAGTTGTTCCAGCAGTTCTAGCTTCTGCCCTTTGCGTCATCTTTCCTGGTTGTTCTGGCAGTTCTTGGCAATTCCGGTTGTTCCCAGCAGTTCCGGCTTCTACCCTTTGAGTCAGCGTTCCCGACTATTGCGATAATCCTCCCAGCACTATCTCTGCCTCTCTTCTTTTGTATTCACTGCCCCTCAGTTTCAACTCTGATCACTCTCTCAACTTTCTCAACAAACCCAACCTTAGAAAGTCGAATTCTTGATCTCTTGGTGTATTCTCAAAGTGACCCTCAAGCCTCCTCTTATACTTTTCTCATTGACAAATCAACGACTGAGATTAAGTCCTTGGTCAATGGCTAAGATTATATCTGGCTTGATCCATAACTTTTGGACCATTCAAACACATTTTTATATTAATTCACACTAATATTTTATTTTCTCTTAGTTTAGACTTATGGACTCCATTAAAGTATTAATTATTTTAATATCTCCCAAACTATTTAGAATCTGCATGAACCCTTTCTAGGTATTTGAGATCTCATGTGCCTTAGCCTCTCCACTAATTTTTGTGGCTAGAGCACATCCGATGCTACCCAAAATCAACAAGAGGGCTGACTTGGCACTTGAAATCTTGGTTAGGTTGACTTGGATTTCTCTTGTTGATGAAGGATCTATAAAGAAAGGATTTTGGGTTTTCCCACTTGGGGCGTTTTTCCTTGTCTTGGAGCCTAATTTATTGTGTCCCTTATCTTTTTGTTCATTTTATTTGTGTAATTGCTTGATGATTTATTGAATGAAGTAAAAACTAAATGGAGAATACATACATAAAAAATCACAAGTAAATACCATGATAAGGAATTGATCTTACATTCGAATTTCAACATTATGGCCATGTTTGTTCATGGTTGACATTGATTGACCATAGTTGATCATGACTGGCCATCGTTTATCATATTCAATCATGGTTGATGATGGTTGGCCTCATTTAACCAATGTTTGACCATAGAGACAATGATTGACCATTATGCTTGACCATATTCAACCATAGAGACCTTGGTTGACCAAGTTTGACCATTATAATCATAGAAATCTTGATTGACCATTATGGTTAATCACAGTTGATTGTGACCAATCAAGGATGACCTTGGTTGACTATAACAGAACATGGTCGAGCTATGTTGATTGAAGACAACTATGATTGAACATGGTTGAATATTGTTAAATATGGTAAATATTGGTTTGGCCAAGTTTAATCATGGTCAACTATTTAAATATTTACTATAAAAGGTTGACTTTGATATATTTGACTAAAGTGGTTCACTATGTTTGATTATTAATATTAATAGGTGATTATGTTTGTCAAACATAGTCCAACATAGTCAACCACATTAGTAAATGTTGTCGACTAATTTTGTATTGTCACAATGTGATGTTGGATAAATTGCAATGTAATGCAACATTGTGACAATGTTTGTCACATTGCGACAATGTTTGTCACCTTGCGACAATGTTTGTCACATTGTGACAATTGATAGATTTCTATACCTTTGACTCACAATATTATTATTGTTATTATTATTATTAGTAGTCAACTTTATTAAAACTAATATTATTATATTAAACATTTTTAACTCTTGATTGTGACCGACCAACGACAACCTTAATTGACTAAGATTGACAATGTTTGACTTTGGACAACCATGGTTGACTATAATTGAATATGTTTGAGTTACATTAACTAAGGACAACTATGAGTGAACAAGGTTGATTATTGTCAAATATTATAAACATAGGGTTAACCAAGTTTGATTATGGTCAACTATTTCAACATTGACTACGAGTGTTGACTTTTTCTAGCTATGTTTGACGAATGTGGTTGACTATGTTTGACTATTAATTTTAATAAAAAATAATAATAGGTGATTAGGGTTTGTCAAAGTTGAAGAGTGTTGATTATTAAACATAGTCAAACATAGTCAAATGTATTCAACCACATTAATAAACGAATATGTTTTAAACCATATAAATATTGATATTACTAAACATTGACTATGGGTGAGCATGGTTCAACCATGGCTGAACATGGCTATGTTTAACAATTGTTTGGCTATGGTTGAGCATAGTTGAATATAGTTTCCCATATTCACTATGTTAAAACATCATTGACTATTTTAACTATAAATGACTATGGTTAACAATTGTATGACTGTAGTTGACCATGGTTTGACTATGGTTGATCATGATTAGATATGGCTGAACATGGTTTGACTATGATTAACCATCATTTTACCATGTTTTGACTATGTTCAACCAAAGTTGAATAATATTGACTATACCAAACCATTGTATGAATATGGTTTGAGTATGTTTGACCATATTTTGACTATGGTTTATGTATTGTTGATCATGACTTTACTATGGCTACCATTACAATGGTGGTTGTTGATGCCTAACCACAGTTTCACTATGGTTAACCTTGTCTATCTATTATAGGCATCCATGGTTAACACTTGGCAATAGGATTTGAAACCAAAAAATGATGTTGGTTGAGACAAATAAGAGACCATTAAAAACTAAATTAGAAATAATTAAAGACTATATTGGAAACAAATTATTATTAAGAAAAATAACATTAATGTGAATAGGGATGTTGTCATTATTAATATTATTAACGATATGTATTAATATTAATGTTATTAAATGTTACAAATAATATTATTAATAGAATTAATATCATGAGAAAACTTTTGGTGAAAATGACATCATAAGAAATATGTCGACGCGTTTTGAACCATCCAGTGTGGTTCATCTTGTTTTGATGATGAACCACACTGGATAGTTCGAAACGTGATGACATATTTATTATGATGTGATTTTCATCGAAAATTTTCTCATATTCGATTTATGAATCATAGGAGCCTTAATTCAAATAGAATTAATATTAATATAAAAATAAATTGTTACCTAAAATATTATTATTACATTAATAATATATTTATGTTATAATTAATATAATATTGTTAATTTAATAAAGTATTAATGCAAAATTATTATAATTATTAATAATATTTATTATTAATATTAATATTAATATTAATCTTAATCTTATCAATATTTTCTAAAGAAAATATTCTTATAAACTTTAGGTATATCTAATATTATTATAAACTTGAATTAATATTAATATAATATAATATAAAAATGTTGAACTGAATGTTATTATCATTATAAGCCTTTTAAGCCTAATGTTCACGTCCTTAAAATCATTTAATTGGGCCATAACCCCATATCATCTAAGCTCAACAGAGCGTGCAACCTATTTTCTCACATGCTAATAAAGAAAAAAACATCTGGGAGCCCTGTATTCCTATTTTCTCACATGCTAATAAAGAAAAAAAACATATGTGATCCCTGTGTTCCAGAATTTACTGGTGTATATGTTCCATGTACCAATGATGGAGTAAAACATTTCAGCTGCTTTGAGGAATGTGAATGACATCGCACAAACATGTCACAAAAATATGTTACATAATTCAATACAACTGAATCTACTTTTTATTGATCTTTATACGTGGTTAAGGGTAAGTGGCACAATCATTTACAGATGATTTAAATATGCAAAGAACTTATCATGCGAAATTTAATCTATTAATATAGAATAGAAAAGGCAATGATAGTATGTCATTATCTTAATTTTTAATAGAAAGAGGCTTATTAACCTAATTATGTTTATATATAAATATATATTGCTGATTCTATTGAACAATCATGAATTAAATGCATCAATACAATCATAACTCTTCTTTTGACAGTGTACAATATTCTAAGAAAAACATAATTCTAAAATAAAATCACAAAAAAACTCACCCAAAATTAAGAGACGTCCTAGCATCCACCTTTCTTTCTTTCCATTTTCCAAATCTTAACCCATTTTAAAATAATTTAAAATAAGTCACTTTGCCATTATTACAAGTTCAAACTTTAAAAATATACAAAAGAAAGTTTGAGAAAACAACGCAACAACATTATTCACATTCCCCATTCAAAACTAAACCATGGAAAATGGCATACAATGAGAAAGTTTGAGAAAACAACGCAACAACATTATTCACATTCCCCATTCAAAACTAAACCATGGAAAATGGCATACAATGAAATGAATAGGTACGATCACTTTCGAGAAAAAACCTTAACATCTAACTAGAATGAGAAAAGAGAAAACATACAACCTACAAAAACCATTTTTATTAACACATCTCGCAGACTCTTTAAGGCTCGATGGCTGAAATTTATACCATATCAGAAGCTTCAGTTGTTGGGCCGTTACCCATGTTCTCACTCCCTCCTTGCTGGGGTGATTCCGTTGCGATCTGCACGTTGGAACTCCATTCCATCTTCTCGAACAGTCCCCTTGATTTACTTGTATGTAAACTACTTCCAACAGTTTTGTTTTATCTAAACCCTGTGCCCATTTCCTAAAATTTTCCAGTAATGCCGGCCCCAAATTTTTTTATGCAAGAACTAATAGTATTTCCTAATGAGGTCTTCAATTCATTTTTTAGATCCTTAAAATTACCTTTTGTGTAGTCCATGCTTAAGCATAGTTTGTATAATGCGTTATTTTTCGCTAACTTCTCCCAATCCTCAATAGTGTTTTCATCATCTACGATCTTGGTGTAAATATCGTTAGCATCGTTTTCCCTTTCGTATGGAAGAGCAATGTTCATCGTTACTATTGCTTCATGATCATTGATCGTTGCTTCTATTGTTGTCTCACCCATTGTTGTTGATTGTTTCTGTTGTTGCTATTGTCTCTCTTTAGTTTTTCGTAATATTGTGAAGAGTCTACCTTCTAGGAAGATTACCAAGTCAAGAAAAACAGAGCGTAATTTGAAAATAATGAAGGAAGTAGTCAAGACGAGTCCCACACAATAATCACTATTTTGGACTAAATGTTCAAGTTTTTAAGACAAAATTGGATATACATATATTCAAAAAAAGTGCAATTTACGTTGTCTAAGGTGTGGAAGATAAATTAGTACAGAAAAACATCAAGAAAATGAGAATATGCAAATAAAATGATTAAAGGAAGAAATCCCAAAAGTTCATTAAAATAATGAAGCATGAGAGAAGAAATATAAAGATCTTGAAGATTGGTTTCATGAAAAATCAACAGAAAGCAACGAAGAAATTTGGTATCTAAGGGATCACAATGAGAAATTACTTTCACATATAAAAATGTCCAAGGATAAGAAACAAAGACTAAAACAAGAAATGAAAGTTTTGATAATGAACTAAAGGAGAATTTATCAAAAAAAAGAAAAAGAAAATTTGTGCCTAAAAACCTTTAATAAAAAATTATTAGAGCACATAAAAAATTTCAAAGATTAAGAGAAAGATACTAAGGACAAAGTCAACCATTTAGAAAATAGCGAAATTTCACGTCTAAGGAATCATAACCAAGGCTTACTTATGCAAATAAAGAAGCTTAAAAGTGACAAGAAATCACTATATAACAAGTTAAAGCAACTTCAAGAAGTAGTATTGAAGTCTCCTGTCATTTCAATCCAAGTTGAAGATAAAGAAAAAAATATTGATCGAGTCAAAATCGTAACTCAAGGAGAGGATCAACCTACTGAAGTGAAGACACATGTAGAAGTTACAGTTCAAATGATATGTTGGAATTATGATGTATGTATTGTACTTGATGGCAACCCACTTGTAGCAGAAAAACTCTCTTGTATATGGTAACTAGATGAATCTACAGAAGAGATATCAGATGTGCTGGGCAGCTTCAAGGAATCAATTTAGAAAGCAACTTACTCACATGAAAGATCGCAGTTCTGCAGGTTAACAGCACATAGTTACAGATCAGACTTCACATAATGAAGAAAGAGAGGTATATGTAAGTTCACCATTTACCAAGTCGTGTATACACACGGGTTCACTGTATACAAGTCGCGTATACATACACACGCACTTTCACAAAAGGAAAAGCGCGTATGCTTTGGAGAACTAAATGTTTGCTTCAAAGTATTTGGTCCATAGTATTTTGATCCATGGTATTGGTCTAAGGTATCGGGTCCGAGGTATTGACCCCAGGTATTTGGTCCAAGTTATTGGTCCCAAGTGGTTTTGGTCCATGGTATTGAGAAAGGCCTAAAACTATAAAAGGAGGAGAATATCATTAGGCCAAGTGTGCAAGTATCGGATATCTGATATAGTGTGACATATAATATGCAAGTTATTAGCTTATGGTGTCGTGCTAGATCTGAATCGAGGAAGAAACTTAGTGCTTGATGAAGGATAAGATCTAATGATGTATCAGGATCTTAAGGTTTGAAGTGAATTATATTTATGTGGTTTGATCATGTATCAGAATAACTGACGCATGTTGTAGTCTGTAAAAATGATGATCTAGGTATGGTTAAAGTCTAGAATAGTTGTTATGTTTAAATCATATTTTACAAATCTGTATGCAGGTTCACTTTAGAAAAGAAGCATATACATGCTGGTACTACATATCAAAACAGCGTATACATCATAAATTGGATCTACAGATCTATACGCTGGTTCATTTTGAGGAAAGTGCGTATGCACGCAGGTTCAATATATGGAAGTAGCGTATATCTTATAAAATATTTTTTAGTTGCTTCTATTTTTTGTTGCAGTGTTCTGGGTTATTCCTTGGGTTCTGGTTACTGTATTCTGGTGACAACATTCTAAATGACTAGAGTGATGGAGTGATTGATTGATTCAATTGTGGTTGGTTCAAAAGGAGATTGGTTGATGCCGATATATTTGATGATTGAATGATGTTGTTGATGGATCCAGTCTGAAAATTTATGAAATGTGGTCCCTAGAAGAAAATAGAAGGTTGTAGCCTCCTGTAGGCCGGCACCTACGTACTAGTCAACATATCAGCTAGTACAAGAGCTAGGGGGTTATAGCCCCCTTCCAGTAGACGCTGGATAACGAGAGAAGGTTGTATCCTTCTGCAGGTAGAAGCCTACATATTGGTATAAGACTGCACCAATACAAAATTGTAAACATAATTCTCTTATTATTAAAAGAAGACAGAGATGATTGTTGCAAGTGGTTTTCAACCACATTGGGTTTCCACCTTATATCTTGGTGTTCATGTGTGTTTTTTATGTGTGATGATCTGTTTTATTTTTACTGCACTTGGTTACTATTTATATGGTTTTGATGCACTAATTAAAGATCAATATATGATGAATTAACTAAATCATAAGTTTGTTGGATATACGCTAGTTGCACTAAACTAGTTGCATGTACACGCGAGTTCCCTTAACTGAAGTAGCGTATATGAATCTGATTATGGAAATAAAAAAATATTAATTTGATAATACTAATTCACCCCCCCTCTTAGTATTATTTCCAACATGATAGACATTCCAAATGATGATTCTATAGTCAACTCAACAACAATAATGTATGATTTAAATCAGGAAACAACCACTAACATGATAAGGGAAATTCCTTCGAGAATAACTATTTATCAACATTGTATTCACAAGAGTATACTTTCCAATAAATCTACATACCAATATCACTTAAAACATAAACAACAAATTTATATTCCCAAGAATACTGAAGTTTGCACAATCCAATCCTACGATAACTATTCATCACAAATTTTTAGAGATCAGAAGATTCCATAGAAGATTAAACTAGGATGGCTTGATCCATTCTTAGTATGGAAATTATCTTTATCACTCAGAGCATCATATTGTCTTATAACAAGGAAGATGATAGTTCGGCAACGAGAAAAAAAAAGAGATCCAACCTTTCAGCATTAATCTTTGAGGACAAACCTCCTTGAAGAGAGAGGCAATGTTATGAATATAATTCACATAAAAATAATAAATATAAATATAAACATAATAATAATTAATTAGTTCTAATGGTTATTTAGTTAGTAATGAAGAGGCATGTCTTGGAGACATGACCATTCATGAAAGGGTAGCTTCCTAGGGCATATAAGTAGGCCTTCATTCTCATTTGTAATCATCTCATATCTCATATCAATTCTTATACAATATTCAATATGAAATTGCATGTCTTATAATGGAAATTTACGTTTTGTAAGTATTTTAAAGATTTTCACTACATATATGACTTTTGGTCCTTAAAGATGCATATTTATTTCTTATTTATTAGTAATTTAAATAAGTGATATAATTATAAAAAGTAAGGTTATCAAAATGACAACGAGATGAATGAGTAGGCATGTGGAGCTATATAAATTTTATGTGTGTTATATGTATGCATAGAATTTCTTTCTTTTTTCCTACTTTATTTTTACTATGCACTCTGTTTACTTATAACAAGTTTTCCTACATATTAAAAAATCGTAGTAAGAAAAACCACATTAAGAAAGATAAAGTGCGAAGAAGGCTAGTAACATTTTACATACAATATTTTTTGTAAGTTCTTTGATGATATCATTATGGCGCCAAAGATGATTTCGATGGCCTAGAAAATCCTTGGACTCTTAATTAACCATGTCCTTTCCTATGTCGCGCAGATGATCATGCATTCTTATTCTATCCAGGTAGTCGACCTGAATCAAACATTTTTGTTCAAGAGTCTCAAAACCAAGCCATCCACTCCACCTAGAAGCATCCCATATAAATATAGTTGTATCCTTAGCTTCCATCACTAAGTAGCAGGAAGCATCAAGGAATGTTGAATTTCTTCTTCATCAAGTCCTTCCACTGTGATTTTCAACCTTTCTTTGATGTTCTGAGGTAAAATTCTGGAGATTTTTCACAATGTAGCTTCCCATTATTTTCTCTCCATTTTGCCATATAAATCAATCCAAAATGTTTCCAAAGACATCTGAAGTCCATCTAAGATCTCCACAAATTTTAGGACCAAATCATTGAAGCCAACACTAGGTCGGGGACTGAGAAAAGCATGACAAGAAAAGAGTTATGTTTCCTCATTAATGTTGAGTCTCATAGCTTCATATACATTAGAAATTTTTGTGAGCTCCAATATTCTCATATCTTGAGTAGTAACCAGTACTCTACAACTTGGCCCAAGAATTTCTGAAACCATTAGAGCTTCTAGCTGATCAAAAGAATCAACATTGTCCAAAATTTTATGCAACTAGATCACAAAATAGAAGAAAGAGATAGATCAACGACTTAAAATGTAGCCTCTTTGAGTGGGAAACCTCCTTTATATTACAAAAATGAATAATTCTTGGATAATACAAATGACAAGACCTCCTTTCTATATATAGGAGTCTAAGGGATCACAATATAATTAGAGCCGACATAACAATAATAATGTAAGGGCACAACAATAACAATAGTGGGCTTCTATGGGGCACAATAATAACAATATGGGGACAACATGGGAACATCAATAACAATAAGGGGTACAATGACAATAATAATAAGGGAATACACTAGTATTATAGGGACCTAACATGCCCCTCTCCTTAAAAAAGTTATTGTCCTCAATGCTTTAGTAGTTATGGATGCTTCTATATAAAATCCTCATCCTCCCATGTAGAATATTCAACAGGTAAGTTCTTCCACTTGATGAGATAATCTGAAATTGATCGATTTCGTAGCTGTCAAGTTCTTTTTTCTGTGACTGCTTTAGGTTCCAATATGATTTTTCCTTCCTCATCAAGCTTTGGAAATATTGTTTGAACTAGGAGCTTGTCACCTATAGCCTTATTTAAGCATGAGACATGGAAAACTAGGTGCACTTGGGAATATGCAGGAAGTTCCAATTTGTATGCCATAGTACCGATCTTTTGCAACACCTTGTATAGACCATAATACTTTGGTGATAATTTATTATCCTTCTTAGCTTGCTTAAGGGACATTTTTTTGTATGGTTGTAGCCGTATAAATACCCAATCACCTACATCAAAACTTCTTTCACTGCGATGTTGATCTGCCTGTTGTTTCATTCTATTTTGCATCAAAGTGAGGTTATCCTTTAAGAGTTGGAGAACTTTTTGTTGATGCTCGATGTGATCTTCCACTGCTTGAACCTTAAAACTTTATCTTAAATATGATGTGATGGACGGTGGATGATATCCATAAAGTGCCATAAATGGGGTCATTTTTGTTGCAATATGGAAGGAAGTGTTATACCAACATTCAGCGAGAGGCACCCATTCGACCTATTGTGTATGTTTATGAGATACAAAACAAAGGAGATATCCTTCCAAACATTTGTTAAGTATCTCAGTTTTCCCATCACATTGAGGATTATAAGATGAGATATGAGATAACTGAGTACCCAAACAAGAAAATAATTTTATCCAAAAATTTCTAGTGAAAATAGCATCTCTATCACTTACAATAATCTTTGGGTTTCCATGTAGCTTTTTAATTATTTCCATAAATGCAGTAACAATTGTACTGGCTTTTAATGGATGATATAATGCACAAAAGTGTGCATACTTGGTAAGTCTATCGACTACCACCATGATGACACTCTTTCCTTCGGACTTGGGTAAACCCATGATAAAATACATTGAAACATCCTCCCAACATTAACTTGGAATGCATAAAGGTTGTAATAGACCTGGGGTCTTAATTGTCTCAAATTTATTTTGTTGGCAAACCAAACATTCCGACACAAACTTTTGAATATCAAATTTAAGGCCATCAGGAAAAAAAAAATCATCCTTCTTAACACTGTGGTAAATTCTTAAAAATCTTGAATTCCCTCCAAAGGGAGATGTGTGCAATTCCTGAAGAATCTTTTGTTTGAGTTGGGAATTCTTACAGAGGTATAAGTGATCTTTGTAGCACAACGAATCATTTTTCCAGCTAAATGTATCAGATGTATTGGGATCTTGCTACAACTTTTGAATGAGTGCCCACGCTTCTTCGTCATTCTTCCATTCATCCCTTCTTTCATTTATCCAATTTGGTTGGATAATAGAAATGGCACAAAGCAATGCTTCCACATCCTCATCCTTTCGTGAGAGTGCATCTACAACAACATTTTTCTTCTTCTTTTTGTAGATGATTTCAAGTTCATAACCCAACATCTTTGTGACCCATTTTTGCAGCTCTTCTGAAGATTATCTTTGTTCTAAAAAGTATTTAAGACTATAATCATCTGTTTTTACCTTGATGTGTCTTCCGATTAGGTAAGGTCACCATTTCTTAAGTGAATGTAGTATTGCCAACATTTCCTTCTCATAAATAGCTTTATGTAAATATTTTTCTTTGATTGGACAAATTTCGATAGAAATGGGTCTTTCTTCTTGCATTAAAACAACACTAATTCCATTTCTTAAGGCATCAGATTCCACAATAAAGGTTTTTGTCAGGTCTAGCATAGCTAAGACCGGTGCTTGGCACATTACATATTTAAGATGTTCAAAGGCCTTCATTTCTTCTGGAGTCCAAGAAAAATCATGTTTCTTCAATAATCTTGTTAGATGTGTCACTATTCTTCCATAGTTCTTTAGAGACTTGTGATATACCCTGTCAACCTGGTAAATCCTCACAGATGCTTTATCAATGTGGGGATTTTCCATTCCTTAATAGCTTTAATTTTTCTAGGGTCTAACTTAACACCTTCATGAGATACAATATGACCCAAACATTCAAGCTCTTGTACTCCAAACAAACATTTGGAGGCTTTTCCATATAATTGTTTCTCCTCCAATATTTTGAGCACTCTGTCAACATGTTGAACATCATCGTTCCAAGACTTGATGTAGATTAGTATATCATCAAAAAGTACTAACACAAATTTTCTAAGGGTTTGAAAATGGAATTCATCAAACCTTGAAATGTAGAAGGTGCATTGGTAAAGCCAAAAGGCATGACCAAAAATTTATAATGACCCTCATGAGTTCTAAATGTTGTTTTCAAAATGTCTTTAGTCTTCATTCTGATTTGATGATATCGTGAATGAAGATCTAACCTGGTGAAATAAATAGCTACATGCAATTCATCCAATAATTCATCAATGGTAGGGTCCGCATGGGGTAGCTCAAGTGGCAATGGCTGTGGAAATGAAGTCTCACTGAACCGGAGATCTTGGGTTCGATTCTTGTGCTACCCTCCCTGGAAATGGGGTGAATAACGGACACGTAAAAACTCAAAAATGAGAGGGTCCTACCGAAGCTTACAAAAAAAATAATTCATCAATGGCAGGAATGGGGAATTTATCTTTAATAGTGAGCTTGTTGAGCTCCCTATAATCTGAACACATGCGCCATGATCCATCCTTCTTATGCACCAATACTACTAGAGCAGAGAAAGAACTTTGACTAGGTTGAATTATACCAGCCTCTAGCATTTCTGTAACCATATGTTCAATTTCACTATTTTGGGCATAGGGATATTTGTAAGGCCTTATGTTTGGAGGAACACTTTCTAGAATCAAATAGATAGCATGATCATGATCACGAATAGGTGGGAGGCCTTTGGGAGTCTCAAATACCCTAGAATGATTGTCTAATACCTTTTTGAGATCTGGAGAAATAAATGGTTCCAATGTGGGAACCTCTACCAAACATAATTGTGTAATTACGCCTCATTGTTCTTTCTTTGGGATCTTTTTCATATCGTTAGAGTTTATTATATTTCCCGGTTTCTCTGTGATACCCCTTAGTTCAAATTCCTTTCCTTACAAAAAAAAATTCAAGAAAATTTCTTGAAAATTAAAATTTATAGTACCTAAAGATTGTAGCCATTGGAATCATAGTACAACATCAACAGTACCCATTGGAATGGAAATCATTGTACTTTTCAACACATATTCTCCCATGGATAGCTTGATATTATGGCACTTTCTAGAGCAATTTATGGTTCCTCCATTTGCAACCAGCACTTGACACTCTAGGGTTGAATATAGGGAGCAATTCAATTCCTTGGCTATCTTACGATGAATAAAATTATGGGTACTCTCTGAATCAATTAACACTATTACATTTTTCTTCTTGATATGTCCTTCTATCTTGAAAATTCAAGGAGTGGTAATTTCCGACAATGCATTACAAGATATGGTCAGATTCATTTCTTATTTCTCTAGAGTTTGTTCTTGGTGTGTATCCTCTTCTTTTGATGTTTTTTGTTCCTTTTCTTCCTCCTCTTCACAATCTATGTAGAATAATTTATTCTCAGCACACTTATGACATTCAGTGTATTTTCTATCACAATTGTAACAAATCCCTTTTGCTCTTTTTCCTTCCAATTTTTATGGTGTCAAAATTGTAGGTTGTGGAAAGCTAAGGGCAACAACACTTCCATCTTTATAGTTTTGAGTGGTATGCTTCCTTGTTTCCATAATTTTAACTTGAATGCTTTCTCCAATTAATCAAGTTCCCAAAGGCAAACCTCATGTTGGATGTTATCCTTTAAAGTCCCTATGAACACATCAATCTTATGCTCCTCTTGAATATCTTTTACCCTTATATTCAATTTTTTGAAGTCCTCAATGTGCTCCACCATTGAACCATTTTGTTTGAGATTTATCAATTGGCTAAAAGCGATGTTTCCTTTTGTATCCACATAATGTGCTATCATTTCGTCCATAAAAATTTCCCAAGTGAAAATTTGTTTACGAGAGAAAAGCCATTGATACCATACAAATTGATTCAGTTCCAAAAATAAAGTTGCAATGCATACCTTTTGTGTGCTTTGCACTTTATGGAGATCGAAATATTGCTCCATCTGTAGTATCCATCTGACGATATCCTTGCCATTAAAATTCCTCATATCGATCTTTGGAACATGTTGGGTCTTAAATCCAACGTTACATTATATGAAATCATGACTAACATTTATTTTGTTCTCATAACAAGTTTCCTTTACTACCCTTTCAACATTAGTAAGAATTTCGTGTAGCAACTTTGTCAAATCTATCTTCAAATCTTCCATGTTGCCTTTAAGTTTTGCTTCTATACCATCCATCTTAGCTTCCATTCCATTCTTTAAACCATCCATCTTAGCTTCAATTATTTTTTGTGAGAGCGAGTTGCACTTGGTCTCATAATTTTGATATATCATGTTGCATTTCTTCCTTTTCTTCATATGTCATAGTAGAGATTTTAGGTTGCTTACTAGGTGTTTCCATTTTCTTTCTTTGGGTCATCAATGAATGATAATTATGCTTCACAATTCCCTCTAAATCACTTCTAACTAATTTTTCAAACAAGGCTTATGAAAAAAAAAAAAAAAAAAAATACACACCTTTTTTTTCCACTTTGTATGAGCTCGATCTTGAAATGTTTGTAACTCTATAATTTTGTATCTCCAAGTTCTAAAATTTCAACCTATGATAGCCCTCTGAGTCTTATTTCCAACCCCGCAATTCAGGTCACAATTGGATTCCTGAATAACGATTTATGCCTAGTCTACGACGATGACCTAATTATAGATTGGTTCAGTAGAGAAAACTTGTATGACATGCCACATGTCATTGTTTCGACCTTAGGTTCTAAAAACGAAACCCAACAAACTAAATTCCATCTGGATTTTGCTACTTTTTACAAAATTTGAATCAGATGCATTGAGACAAAGTTATGACTATTTTCCCAAGGTGACCTATTTGAGATCCAATTCAGGAACTTGCCAAAACCCTAACTTCCTCACCTCATGTCACTGGAACTATAGCTAGACAAGATTTGAAATTCAGTCATGTGGTTCATCATGATTTCATCTTAAATGGGTTTTAATTTCCGCTTCTGAAGCTTCGTAGAAAAAACATTATATTGAAAATTCCATGATGACCTTTTTGAAGCAGCGAAACCCTAGAATCCAAAGCTCTGATACCAATTGTTATGCAACCAGCTCACAAAATAGAAGAAAGAAATAGATCAATGACTTGAAACGTAGCCTCTTCGAGTGGGCAACCTCCTTTACATTACACAAATGAATAATTCTTAGATAATACACATGACAATACCTCCTTTCTATATGTATGAGTCTAAGGATTCACAATATAATCAGAGTCGACATAACAATAATAATGTAAGGGCACAACAATAACAATAGTGGACTTCTATGGGGCACAATAATAACAATATGGGGACAACATGGGAACAACAATAAAAATAAGGGGTACAATGACAATAATAATGAGGGAATACACTAGTATTAAAGGGACCTAACACAAAACGACCGAAACACCTCCTCAGGAGAACTTTTCCTTTGTCTATGTTCCAAATTTTACATTCAAAATCCAATAGATATTGTGTAATTATTTCTTGCAAGGTCATGAATATATATCTCTCTCTTAATTCCTTGACATCTAAGAAAGTAGTGGCTTTGAAATATGAGTGAATATAATTGTATGTAGCTTTGGTAAGAGTGGTTTTTCATTGAAAGACATGAATCTATATATGATTGTTGAACCCTTCAAACATTACAGAAAAGTCACACTAGTATATTTCAGACAAAAATAGGAATGGGATTCAGTGCAGGTTACGAGTCTGATGTCGATAGATGAAAATTTTTCCAAGTCTTTAAGTAATGGAGGTTGTCATTATTTAAATTAGCAAACATATGTCATGTAATGGGAAAAACAACAAATAGACAGATTTCAAAGGGAGATAAAAAAAAAGGTAGACAATGCCTAGCCTAACCAATTTCAAAAAGGGACACCTTTGATGTAAATATAGGTGAGAGGTGGAAAGTGTACATCCTAGACTAAAGAAGCCATAACTTGCAAGAGTGGGTTATCGAGGCTTCAAGAAATTTTGAGATTTGATCAGAGATCAATGATGGGGAAGGGATATTTAAGGTTGAATTTGAAAAATTCCAATAAATGGATAATACTATCTCAACGGTATTTGAATGGATTCAATAGTTGTCATTGATCTAAAAAGTAGTGCAAAGAGATTCACTTCTAGGAGGGAGATAATCCCATTAAGGGAAACAAAGCAAGTAAAGAAGGATCAAACCATGGACATATCAACTCCTTGGCTCTGTGTATATGAAGCAAAATCATAAGTAAAGATAAAGCTCGTTTCCTCCTATATGGAGGGATGTCATGCCCCATCTAATGCGAGTTTTCTATCCACTCAAACACACTGATGAAAAAGGGAAATCCCATCTAGAAAATTATTAAATTGAAGGGATTTTATCCCAATGTCTTTGTAGAGGGCCACACAAAGTTATCCTAGAAGCACGAGCACCCTATCCCTAATCCTTAAGTTGAGTTTCAATGAATAATTGCTACAAATATGTAAAACATAGACATAATCCATAGTTGTCAAACAAATCTAATATGAAGGCATTAACTTCTAGGAGAGAATAGGTATATTGAATAATGCTTCAAAGTAACTCAATTCTATTCTAACAAATTTGGATGCCAAGGAGAGCATAAGTAGCCACATTGGGAAAAATATTGAATAATAGAAATGAATTACGATGTAAAAGATACACTGTGAAAAGTTCTATGTAGAAAACCTATGTATGTGGAATCTTGTGGTGCCACAAAAATGCATGTTTTTATCTCTCACTACAGAAAAAAAAAAAAAAATTTCTTTTAATGCAACATATCACACTATTTTTTTATGTGATACATTGCAATGTAGGAAGCATAATATCTTTTGATGTGATGAATCAAATGAAATATGTGTGTGTGTGTGCATGCATGCAAAATGTCACACTATATGAAAGTATTTTTCTTGTAGTGTAAGGTATTGCAGGGGGAAAAATTGTGCGATACATTGCAATCCATGAAGTTCCAAAGACATTGAAGCAATATTTTTTTTCCATGTAATATGTCACATTATAAGAAACATAGTTTTGTTCCATGCATTGTTTCACATGAAAAATATTATGTAAAAGACACACTAGAAAAAGTATTTTCTGATGATGTAATGTATTGCAAGAAAATAAAATTATGCCACATGTCACGCAACAAAAATATAATTTCCATGGGATTCAACATGCCACGTGATATTTTTCATACTAAATGTTACAACACATAAAAGTATGTGCCAAATAGTGCAACATATCATATTGCCAAAAGAATTGTGCAACATTTCACACCATAGGAAACACAATTCCATGTGGTGCAATAGGTTTGTAATAGAACTTGAAGATAATCTTGACCTTGTGTATAGCAACATTCAATTCAAAGTAAATAAATCATAACAATAATGGAACCATGATGGATGACCTAACCCTATGAAACCTTTTAAGTGAAGTGGAATTGCGAAGTAACTAACTCATGTCATACATGGAATATTCTATGCAATGTTTACACAATTAACTCATATGTTATTGCTAAATTCCCTAGAAATATTCCATTGAGATATTATTGAATCTAAGGTGTGTAATTAAACCTACTAAATTACCTAAAATCCTTCCATTAAAACATTATTGTATGCAAGGTGCTTAATCAAACCTAAATTTATAAGAGATGAGTGACAAGTTTTACTATTTGTAACACAAACCCAATGACATGTTTTTTAACCACTTCCATGAAAAAAGGAAAAATATTGAAACTAGGAAAAAACATTGAAGCAAGAGAGCCTAAACCAAAACAAAAGACTATTTTGAAAGTCAACAATGTGAAATAAATAGATACTTAGAATAGGAAAATAAAAAAGCTCAAAATAATGGAAATCGTAATATGTGTCTTTAATATATCAAAATATATATATATATATATATATATATATATATATATAAATGATAAATTTCTGTTATAATTCCATATTATATGTTATCAAAATTAGAGCCACGTTTAAATGCAATTGTATTTTACTTAATTAAATTACTTTATTTTATTTAATAAAATTTTAAAATATCGAGCTGAACCATTGTCTTTCTATGATGGGTATATCAATGATATATGAAAAACTATTATCCTTTATTTGTTTGTTTTCTTAAAGTGGAATGGAATTATGTTTTTGTTCACTATATGTGTTAAAACCATATTTCATTATCACTACAACGATCTCAGTGTATGTGGCGATTTACCAACTAATTTAATTAACTATTTAATTAAATTAGTTATTTTTCTTTGCGCTAATTTCACAATTATATGATGATCTATATTGTTACGGTAATTGTGAAATCTTTATAATCACATATACCATCACATTACTTAAGATAAGTATATGAGTTTCTATTTTAGTTACTTAAGATAAGTATATGAGTTTCTATTTTAGTTTCTAGTCATATTAAAGCCTTATATCTTTATTTACCTTATTTTATATTATTTTATAAAAAAGGAAACTTGTCCCATAATTCTAGTTGGAGTCTCAAATAGAGTTTCAAATAGAAAAAGATCTATTTTAAGGTGCCGTATAGTTTCCTAATATTAATGCATTCATTCAAGACCATCAATATGTTGTTAATTTCATAAATATTAATTATATCTAATATTATTATAAACCTTAATTAATATTATAATAATATAATATATAAATTTTATTTAAATTTTTTTATTTAATTTTTTTTGTGAGTGTGGTTTACGGGACACAGACAGCTTGATCAAGGGTATCACAGAAATATTGAGCTTGATCACTAGGTCACTGAATGGTCGATATGTCCATGGAAATATCTGAACTTGATCAAGGATATCATGCCAATATCTGAACTTGATTAAGGATATCAAGCCCAACGGCCAATAGCTAAACCTAACCCCAAAGGCTTCGAAGAAAATTGAGAACTCCCAAACAAAAAGACACTTATTTCACACCCTTGAAACTTATAAACCTAATATTATTATCATTACCAACATAATGTTCGCGTACTTGTAATCATTGAATTGCGCCATAACCGTATATCATCTAAGCCCAACATAGCGTGCAACGTATTCAAAAAACCACATGGGAACGCTGTATTCCATGTGCCAATGATGGAGTAAAACATTTCAGCCGCTTGGAGGAATGTGAACTACATAGCACAAACATGTCGCAAAAATACGTTACATAATTCAATACAACTGAATCCACTTATTACTAATCCAAAGTTGTGTTTCAATTGCGGTGAATCTACTTTTTATTGATCTTTATACGCGGTTAATGGTAAGTGGCACAGTAAACTATAGATGATTTAAATATGTAAAGAAGTTATCATGCGAAATTTCATCTATTAATATAGGATAGAAAAGACAATCATAATATGTCAATATCTTACATCTAACAGAATAAGGCTTATTAACCTAATTATGTTTATATATAAATATATGTTGCTGATTCTATTGACCAATCATAAATGAAATATATCATTTTGACTGAGTGTACAATATTCTAATAAAAACATAATTACAAAATAAAATCAGAAAAACACTCCCCCAAGAAACACTCCCCCAAGATTTAAGACATGTCCTGGCATCTACCTTTCTTTCTTTCCATTTTCCAAATTTTAACCCATTTTAAAATAATTTAAAATAAGTCACCTTGCCATTAAACTTTAAAAATCTGTAAAAGAAAGTTGGAGAAAATGGCATTATTCACATTCCCCATTCAAAACTAAACCATGGAAAATGGCATACAATGAAATGATTAGGTACGATTATTTTCGAGAAAAAGCCTTAGCATCTGACTTGAGGATTATAAATAGCACACTAGAATGAGAAAAGAGCAAACATACAAGCTACAAAGACAATTTTGATTAACACAGCTCGCAGACTCTTTAAGGCGCGATCGCTACAAGTTATACCATATCAGAATCTTCGGTTGTTGGGCCGTTACCCATGTTCTCACTCCCTCCTTGTTGGGGTGCTTCCGTTGCGATCTCCACGTCGGAACTCCTTTCCAGCTTCTCGGACAGTCCCCTTGATTTACCTGCTATGTAAACTGCTTCCAGGAGATTTGTTTTCTCTAAACCCTGTGCCCATTGCCTGCAATTGTACACTAATGCGGGCCCCACATTTTTTACGCAATAACTAATAATATTTCCCAATGATCTCTTCAATTCATGTTTTAGATCCTTCAGGTTACCTTCTGTGTAGTCGATGCTTAAGCATAATTTGTATAATGCGTTATATGCCGCTAACTTCTCCCAATCCTCCATAGTGTCTTCACCATCTAAAATCTTGGTATAAATGTTGTTAGCTTTGCTTTCCCTGTCGTATGCAAGAGCACGGATCGTTGCTTTTGTTGCTGTCTCACACATTGTTGTTGATCGTTTCTGCTGCTGCCCATGCTGATTCTCAGTAGGATACCGTATTTCTGTGAAGAGTCTATCTGCGGCTTTACTCAGCAAGCCATCTGTTTTGGGATTGGCCTCGTCAACCAAATCTATTAGTTCACATGCTTCATAGTATGCGTGTAAGGAATCTCTCTCAGAAAGGGGAGACAACCAGACAATTACGTTGATCAATGAGACCGCCGTTAGCTTCAATGACCGTTTTCTGCCATATTTCAAATATTTTTCCGCTTTTAGCGGGGTGACAGGATGATGTCTCCACAGGAACTTTAAACCTGTTTGAGAGAGTGCTTCTTCTGGGTCCAAATACTGCATATCTACACATATTCCAGACCCCCAATCCCTCAGAAACGGGACCATGGCATGGAAATTTTCTCCATCGTCGCTGCCCTTCGTCATAATTCCCCTGGCTTGCTTGATGGACTTTCGATTTGTCAAAATCACATCGTGAGTAGTCTGATAAAAAAAATTGTCCATGATATTCAAAATTTCCTTGTAGGCATTAAAATCCTTTTCCGCTTTTTGAAAATGACTTGAAAATATCCATTTTACTAACCTTGCAGATAACTGTATCACCAAACACACAGACTGACAAGAACCAACACAATTTGCTGAAGAATACCACATACCACTGAAGCCAAAAAAAACACATCTTAGCCCAAAGGGTTTTTTAATTCTTTATGTTGAATTAACTTGTCTATTATTATTTAAGAAATAAAGTAACGATGTTTAAAATTTTAATGTGATAAATTTTTTTTGTTGAAAATAAATTTATGATACATTTACATTATGACAAATATATGAGAAAAAAAAACTGATATAATCAATTTTACTCCTTGATTTGTTATAGTTATTTATATTTTTGTTTACCAAAACCTTAGCCAAAATTATATTTATTTTTAAAAAACTCGACTTACTTACCTATCTCATCATTATTTTGAATTGTACAATGCTGTGAGCAACCATAAAAACTCAAGCCCTGTAACTCTACGAACTGCCCCGGCCTTAGAAGGTTGGCATAATTTAGCTATAACTGAGCCCTTCAATTCGTTGTTTGCAACCTTGGACTGATGGCTGGGACCAGCAAGGCAAAAGCTGCAGATGACAGGAAGAAAGACGGCTAGCCAAGGTAACTACAGTCGATTGCTAATAGCTTTGGATATATTGAGTTCTTTACCTTCTCTAATTTTAGTGGGCAGTTCCATTGGAGAGTTAGTGAGAGCAGCCGTCCTCCGACGAAGAATTTGCATCTTTAATGAATTAACATTGGCTGTTAAATCGTAATTTGCATTTGGGAGAA
Organism: Pinus tabuliformis; assembly: GCA_031772625.1. Lineage (NCBI taxonomy): Eukaryota > Viridiplantae > Streptophyta > Pinopsida > Pinales > Pinaceae > Pinus > Pinus tabuliformis. The sequence goes on along the minus strand of CM062806.1, from coordinate 415,678,168 downwards.
AAAATCAAATAGTGCAAGAGATGGTAGAATTTGTGACAGATCAGAGAGAGCTCTTTATAAAAGAATTGATTGAGCTGTTAATAAAAAGACTCGATTAAGTGACAGAAGCATCGGGTGTTCTTTTGTAGGTGCTAATGCCAGAGAGTGCAATTTATAGACATGGAGCGAATGGTCCTGCGAACCGGTACTGAAAAGCGTCTCGGATTAATTATCAGTAAAGTACATCTTGTTCCTGGGCATATCGCAAGTAAGTGGCTCAACTATTATTAGTTTTTTATTTATTTGAAAATTTTAGGAAGTTATTATTATTTTTAATCACGTGTAGATTACTTATTTTATTTAGAATGGTTGAACAGTTTTATTAGATGGTTAAGAGTTAGTGATTTTTGTAAGCCAGAGTGAAAGTTTGTCCCCTTACAAACTATTAGCAGGGTATTTTAGGTGGTTTGCTTTTCCTTGAATAATAATGACAAGTCTCCCTGCATTCGTTGATAGCACTCATTGTTGTTGGTTGACAACTCCCGCCTTGAAAGAAAAAGTATAACTATCTTTATTTACAAGAATGTAAAGCTTCATCAAATTTATTACACTAAAGAAAAAAAGACTTATCCATTTAAAAACATATTTACTTATTTGTGGAACACGCACATGGAGAAGAAATTTACTTATTTGTTAAACACGTACATGGAAAAGAGAACACACAAGATAAACATAAATTACATTTCTATTAACAAAGATATGCATTTATAATACATTTTTGTGACCCTTGGTCCAAGTGGTCTCTTCGACTCAGGTCACTGTTCACATTCCACACCAACTCTTAGCAGATTAGGTGTCCAACATTCCCCCCTTAATCTGAAGGGGTATATATGAGTCCAAGAAGAGAGCTCTAATACAAAAATACAACAATGGATGACAACAATAAGTTGAATGTGCTCTATGATATTATGGCATAAGGTGGGAGAGCTCAAGGTCTCAATCGATGATGGTTTAAGGATGACCACCAACACTAGAATGTTTACTGCAGTTCCTGGAACTCTTCCAAATATGGCAAGAAGTTGAAGTCTTCTGCTATAGGAGGTGCTCCTTAATGCCTTGAAGAAGGAGACCTTGAACCTGTTAGCGCTGCTATGCAAAAGGCATAAAAAATGAATTTAAACACTCTCGAAGGCTGCAAATACCTTCATAATCATCCCGAAGGAACCATTGATGCTGTCAAAATCCTCATTGTTGGGCCAAAATGATCTATCGGGAGGCCTGAAACACTCCGAGACAAGCAAAAATTTAAAATCGTAGGCCTAGCAGTTCAAAAGAGCGACAACCGTTTGATCCGGCCGATCATCGGTCCAGATCGCATCGGCGGGTCGCAATCGGAGGAGGTAGATCGGCGGGTCTTATCGCATCGGGGGGCGGCAGTGGCAGTGATGTGGTATCACCGATGAGCGATCGCCGATATCGCATCGGCATATCGCTATCGGCATTTCAATGGAGCATGGCCTGTGCATATATGAGTGACCGCCGGTGGGCCGAACCCGGCGACCATACAACGTTGTCTTCTATAGTGTTTTCGGATCCGCAATGTTCGCTAATATCGCATCGGCATTTCGCTGTCGGGATGCCAAAGTGGACAAGGTCTTTACCTTCAGTTATCTGCCGATGCGATGGGCCGGATCCGATGGGTGTACTGAGGTCCTTTTTATAAATTTCAAATCCGCGCTTAAGCCACTTTTAATGATTTTGGGCGCATTTTCTGTGTTTAATGAAATATAAAAATACAAGGGGCGGACCCGATAGAAACGATATATGTGTGAGGGCCTTTGACATTTAAAAAATAGTAAGGTGGGCAGTATTTATAAATGGGGCGGAAATGATTAATGCAAGCATGCAGCAGTACAGCGCAGTAGGCAGCTGTCTTCAATCGACAGTATGGCCTAGCAGGAAAGAAGATGTGCCCAAAACAGATCAACATTTATCAGTCATGATTGACCCGTGGTTGGGACTTTCAAGTCCAGATGAAGCATTGTGGGCGGGAATGAACAGTGTAGCAGTGTTTCAGTGTCGCCAAGCCAGGCAGTCATATTAGAGCCGTTCAATAATTCAACAGCAGCATTTAATCAGCAGTATGGCCGAGGAGGAAATAGGACGCCACAGATCCAGTCAAAGCATTCAGTGGTTATGGGATTTGCCCATACTTCGTCTCACCTGCCCTAGAAGGATCGCAGAGCACCAGAGAGGGACAAACCTATTCAAAGCACTGCCAGATTTGTACCAGAGGCCCATTCTTGAATGTAAATATGGTTGGTGGGCATTTATAGGCTCCTCCACGCATTGTTCAGCAGAGATATTTTGTATTGTAACAGTATATATACCCAGAACAGAGATGTAATGGATTGATGAGTGTTTGATGAATGAGAGCTTATTGTAGCCTTTTAACTTCTGGAGACTGTAAATACTATGAGACCTGCAGCTTCTGGTCTTGATTTCTATTAATACAAGCTTCTTTTGCTATCACCTGCTCACTTTCCACTTCTTCTTCTTGTTCTAGACTGCGCCTGCTTGCATTTATTTGATGTGCTGTGAATTTTTGGCATCGGAGGGGCTGTCATCCCACCTCTATGTTAAAATTTAGTAGTTTATTGAAACTTGTTTGCAGGTTGCTATTGTTCAAATAGCAGAGAGCTGTCATCCTCACTGCCTATTGAATAGTAGTCGTGCTGATCCTCTAACTGATTGCAGCTGGCCATCGCAGAGCTCTGTGCATCTGCTGGTGCAATCAGTCTTCTCCATCATCACCTTAACTTTAAGCTGTGAGTAGTTGGTGGTTGAAAGCCTTGTAGTCTGGGGGTCTTCACCCATGTCTGGGGTAAATCATAGTAGGAGTGGTTATCTGGCTTAAAGGTGCTGCACATCTTCCATTTTATCCAACAAAACTGTTGAATTTTTAATGTTCCTGAGCATCACTGATTTACAACCTAGGTGAGTTTCTTGGGGTGATAACATTAATTGGCGTCGTTGCCGGGGAGAGGAGAATCGAAGCTCAACTTCCCTAGGAGACGACACAGCTTCAAACTTTGATGACAGAAAAGGTTTGAACACAGATTTTGGTTGTAATCATCTGTCTGGCGACTCCACTGGAGGAAGGCCATCCTTTGGCGACTCCACATTGAAGTTCTGGCGCAGTTTGTGAGGCATACTAGAAGAAATCCGCAGAAGTCTTCAGCTGTTCCAGTGCCTGACCCTGAAAAGATAGTTAACTCGAAGAAAACATCGCAGAAAGGAGCATCAGGATCAGGTAAGCCCAAGAAATCTAATTTGTCTCTGTATGAGGAGTTTTTAGTTGAAGATACATAGTTTGAAGATTTAGAGCCTAGTACTGTTAAGGAAGAAATACCTACAGAGACTCATAAAGCTCCTTCTCCATTTAATTCCCCTTTGAAGCTGAGTCCGAAGAAAGTTTCCCATATTGTCCAAAACATCCCAATATCATTCCTATCCATTACATTATCTCCTACTGCTCCATCTGTTAGTATTCTTCCGCATATTCCAAACATGGCAGGACAGCAAGCACCTACTAGGATTGAAAGGATTGTTGCTGCTAGATATGGACCTTTGATATTGCCTACACCTTTAAATGCCATGCCTACAGGAAAATATCAAAAATATATGCCCAAATTTACTGGAACAGAAGGAATTACAGCAGAAGAACATCTTGAAGCTTTTTATAGTTATGCTGATAATTTAGACATAAGTGAGAACGATGTATGGATGAGAGTTTTTGTCCAAAGTCTTGATGGAGAGGCTAGGAAGTGGTTTAGAGAACTACCCCAAAGATCTATAACAGATATAGAAGCATTAGATGAAGCATTTTTGAAGCAATGGGGAGATAAGAAGGACTTGCTGTATTATCATACAGAGTTTGGAAACTTGAAAAGAGAAAAGGGTGAGTCTTTGCCTGACTTCAATAAAAGATTTAATAGAATGTATAGTAAAATACCAGCTGAGGTAAAGCGTACCCCTACTGCTGCCAAACTCACATATGCTAATGCTTTTGATTCTGACTTTTGCTTATTGTTGAGAGAAAGACGATGTGTTACGCTGGGTGATATGCAAGAGGCAGCCTTGGAGGTGGAATCAAATATTATGGCAGCAGAAAAGTTAAAGAGTCAAGGTGACAGAAGAAGGCCTAGAGCTGAGGCTTCTTCTTCCACTGCATCAACTTCCGAGCCTAAGTTAGACAAAATGACCAAAATGATAGAGTCATTGGCTGCTGAAATTTCTAAGTTAAAGGTTGATCAGACCTCAGGCAAAACAAGGCAGCAAAACACATTTGTCCCAAGAAATCCAAACCCCTTAAGAAAAGCAAATGAACAGCTGCAGATTATGCAAAGGGGTGAAGAAGAAAGAGAAGATCATAAAGTAAAAGCTCCCTTTCAGAATGCAGTCATGGAGGGTGAACGATCCGAAGAAGACGAGGATGAAATTCACTGCTTGGAGGATAAAGGGAATGCTGCATTTTTAACATTGGCCGAGTATGAAGAGTCATTGCTGCAAGGGCAAAACAGCCAGAGGTGGGACAGTGGTGCTGTTCTGCAATCTGATGAACAGCAGCAAAGATATAATCTAAGATCCAATGCAAAGAATGTCAAAGAAAATACTGCGCAAGAAGCAGCTGCTCGAACAGTGCCACAAAATAGCAGGCAAAGAAGACCAGCAGCTGATCCTGTCACCCTCAGAGCTCCAGTTCAAGAGGTAAAAACTGCTGATAAAGTATCCTCTTCTTTTAGTTTTGAGTCAGAAATTCAGAAATTGAAAATAGCTGTGCCTATTGCTGAGTTGGTGAAGAGTGAATTGTTTAGGAAGACCATCTTTAAAGCCCTCGAGCTAGAGCCTAACCAACCCTCCATTGACTCTGTCAATTTGCAAGATGACAAACCTGCTATTGTGCTTAGCCCTATGATTGAACCTGCAGATGATACTTCTCCATCTTTTTATGTTTCATTAACTATCCATGATAAAATCCTCCACAATTGCCTGCTAGACACAGGGGCCAGCCACAATCTAATGCCAAAAACCGTCATGGAAGGGTTAGGCCTTGATATCACTAAACCTTATCATGATTTGTTCTCGTTTGATTCAAGGAAGGTAAAATGCCTTGGATTAATTAAGGATCTGGCTATTACCTTAACCCAGCTGCCCATGAAAAGTATGATGATGGATATAGTGGTGGCTGATGTTCCTCCTAAGTTTGGTATGCTGTTGTCTAGAGGGTGGATTAAGAGACTAGGAGGGACATTACAGAATGATCTGTCTTATGCAATTGTCCCAGTGTTTGGAGGAGAAAGCAGGAGGTCATATAGAGAAGCACAGTTGGCATATGTTATTAGTGATGAGAAGAATCCTACAAACCATCCCATATATGCAGTGGACATTGATTTTGGGGCTTGCATCCTCCAAATAGAAGAATCTCAGAAGGCTGCATTGCATATCCGGAAACCGGCAGCTCAGGCTGAACATGACATGGGTGGTCAGATTTGGGAAATGTTTTTTGATGGAGCATGTACCAAGGAGACTGCAGGAGCAGGGGTGGTGCTAGTGTCTCCACAGCAAGAAACAGTTCAGTTATCTCTAACGCTGGTTTTTCAGGTGACAAACAACGTAGCAGAATATGAAGCACTGCTACTGGGCCTTTATGAAGCCAAAGATAGAGGAATAAAAAATCTGAAGGTTTTTGGAGATGCTGATCTGATAATTCAGCAAGTAAACAGAACGTTCCAAGCAAAGCACCCAAGGCTGAAAGCTTATAGAGATGAGGTATGGAGAGTCAAAGAGTTCTTTGATTTTTTCTGCATTTCATATATTCCTAGAGCCCAAAATCAGCTTGCTGATTCCCTTGCTGTCTCTGCTAGTTTGTTCATCCCTCCATCGCCTCCCAAACTAGTTTATGAGGTACAAATGAAGTATAGACCCTCTGTGCCTGATAATGTCCACCATTGGAAGGTTTTTGATGATGATAATGAGTTAAGTAGGTTCCTTCAAGTCATTGATGAGTTCTCTGAAATGCAAATTGACCAAAACGATGATGCTTTGTTAGAAGATCCCAAGTCCCAGCTTAGAAATAAAATTGGCAAGAATAGCATAGTCCAGCTTCCTAGTAACCATATTCCTAAGGGTCTAATTCCTCTGGAGAAATTGTTTGACCACAATGATGTGCCTTACAGAGCTGCCCAAAAAGAAGATCAGTCTCAAGTCTGCAAGCATGATATAGGAGGTCCAGGTCAGCCCAAATTCATAAATTTGTCCACTAAGCTATCTGCTGATCAGAATGCTGAATATTGCAAATTAATGAGGCAATTTGCTGATGTGTTCGCTTGGGAGTACAGTGATCTGAAAACCTATGACAGGAGTATAATACAACATAAAATTCCGCTTGAAAAAGGAACTATTCCTTTCAAACAGAAGCTGAGGCCAATGAACCCTATGCTCCTTCCTCTGGTCGAGAAAGAAATTAAGAAGTTGTTGGCAGCCAAAATTATAGTGCCTCTCAGATATTCTAAATGGGTGGCCAATCTGGTTGTTGTGAGGAAGAAGAATGGAGAAATCAGACTGTGTGTTGATTTCAGGAATCTAAATAAGTGCTCCAAAAAAGATAATTATCCCTTGCCCAAAATGGAGCATTTGTTGCAGCAGGTCTCAGGTGCCAAAGTGATGTCTTTCATAGATGGGTTTTCAGGCTTCAATCAAATCGCTGTGCATCCAGACGATCAAGAAAAGACAGCATTTACCACTCCTTGGGGCACGTTCATGTATGCAAAAATGCCGTTTGGGCTAATGAATGCTGTAGCCACCTTTCAACGCGCTATGGATATTGCTTTTGTGGGTGAAAAGGATAAATTCATGTTGATTTATCTTGATGACATAACTGTTTATTCTGGCAGCCACCATGATCATTTACAGCATTTAAGAAAGGTGTTTTTGAAGTGCAAGAAGTTTGGAATTTCACTCAATCCCAAAAAGTCCCATTTCACTTTAGAAGAAGGCAAACTGTTGGGGCATGTAGTGTCTGCTGCAGGTGTTCAGATTGACCCAGAAAGGGTAAAAGCAATTCAGGCCTTGACTCTTCCACGATCAAAGAAAGATATACAGTCTTTTCTTGGCAAAATTAACTTTGTACGGAGGTTCATCCCAAATTTTGCAGAGCTGGTCAAGCACATAACCTCTATGTTGAAAAAGGGAGCAGAGGTGAAGTGGACTGATGCGGCCAGAAGATCTTTTGAGTCCATTAAGATGGCTATTGTAGAAGCTCCCACTTTAATAAGCCCTGATTATAGCAAGGAGTTTCATCTATTTTCATTTGCCTCCAAGGATACCATTGCAGCTGTCCTGTTGCAGCAAGATGAAGCAGGGCAAGAGCATCCAGTTGCCTTTTTCAGCAAAAATCTGAGGGATGCTGAACTAAGGTATGATATTATTGAAAAGCAGGCTTATGCGCTTATCAAATCTTTAAAGGCTTTCAGAGTATACATATTGCATTCCAAAATAGTTGCATATGTCCCTTCTGCCGCAATAAAGGATGTTTTAACGCAGCCTGATGCCGATGGAAGAAGAGCGAAGTGGATTGCAAAAATAATAGAATTCAACATAGAGCTGAAACCCACCAAGCTGGTAAGAGGTCAGGGGCTTGCTAAGCTGTTGGCTGAAGAAAATTGCAGGTCTTTGGACATTGATTTCTTGTTCAATATAGCAGAAATTGGCCAAATAGAAGAACATGAAACAACCGAAACGCAGAAAGGACAGTCAGTGGCCAAGAACCTAGCCTCATGTAGCTGGTATGCTGCAATAATTAATTTCCTGCTAAAGCTAGAAGTTCCTTCAGAATTTTCTCAAAGTCAAGCAAGAACGTTAAAGCTCAAGGCAACGAAATATTGCATCAATGGTAGCTTGCTTTATTGGAGGGATCCATCTGGAGTGCTTTTAAGATGCCTGGATAAACAACAGTTAATAGAAGTTATGCAGCAGTTCCATGACAGCATGTGTGGAGGACATCATTATTGGAGGACAACAACCCAAAAGATTCTCAGAGCCGGGTACTATTGGCCCTCTATTTTCTGATGTATTTGCTTTTGTTAAATCTTGTGACAGGTGCCAGAGATTTGAAGGTAAGCAGCAGCTGAAATCCCTGCCCCTAAAGCCAATCATTGCGAAAGGACCTTTTCAGCAGTGGGGCTTGGATTTCATTGGTGAAATCAATCAATATTCCAGTGGCCAGCACAGGTGGATATTAGTCTCCACTGATTATTTTACAAAATGGATTGAAGCAATCCCAACAAGGAAGGCTGATCATAATGTGGTAATGAAATTTTTATCAGAAAACATTTTCAGCAGATTTGGTTGCCCACATAAGCTTATAACAGATAATGCAGCAACCTTCAAGGCAAAAGAATTGGTGGAAATGTGTGATTCAATGGGCATTAAACTTGTTCATTCCACCCCCTATTACCCCCAAGGGAATGGTCTAGCAGAATCCTCTAATAAAAGTCTGATCAGGATTATAAAGAAGCTGTTAGAGGAAAATAAGAAGAATTGGGATGCCAAGCTCAAATATGCACTTTGGGCAGACAGAGTGACTATCAAAAGATCCACAAGTTGCTCTCCCTTCAAGCTGGTATATGGTACTGATGCCGTTTTTCCCATTCAACTTACCCTCCCTGTGGCAAAGTTGCTCCAAACAGCGCATAATGAGGAAGATAACATGGCCAATAGAATCACTGATTTAACAGAATTATATCAGATCAGAGAGCAGCTGATTGAAAAGGCTACATCACATCAACAAAAGGTCAAGGAAGCCTTTGACAAGAACACAAAAAGTAACAACTTTCAGGTTGGGGATTTGGTCATGAAATGGGATGCTTTTAAAGAAAAGAAAGGCAATCATGGGAAGTTTGATGCTCTCTGGACAGGTCCTTTCATCATTTCACAGATTCAAGGGAACAATACCTTCATACTGAAAAGTATGGGAGAAGACAGAGTCTTTGATGGCCCAGTTAATGGGCAATTTCTGAAGAACTATGTGATTTAAGGTCTTTTGGCCTTAAAAGATGTAAATATTCTGCTTTTATCAGTTTTTAGTGTAGCTGTAATAGACTCCATGCCCAATGGAACACTAGGAATTTTGGCTAATTTGTTTGCTGCTGGAAAGGCATTGATCTGCAGGTTCTTGAGACCTCACAGGGAGGATCTCATCCCCAGAAGGAGCCAGTGTTAGCGCTGCTATGCAAAAGGCATAAAAAATGAATTTAAACACCCTCGAAGGCTGCAAATACCTTCATAATCATCCCGAAGGAACCATTGATGCTGTCAAAATCCTAATTGTTGGGCCAAAATGATCTATCGGGAGGCCTGAAACATTCCGAGACAAGCAAAAATTTAAAATCGCAGGCCTAGCAGTTCAAATGAGCGACAGCCGTTTGATCCGGCCGATCATCGGTCCAGATCGCATCGGCGGGTCGCAATCGGAGGAGGTAGATCGGCGGGTCTTATCGCATCGGGGGGCGGCAGCGGCAGTGATGTGGTATCACCGATGAGCGATCGCCGATATCGCATCGGCATATCGCTATCGGCATTTCAATGGAGCATGGCCTGTGCATATATGAGTGACCGCCGATGGGCCGGACCCGGCGACCATACAGCGTTGTCTTCTATAGTGTTTTCGGATCCGCAATGTTCGCTGATATCGCATCGGCATTTCGCTGTCGGGATGCCAAAGTGGACAAGGTCTTTACCTTCAGTTATCTGTCGATGTGATGGGCTGGATCCGATGGGTGTACTGAGGTCCTTTTTATAAATTTCAAATCCGCGCTTAAGCCACTTTGAATGATTTTGGGCGCATTTTCTGTGTTTAATGAAATATAAAAATACAAGGGGCGGACCCGATAGAAAAGATATATGTGTGAGGGCCTTTGACATTTAAAAAATAGTAAGGTGGGCAGTATTTATAAATGGCGCGGAAATGATTAATGCAAGCATGCAGCAGTACAGCGCAGTAGGCAGCTGTCTTCAATCGACAGTATGGCCTAGCAGGAAAGAAGATGTGCCCAAAACAGATCAACATTTATCAGTCATGATTGACCCGTGGTTGGGACTTTCAAGTCCAGATGAAGCATTGTGGGCGGGAATGAACAGTGTAGCAGTGTTTCAGTGTCGCCAATCCAGGCAGTCATATTAGAGCCGTTCAATAATTCAACAGCAGCATTTAATCAGTAGTATGGCCTAGGAGGAAATAGGACGCCACAGATCCAGTCAAAGCATTCAGTGTTTATGGGATTTGCCCATACTTCGTCTCACCTGCCCTAGAAGGATCGCAGAGCACCAGAGAGGGACAAACCTATTCAAAGCACTGCCAGATTTGTACCAGAAGCCCATTCTTGAATGTAAATATGGTTGGTGGGCATTTATAGGCTCCTCCACGCATTGTTCGGCAGAGATATTTTGTATTGTAACAGTATATATACCCAGAACAGAGATGTAATGGATTGATGAGTGTTTGATGAATGAGAGCTTATTGTAGCCTTTTAACTTCTGGAGACTATAAATACTATGAGACCTACAGCTTCTGGTCTTGATTTCTATTAATACAAGCTTCTTTTGCTATCACCTGCTCACTTTCCACTTCTTCTTCTTGTTCTAGACTGCGCCTGCTTGCATTTATTTGATGTGCTGTGAATTTTTGGCATCGGAGGGGCTGTCATCCCACCTCTATGTTAAAATTTAGTAGTTTATTGAAACTTGTTTGCAGGTTGCTATTGTTCAAATAGCAGAGAGCTGTCATCCTCACTGCCTATTGAATAATAGCCGTGCTGATCCTCTAACTGATTGCAGCTGGCCATCGCAGAGCTCTATGCATCTGCTGGTGCAATCAGTCTTCTCCATCATCACCTTAACTTTAAGCTGTGAGTAGTTGGTGGTTGAAAGCCTTGTAGTCTGTGGGTCTTCACCCATGTCTGGGGTAAATCATAGTAGGAGTGGTTATCTGGCTTAAAGGTGCTGCACATCTTCCATTTATCCATCATTTTATCCAACAAAACTGTTGAATTTTTAATGTTCCTGAGCATCACTGATTTACAACCTAGGTGAGTTTCTTGGGGTGATAACAGAACCTAGAAAAAGAGAGGTTTACAACTTGTGGTGGTTTAAGGAAGGCCACCACAACTTTGAATCTGGGACTTTGGGTCTCTCGCTACAACTTTGAATCTTGGTATGGTTGTCTCTGGTTGTAGGCTCGAGCAAAGAAGTTCAAGTTGTGGCTCAGGCTCGTTTGATTTATCTTTGAAACTTGTAGGTGACCATCAAAATTCCCCCCATCAGATATAAGGTGAGAAGATGGACAAAACTCAACTGCAAGAGTTTTTAATACTGTAGAAGAAATTATACCGTATGATTGAAAAATCTTCTTAGTTATTGAAGCCCATTGCCAAGAAGCGATCCATCCAAGGTGAATCTTTGTTCTTGTAGGTGGTTGGAAAAAAACATGTTGAAGGGAATGAATTTTCCAATTGCTTACACGGATGAAGATCAAAACAATGATCTTTCACATGGCCAACTCTATCACAATGTTGGCATTTCACAATATTTTGTGAATGTGCAGGAGGACCAGGAACAAGTGAATATGAACTATCATGCAAAAACCCAACACTATAGAAGTGGATGGCCTTGGAGTAGGTTGGAGTGTGAAGAGAAACCTCCTTATCATATCCAAGGCCTGTTTTATTCTTGCTATTGACAATCTCTTCCCAAGGTCAGATGATCGGCCTAAGAAATGCATGCTGAACATGAACATTTTCATACAGTTTTTTCCCTGAAATGGACATTGGATTTGAATCACCATCAACTTCACTGACTTGATCACTTTTTGGTTGTTGGTGGGAGCCTGTTTCAATCTCAAATAAAGGGTAGTTCTGTACAATGACAACTCTTCTGTTTTAATTCATCTCGCTAGAACTAAGATTCTAGATGCAAAAATTCAATCTTGTCTTGTGCATTTTGTAGACAAAATTTAATATTAGCAAGACAGGTTTTATTGATTTTGATTATGTCCTCAATTGTAGAAAATATCAGATTATTTAGTAATTCTAATACTCCTTCATCGATTTTTCGATTGGAGACTATTGATTTATTCAAACTACGGAAGAGTGTTCAACCCAAATGAAGTACCTCCACTCCCAAAGAAATCAGAAGTGTCAAAAAAACTCATTGAAGAGCTACTGTCAGCACAAAATGTAAGTGCAATGTCAAACCCAAATATCAAGAACAAAAGCAAGTTGTTGTCCAAACAACTTCTGTATCTCAAGAGAATAATGTTGATGTAGTCTTAAGCTTTATGATTGTTCGATGAATTGAAAATACATATCGACTCAAGCAACATGCATGGATTGTCCGACCACATACAACATTATATATAACAACTTCAATGTCTTACTACCAGTGGATAAAATTAATCGTTCTAATAGGTAAGAAATCAACCTAAATACATGGTTGTAGAGTATGAGAGATAAATTGGAGAGTTGATTGTGTGCAATGGTTCTTACAACATCCAATATAAATGAATTTGCGCCCCCTATGTGAAATATTTCTGATACTTTTATCCTCCTAAAATGAAATTTCACACCTATTCTCCTCTTGGAACCATGACCATCTCCTTACAACCTTAAATTTTCTTCGATATATAAATAAAAAAATTACCCCTTATTTTGAAGGACACTCGGCACATTGATCTCAAAAATCAATGAAAGTTAATCATTTTGTGCTTCCTGTTGAATTGTTCCTCTGCATTCACCAAGATTTTAGCTTGAAAATAATTTCCTTGCTATGCGACAACATTCGTTGAATCCAAAACCTTGCTCATGGTCGCTAGAGTAGTTGTATGAGCCTTTGAAAACTAGTTGTCATTAAAACGATAATATACTACTTTTACAAACTCTTCTCCACACAGTTCTAAGCCATGTAAAGCAAATTCAACTTGTTTTGGTCGTTCAATAAATTTTAATGCACCAATAGTCAATACCATATTCAACACCATGTAGGAAGAGAGCTCAACTTCCATTGGTTTGCAGGAATAGGTCTGGAAATATTCCTCTTTGCAGTCGCTGGGGAAGGTCTGCTCACAACAGAGGAATGACAAAGCTGATAGAGGTAACAAACTCTATTATAACAAATTCTCAGAATGACATAAAATCCATAAGGAGGAGATCACTGGTTTACAAATGCCACTTGAACAGGGTAGGATATCACCTGCTCTTATACCATGTTAAACACACACATGGAGAAGACAACAGATAAGATAAGTGTGAATTATATTTCTATTAACAAAGATATACATTCATAATACATTCTTGTGACCCTTGGTCTTCATATACAAAACGGTCTCTTGGACTCTAGTGAATGTTCACATTCCACATTATTGAAATATGAATTTATATTTTATAAATAGATTAAAGAGAATGATCAAATTACTAAAAAGTAAGTTTTATAGCATGTAAGAAATACCTCACATAAAATCATCTTTTACTCCTATTAATTTATGAAAAGGAGGGTGACGATATTTAAAAATGTTGAGTTTTGTTATAATCCAAGTATTAGGTTGGATCATAAATTCAGTGTTGGTTAAACCATTAGCTTCTATATTTCCCCTTATCTACATATTGAAGATTAAGATGGTTTAGAGACACTCTCAAATTTCTTACCTCTTCCAAGACACAATTTAGAAACACATTGTGACATATTTATTCATCTTTTATCCATTTGATGACATCACCAAACACGTGTAAACTATTAATTCCTTTTTCCTTTGTCATCAACAATAATAGTTATAATTTTAGTGCCACTCATTATACATGATTATTTGACCCTCTCTCAATAATGCTCTAAAATTAATGGAACGATTATATATGATGCAGGTGGATATCGATGACCACCCACCTATTCCATTGGCTCAAAGCACAATTCTCCATCGTGCCAGTTTTTGTATGGTTTTTTGTGTCCTAAAATTATGAAGTCATTTTGAGGCCCTAAACGATGTTTTCTCGATGTGCCAGGGTCCCAAGTAATGGCCACGGGATTTGGCTTGGCCCCAATCAAAATTTGTAAATATCAACTAGACCTTTCCAACATGCTATCAAGCATGCCAAAGGGAGACCATATGCAAAACTTGTGACCCTAGGAAGTTGACATACCAACATACCATCAAGGCTTGAAAACATTTTTGAATTTCATCTTCTAAGGTTAGGATTTTGAAATCTAGGGTTGTTTATTTATGTGAAAAGGCCATTTTGTTGGCCTTTTGTAATAGATATTAGCAAAAGCACATAATCCTCTTCTCTCTTTGTGTAGGGATAGCTACCACCATTCTAGAAAAATTGTGTTCTACAGAATTATATTACTTCATTTACTAATAAAAATAGGGTTTCCACCACATTAGTGTAATCCCTGTTATATTTCTTTGTATGTGTTCCATTTACTTAAATTATGCATTTCATTTCATTCCTTATACACCCCAAATCAGTGGTATTAGAGAAATCCAATCTTTCTTTTTTCTTAGTGGACGTTGTTGATGAGGTTAGGGTAAAAATGGTTGGGTCTCAAGCTAGTTTCACTAGGGAACCATTACTCTTGCAAACTAAAGAACCCTCACATGGTAGAAGGAAAGAGAGAAGACATAGTAATAGATCCTATAAATTTGTTGCTCGAGGAAGCACTTGTGCAAGAAATAAATGAAATGATGGTCAATTTCATCAAGATCCATCAACAACTACCAACAATGGCCAGGGCACCTTTAACAAGAAGAAATTTTAAAGGTGTAACATCCTTCATGGAACAATTTAACTTTGATATCCCCTCTATTCGAATAGAAATTATATGAAAATTCCTTGGTGAAATGGTTAATTCGGTTAGAGGGCTATTACTTTATCCAAACATTTTTTACAATGAGAAGATCACCTTCACATTACCAAAAGTGGTTCCCATGTCAAACATTGGTGGGAAAGTTAATTAGAAAGAGACAATGAAGATGCATTTATGATGTTCAATTTAGGGCCAACTTGGGATGCTTTTACTAATTCCTTAAGGAGGAATCCTACCCTATAGGGAACTACAATGAACAACACATGAAATGGACAACCCTAAGACAAGAGAGAGACTATACAGTTGAAAAAAACACTAATGGTTTTCATACCTTACACTCAAAGTTGGGTATTAAAGACTCCAAGCGACAAAAATCCTTGAAGTAATATAGTGATATACATAGGTATCTCCAAATAGGGATGGACTTCCTAGAAATAACCTCTGTAGGGGTCGCTTATCAATATGTTGTCAAAATCATGTAGAAATTGAAGCAATGGAATAAGTCGGAATTAAAGTCTTCAAATCCATCACAACAGAAGTCGACTAAAGGCAACCCTAACTCACAGAACAAGGGACAAAGCGAGACTCAACCTCAAGAAAACCATCCCAAGTCAAAGGCGAAGAAGGATAATGGGAAGTCAATAAAGGACACTAGAAAGTGGTGTGAGTTTGACAAAATATCCTAACACAACACTCATGAATGTTGCTCGAAAAAATCATTGTTCATGAAGTTTAAAGAAAAGGAAATAGACTCTGGCTCTAATTTTGATTTAAAATAAGATAAATAAAAAAGGATCATCAATGTATAACCCAATGTTACCATCATGACAAAAAGGATCCAACCAAAAGAGCTAGAGGAGCTTGAAGAGGGAGAGTGCTTGTTCCACTCACAAATGTGGGTGAAGGGGAACCCACTCTATTTCATTATTGATAGCTCAAGCCAAAATAACCTGATATTAGTTGATGTCATCAAGGGATTGAAGTTTCCAACAATGCCACACCCCAATGGAGTTTTGTGTCATCTAGTATTGTTGGATGTCCTATGGCATCAAGCCCTTCAAATATGAGGTATTATGTGAAGTTTTCGCACTTGAAGTTTGATATGTTACTTTAGTAAACCCTTATATGTAAAAAATTCATGACTTTCACGAGTCTTGTCCTTGAAGTTTCATTATTACTCTTAGTGTTCAAATCTACTAGATACCAATGGTATTCCAAACCATTGTAGTTTCATTGATCTCAGCAAAAAAGAGCCAAAAGATCATCTCTCAAACTACAAATTTCATTCTCTTCATGGTTTGCTCCAAAGGTGAAAGGAAGGTCACTTCAAGCACCACAATCTCTACACGAGCTATCTCTACACAATAGAAACACGTGGAAAAGATTTTGGAAAAGATTGGATTGGGCTGAAGGGTGATTTGGTATGGAAAAGACAATATAAATACTTCAAAATTATTTTTACAGGCCAAATATTTAACAATATATATATATATATCAATATATCAAATCACGCATTCCTGTCATTGAAAAATTAAGCATCAATAAGCATGGGTTGTACAATCCCCTACCTACCCAAACAAGCCTTGGGAGCTAGTATCCATAAATTACATGTCATGTTTACCATCCACCAAGCATGGAAATGAGTGTGTGTTTGTAGTTTCAATTACTTTCCCAAGGTGGTCATTTTTGCACCATTCAAGAAGATTACCATAGCTAAAGCCACTATTAAACTCTCCTTTGATAATTTTGGGATCATTTTGGGCTACCTTGAACCATTATTTTAGATAGGGATAGTAAGTTTCATAGCACCTTTTTGTCAAACTTATGGTATCTCATGGATACCAAGTTAACCAAACAACTTCCTTTCATCCCCAATCATATGGAAGAATAGAAGTTTTCAAGAAGATGATTAGTTGTATCTTGCACATGTACAACTCCAAGTATCCTTGTACATGGGATGACAGTCTTCCATATGTTCATCATAGTTATAATAGAGCTCTCCATAACTCTATTGGCCACAATCCTTTTCAATGTTCACGGGGTTTCGACCATTGGCCCCAATTGATGTAACTATGCCCACATCACTCATAGAGTCCTCCCATGATCAAGTTAAGGAAAATAAGGTAACCAAATTTGTTTAGTAGATCCAACATTTCTAACAATAGGTCCATGATATCCTATAGAAATCAAATTCCAAGTACAAACAATGGAATGGCTAATAGAGGGTTGCACATAAATTTTAGTTTGGTGATAAGGTGTGGTTACATTTACAAAAAGAGTTCATCACACACCCCAATAGGAAGGTCAATTACTCCAATCTAGGCCTTACATAACTACAAAGGTTTTGGATGAAAATGATTTTGAATTGAGAATTCCACTTCCCTTGGCTTCCACTCAATGTTTAATGTGGAGTTGTTTTACCCATATTTTCCACCTCTGTTGGACACCTCAAAGGAATTCAAGCAATTGGCCTCCACATAAATCAGTCCTAATTGCATTGAAATGGCTACAGTGGATCATATCATGGACACCATGATAAAGGATACATAACTGCATTGAAATGGATACAGTGTATCATATAATAGACACTAAGATAAGGGACACTCACTAGCAACAAATACAACTGTATTGGATTGTGAGGGAAACTTCTTCACCAAGGAAAGTAGCTGACCAAGAGCCAACTTTAGCAAGCTTTTCCCCATCTGATAGTGGAACTCAATGAAATGGAGACTATTTCTTCCTAAGAGGGGAGGACTGATCTAGGTGGATGTCAATGGCTACCCACCTATTCCGCTAGCTTAAGGTACAATTCTCCATGAAATTTGTCTATGGTTTTTGAGGTCCTAAACTTTCAAGGTCTTTTTGAGGCCCTAATTGATGGGTTTTTGATGTGGTGGGGGACCAAGTGATATTTTCATACTATTCTCTAAGATCCAGTAAAAATTTATAACTCTCAGATAAATATTTCTAATGGGATATCGATCACGCAAAATATAGATCACATGCAAAAGTTACAAAATTGGGAAGTTGACATACTAATTAACCCCATCAGGTCTTGTAAACCTTTTTGCATTTCATCTTCTAGGGTTAGGTTTTTTAACCTATAGGATTCTTTCTTTGTATTAAAAGGCCATTATTTCGGCCTCTTGTAATGTCATTTTGGTGAATGCACGTAGTTTCTAACTCTTTCTCTCTCTTCATAAATAATTACCACCATTGTAGTTAGTTTATGTTCTATAGTATTTTATTATTTCACTTACTAATAAATGTTCAGCTTCCACCACATTATTATATTATATGTTATATTTTTTGGTTTTCTCAACTTACTTTCCTACATCTCATTCCATTCCTTATACCCCTTGCATCAATATGCAAAGAAAATTATCTCTCCCATTCTAGATACAATAGAAACCCCCTGTGTTGCCCCATAAAAAACCTAAGGCAAAGCTCTTATTGATTTGTTCTTGAACCACTACCCTTATTGATTTTTCTTCCTTATCATATGGAAAATGATTCAATATGTTGAGTTCATTAGCTACACATATTTTCAAAGTATTTCAAAAACAAAATGGGAAATACCGAACAATGCCCCCTACGATACTAATTAGGGGAGAAACATAAAAGTATTTGTCTATAGATTCCTTACCCAATTCTTCAAACTTTCTTTCAATAGAATCTCCTGACTAGACATTTTTCAATTATATTAGTACTTCCACTTCTTGCCACACCTATTTTAAGTAGTCAAAATCCATAATCAAATGACCATTTTTCTTCTCATTGTACGTTTCTAAGACCCTAGTAAAATCCTCTTTTTTAATATGTCCCAAGTTAATACTTTATTCATTAATAAAAAACACATAAAAGAATTTTCTTTAGAAGGACATTTAAACTTCCAAATATAGTGCCACCACCATTGAGTTTCTCTTCTTCCTTCCTCTATACAGAGAAGCATATATGAAAGCCTAAGAAAGTAATCGTGTGAAGGGGGAAAACTAGTTTAGTTCATCCTAATTTTCCTAGATTCAAACATGACTCCTTTCTAATGATAAAAATTAATTATATAAATCTACTTCATTACCTATGTAAGCCATGTATTCCTCCATATAAAATTTTTAAGTGGATCTACAATGCTGGAAAGCATGCAAAAACTTATGTACTTTAGAGATTAAATCATAGGTTTTTTCTTCCACTCTCGACCCCTACATCCTTTCCAATTTAAATTAGGGTCCTTTCACCCAAATTCTAATCCGGGACCCTCCCAATCAAAGGAAACACCTTCACAACTGACTTCCACATCATTTGAAATATTATTCTTATAAATTCATGGAAAATTTTAGGGGCTAATGTTCGCCCTTAGGCGAAATTAAGGGGTTTTAGATTTTTAGTGGGCGAATATTTTGTATCATACTACATTTTTACAAATTGCCTCAAATAGCCCACCTTATTTTAAGGAAGATGGTAAAAAAGGTAAATCTATCCCTTGAAATTAGGAGTTACAACCTTCCATTCGCCCTAATTTTCAAGAATAGCTTTTATTTAAGTGAATCCTATGGGCCAAATACCATATTTATAAAAGAGGTATGGTAAATTAATAGAAATATAAATAAATGAGAGGTATGGTAAATAAATAAAACATTCTCTATATTTACTCCATAAATCACCTTATATACATGCAAGAGAGTAAACAAATAAAAATATAAATAAAGTGGAGGTATGGTAAATAAATAAAACCTCTTTTTATATTTAGTCCATAACCCTCTTTCTATTTATGAAGGCTCAAAAAAAGGTTTTATTTAAGTGAACCCTATGGGCCAAATACCATATTTGTAAAAGAGGTATGGTGAATTAATAAAAATATAAATAAAAAAGAGGTATGGTAAACAAATAAAACAGTTTTTTATATTTACTCCATAAGTCACCTTATATTTATGAACACTCAAAAAATGTGTTATATTTAGGCGAAACCTATGGGAAAAATACTATGGGCCAAATACCATGGGCTATAATATTATTAGTACCATGCAAAAAAACATTATTAACCATAATATTAGTATTAATAAAAATAAAAATGGCACATGGTCTTGACCCATGGTATTCACATGGAATGTAGCCTATTTAAACGGGGGAATTAAACCAGCATAGATCCATCTTTACTCTGGATCTACTAATCCTAAGGATCAAATATCGTGATATGCAAACTAGCATGGAGTGAAAATTTATTTGATCCCTCTTGGGGCTTGGTGGATCAAGAGTAAAAATGGATGTTGTAATTTAATGTATGTTAAACATTTTAACTTGGTTAAAATTTAAAAAAAAAAAAAAATCGATTATTAATTTTATTAATTTTTATAAATTACTAATAGTAATTTTTAAGCTCCACGTTTATGATAACCCATGGCATTGACCCATGGTAATACCATGGTATTGATGTGAGCATAGACTATTTAAATTCATCTTAATTCTGTGCCTACCAAGTGCTCAGAGGGATAAATAAATTCCATCCCCCTAACAGTGCTAGATGTGGAGTTAAGATGGATATAGGTTGGTTTTTATGATAATGAAGATATTAAATAGACTTAGGAAATTATATTGTAAAAACATCTTAAGGTGAATATTTAAAGCTACATTTAGTTATTTCACAAAATTTAGTAAAAAATACCAATATCTCCATTAATATTGGTTTTTAACTTTTTCTGATTTAACAAAAAAAAATTTAAAACAATGAAACCTTATCACTCTTTCCGCATCACTCTCGCAGAAGATTTCTCACCATTTTTCAAACATTCTCAATATGATATCTTCATGAAAATGTTTAGGTACTGATGTTGGATTAGTTGTTTAAAAAATAAGTTTGTTTGTACAATCTTTCATCTTCTATGCTATTCTTAGTTTGTCCTAATGATATGTAGGGATTGGAGCCACTACACCATGTTTTCCTAAAAGGTGGAGATTGTTCACCAAAAAGGAAATTAATCTACATGTTACAAAGCTGTTAAAAAATGCTAGACCTATGAGGGTAGTGAATTATGCTAATAAGCAATTTAGATTGGGAAATACGTAATTAAATTTTATTATTTAATTGAAGATTTCCAATTAATATAATAATAAATCTACATTTATATATTCATATATTGATCGGAAGGATTCTCACAATGGTCACTTCTTTCAATTAGATCCCCTTCAAGCCTTGGGGATACCTAACACTTTCTTATATAATATAGTTAGGGCTTGCTACTTGTTGGCATGCTAGGTCAAACAAACTTGATGTGTTTGTTTTTATCTCGCAGTTGGAGCCTATGGAATAAGAAATAAATTTGATAACTTGAAAAAAGCGGTAGCTTGACAAAAGTTGTAGACAAAAGATTTATCTCTCCTACCTTGATAGAACTCGTTGTCATTATCAACACCTACAAAAACTTTTTGTGGAATATTATCAAAACTAATAGAAGGATATGAAAGAGTGTATTGTAAGAACCTTGACAAACATGGCCACTGGAACTTGGAACATTGTTTGTAGGAAGATAAAATTATGTTTCCTTTTTACAAACATGTATGTTAGTATATTACAGTTTAATAAATAGGTTTTGTTAATATCATATATGGTTTCATACTTTAACAAAACATTTGCCAAGACTTCACAATGTTTTATTATTCAGTAAAAGATTTGCCAAGATCTTACAAGATTTTATAATTCAGTGAAAGATTCTCCATCACTGTACAAGATAATATAATCTGGTGAGAGATTCGCCAAAAAAGTTATATATACATATTATATTATTGATAAAATCACCTCCCATTTTTCCTATGTATCATGGGGATTAGCCCATTTATTATACATATAAATTTAGGGTGGTTCTTAAAATTTTCCCTGTATAAATTATATCCCTCCTTATCTGATCTTCAGTTGAGTCCAAATACATATATTTTTGAGCCACAACTTGACACCAAAACCCTTCACCTAGAATAAGCTTCCAAACACTCTTAGCTACCAAAGCTCTTGAGAAAATGAAAATGTTGTTAATGATCCATGCTCCCAACAACTTTGGTAAACTAGAATTTTCCATCCTACCCACAAAATCACCATTCTAAGCTAATCGTCCGCACAAAAATTAAAGCCTATCCTTTTGGGATCCATGACATGGACATTGAGTAGACATGAATTTTCTTGAAAATGAATTTACTTAGAACATGCCTTCCTCCCTGTGAGAGCTCATTGTAGCTCTAACATGATAGTTATTTTTCTAGTCTAGTTATAATCCAAGTTAAATCCCATCTCAAATAGATTTTTGGTTTTCTGTAGAACCCTTAATATTTCATCCCACCTTTCAAATCCATCCTCAAATAAGGAAAAAAAAGTAGAGTGGAAAATTCTTCTTTCTTCTCCATTTCCAAAAAGGAAGTTGATAATTTACCTATATTAATCACCATCCCTTTTTCACTGCAATACAAATACACAGTGCCATGCAACTTGGTTAGGTCCCACGTGCTACCGTCACAAAATAATAATATATCATCTACAAATAAAAGATGTGAAATATATGAAGTCAATGCATATGAACTGCTTTGAAGGTCCATGATCTCTTTTCCTCTAGTAATGACCAACTAAGCCGCTTATATGGTAGAAGAAAAAAGGGAGGTGACAAGCATGATGTTTACCTAATAACTCTTCCTTCTTTGATGAAACCCCAAGTACAAGCATTGATGATAGTTGAGAAAGAGACTATCATTACACAACTCATCATCTAGGTAATGAAATATACCTCAAATCCCAAATGTGTCATCAATAACCTTAGGCAAATCCAGTTAACTTTGTCATAGGCCTTTGATAAATCCTTAGAACCAAAATAACCTCACGGTTGCCAACTATATAAGAAATTGAATTGCTCATTTAAAAATTGTCTCAAACAATTTATTTCAGCCTATTTGCATTGATCTTTGTCACTATTCTATCAATACAAGATGTAGGAAGAAAATATTCAAAGGAGAATGTATTATAAAATTTTGGAATAAGAACCTATTTTTATTCAAGGTTTTTAACATTCTTCCAAACAATATTGTATCCACTACCACCCAAATCAAATCGCTTTCCAATAAATCTAAAAATTCCCCCAAAATTCAATAGTCTTGTTGTCTAAACTTGAACTATTATTCTTCCGAGGACTACAAAGAGTAGATTTTAAAATATTATGAAGTATAGTTTGTAAGGGTCATTGCAGTTTGATCCTACTGCTATGAAGAGGAGGAGATTTCTCCCATAATCAAGTGTGGATTCATGATTTGAAAATATAGAGTTATAACTCGTCAGGAAAGGAGAAGTCGTAGCCCTAGACACTGCTATTACTAAAACTTCTCGACTAGGCCTACATGATGTATTTGGAAGAAATCTTTTTTATTTTGTTGGTTGTTGCGACATCTAAGATATTGTAAATCACAAATCCAACATTTTTTTGGAGTTGTTACCAAGTAAAACGATAACAATGTTGATATTTTTTTTAAGCCACCTTTAAAGTTTTTTTGTAGACCTAACACATATAGCCATCATCAAGCAAGTGTAGAACCACTCTATAAAGAAGATCCATCAAAATGTTTTAGATGCAGTTAATGAGCCAAATATTTTGGATGGAGTTATTACTGGTACAAAATTCATAGAGAAATTCATAAATGACTTGGGTAAATTCATACCTATGTGAATGTTGTCTAAATAAATATCATGTGAAAATTTTGAAAGGAGATACGGTGTATAAATCAATATCATGTGAAAGTTTTAAAAGGAGATACGGTAAACAAAAGGCTTGGGTAAAACATTTTTCGTACATTTATTTAAGAACATTTGCCTTTTTCTAAAGTGAAAAGTGGTTTTTTTAATTGGGAGTCCAAATGAATAAATTTACGACCTTCATCAATTGTAGGGCTGACAAACTATGCACGTAAAGCAATGAGAAATTGAACAACAGGATCGTTATGGCTAATGATGGCTTCTTGGGCTTCTGTGGAGGCGTAATGCCACCATGTATGTATTAAGCCACCAAATACATTGATAATTAGTTGTGAAATGCTACCGAGAGAAAGGGTAGGGTCATCAAAATGTTTTTTTGTCGCCCACCTATTAAGGCGACTCATTGCATTCTCCATTTCGATCTTAGGCTTGGAATTTGGAAAAAAATGGGTTCTTGTGGAATAGCTTGGATGGTTGCACTCATAGTTGAAACTCCAGTTGTTGTTACTGATATGGGATAGGATATTTCACCAACTTGGGTAATCCACAAAGGGACACATAAAGAAGGAATTGATTTATTTGGTCCTTTGAAAGGGAAGGACACTTTTCTCGCACATGTTGCAATAAGGATGCGGTGACTGAAGTGGCTTCCTCGATGTCTTCTTCTTCGGTTGTTTAAATCCCAAAATTCCATGTAGGTAGCTCATGACTAGCTATGTTAAAGCTGAAAGTGCACATAAGCTTCTTCTTGGGATTATCTATAAATACAGTTGACTTTGATGATTTGTCCAAAATAGAATAGTGAGGGATCTGAAGCTTAGATTCTAACTTCTTGATGATTGGGGTAGTGATGGAAAAAACCTAAGATATAGCTCCTAGCCATTTGTCTAGCTTTGTATTGGCTATTATAAGGGCTGATATGTCAGCGATCTTGTGATCTATAAATTCTAATCTTGCTAAAATATTCTCACACATTTCCTTTTCTTCAGAGACTACTTGTTTAACCTTAAGGACGTCTTTGTGAAAATCATCAATGTTCTTTGACTCGAGGTCGAGCTGGAGATTTGCACAGTTAAGTTGTGTAGTGTTAGTACCATATGTAATGGTTGCTGGTACTGTGTTGTAAGGAATGAATTCCCTTTTCTTTTGACCATCATTTTTAAACTGTGAGAAAGATGTATAAGGCAAGTTCCTTCCTAGAGTGTAGGGTTCTTCTCATGTGCTAACTTTGATAGTTTTAGTTGTTTATTCTCGGGGTAGCTGAGTCAACATGAGAATGTGAGGTTTTTCTGGCTTAGTAACAATATTAAGCTTTTGTATCATCTAATTACAGGTTGGAAATTGTTGGTGCTGACCTTGGTGTTCTGTAGTAAGATCTTTTGAAGAGCTTGTGGGATGGTTTTTAACGATCTCTGCAACCTTCTCTTGAAAGGTTGTTTGAACTTGGGTTGGTAACTGAAAGGAATGGGTAGTAGCATTAAATGGAATTGGGCGTGCCTTGGAAATCTTCTGGTTGTCTTTCAGTAAGGTTGATTAGCGGTATTGTTCATATTTAGCTTCCCAAAGTTCAGGATATCGGATTCTAGTCCATTCAAATGTAATAGGAGTTGTAGATTTACTGGAACTAGATTCCACCTCGCTTACAAGCTGCGAAGTCTGACGGATATGGGGTTGTAGTGGAGGCATGTTATCTTTGCCCAAGCGAACAACACTCAAAGTTTTGAGTTGAATTATTTTAGATAGGTGTTTCATGTCAAAAACTTGGGGATGAAGATAAGCTTGGAGAAGGTCATAGATGTAAGGGTCATCTAATGACACATAATACTTGGGAGAGACAGTGCCAAAGGCAGGGTCATCATGTAGAGGGCTAGCAAAGCCTTCTATTATGGCATCAGTTAATTGGTTACACTGAGTATCTATTAGAAAGCAGAGGCTATTGATATTCTTGGATGGTCGAATGAGAGCGTTCAGGCCAAAACAGACTGCGCCCAGATGGCAATATTCGAAACACTGGGATTTTTCTGAGTCGATTTGTGACTTTTCAAGCAATGGGATTGATCCAGGTGGATGTTGGTGGCCACCCACCTATCCCATTTGGACCCCCAAAACTGTATCTTTTAGTTTTTCTAGTTTCCTAAATTGTAGCACAGTTTACTATTTTTAGCAGGTTTTTTGGGTCCTAAACTTTCGGAGCTATTTTGAGGCCCTAAATGACGTTTTTTTGGAAATTTGGGGGCAACATGGGTCCATGGACGAATGTTGCCCTTCCCAAAGTTATAGTTCTCAGATAGATCTTTCTAACGAGCTATTGTACGCATCAAATGGAGATCGGGTGCCAAAGTTACGACCTTGGGAAATTGATGTACCAATTTACCTAAACAGGGCCCAAAATTTGGCGTTTCATATTCTAGGGTTAGGTTCTGGGATGTTAAGGGTTTTCCATTGTTTCTAAACAAAAAATAGGCCTTTGATCCTCATTGTAAGACAATTCAGAGGCATGTAGCTACCACATCTCTTCTCATAGATAAGCTACCATCACCCTAGCTAGTTTATTTCCATTTCTAATTGTAAGCATATTTCAGTATTTTAAATTAATGAAATGAAGTATTATTTCCACTGCATCTCTGTGTTTATGGTTATCTCTGTAATTTGTTGCGTTCTTATTTAAATCCGGATCAATGGTATCAAAGCGGTCTGCTTTTTCTATGTTTTTCTTTGCATGTCCCCAACGAGGTTAGGATATAAGGAGTTAGGGCTTGAACTGGTCGAACCTTTACAAGACCTGCCTCACAAATCCCGAAGGCCTCCCATGGCGGATGAGGAAAAAGACAAGGGGGCAGGATATCCTATCAAAATCTTGCTCGAAGAAGACCTCGAGTGACAATATAATGCAATGATGGACAACTTTGCCTAGATTCTTCAGCGGCTACCCAAAGGCGACGCATTGGCTTCCAACAGCTACTCTGGAAATGCCACACCATCTAAGGTACATGTTAATTTTGAAATCCCCATATTCGAAGGTAAAATAGATGCAGATGCCGTAGATAAATGGTTAAATCTGCTAGATGGGTATCTTTTGGTTCATGAATTTTCGAGTCAGGAAAAGATTGTTTTCGTTGTTCTTGAGGCAGCCCCCCACGTCAAAGACTGGTGGGAAACCTACTGTGAGCAGAAGGATGAAAGTACAGGCTCACTATTTTTAGCTGCACCCACTTAGGATTCATTCCAGGATGCCATTAAGGAGCAGTACTACCCTGTCAAAAGCTACAAGGACAAATACATAAAGTGGACCATGCTGCGGCAGGGAAGGGACCAAGATGTGTCAAAATTCACAAACATTTTTCATACCCTTCGCACACAGTTGGGTATAAAATATTATGATCTGCATCTGGTATTGAAATACCGTGGCTGCCTACACAGATACATCCAAGAAGAGATGGAGTTCCTAAACATCTCCTCTCTCGGCACGGTGTATCGATACGCTATCAAAATCGAGCAAAAGTTCAAACAGAAGAAGCGAGACTTTGGATCTGCAAATCCGAAGCCCAAAGGACAAAGCCAAGGCAGGGTGACCCAAGACAACCCGTCGAAGCCACAAGAAAAGGACAACACCACAAAGCCGAAGAAGGACACAGAAAAGTGGTGCGAGTTCCATAAGAGTCCCACTCATAACACAAGTGAGTGTCGGACCAAGCAGTCGCTGGTGGCCGAGTTGAAGGCTTTCGAAGCATACGCATGTTCCGACCCTGAGCCAAAACCCGACAAGGGGAATTGCAAAGGGAAGCAGATCATTGATGCGGATCCCAGTGCCACTGTTTCCACTGCCAAGATCCAGAAAAATGAGCCCGAAGATCCAAAGGAGGGGGAACGTCTTTTCCACTCACAAATGTGGGTGAAGGGTTCGTCGCTGCAATTCATTGTCAACAGTGCCAGCCAAAAGAGCCTCATTTCAATAGAGGTCGTGAAGCGGTTGGGCCTACCAACTCCACTACACCCGCAACCATACAATATCGGGTGGCTTCATGAAGGACGAGATCTCAAAGTTCACTAATAGTGCCACCTTCCCTACAACATCAAGCCCTTCACAGACTAGGTATTGTGTGATGTTACACCTCTGGATGTTTGTGATGAACTATTAGGCCAGCCATACTTGTGGAGGTGACATGCTGTGTATGAGTCAAAGCCTTGTGTTGTCATTGTTTCTTTGGGTGATTCATTATACAGGATACCAGAGATAGGCCCACCTACTGCCACCTATTTGATCACACTAAGAAAGGCAGCAAGCTCATCTCCCAGACTAGGAAATTCATCTGTCTGGTTCACTCCCAATGTAAGGGGAAGATCTTCACCACATCCATGACCCTCGCGAAGGGTTCCTCCAAGCAGCAGTAGCAACATAGGGATACGGTCATGAAAGAACATAGGGAAAACTTCTCCTCACCTACAGTGGTACCACACAAGTTTCAGGTGGGTGAAAAAGTTTGGTTACATCTATAGAGAGAACGCCTTACCAGAACCCATCAGAAGCTCTGACCACTCCGACATGGTCCTTACACCAGTACCAAGGCTATGGGCAACAATGGTTTAAAGCACATCATTTCTCCATTCCTTCGCTTGCACCGAGTTTTCAATGTGGACTGTCATCGACCATGCTTCCCACCATTTCTGGACACATCAGACATTGCAAAACAGTTCACTAGAGACCCAACTCAACAGAAGCTTCCTCATATTAGGGAGGAACTCAACCCAATGGGGACCATTGCTTCCTAAGGGGGGAGGAATGATCCAGGTGGATGTTGGTGGCCATACACCTAACACATTTGGACCCCCAAAACTGTCTCTTTCAGTGTTTTTAGTTTCCTAAATTGTAGCACAGTTTATTATTTTTAGCAGTTTTTTGGGTCCTAAACGTTCGGAGCCGTTTTGAGGCACTAAACGACTTTTTTGGGAAATATGGGGGCAACATGGGTCTAAGGACCAATGTTTACCTTACCAAAGTTATAGTTCTCGGATAGATATTTCTAACGATCTATTGTACGCGTCAAACGAAGATCAGGTGCCAAAATTACGACCCTGGGAAATTGATGTACCAATTTACCTAAACGGGGCCCACAATTTGGCATTTCATCTTCTAGGGTTAGGTTTTGGGATGTTAAGGGTTTTCCATTGTTTTTCAACAATAAATAGGCCTTTGAGCCTCATTGTAAGACAGTTCAGAGGCATGTAGCCGCCACATCTCTTCTCAGAGATAGCCTACCATCACCCTAGCTGGTTTATTTCTATTGCTATTTGTAAGCATATTTCAGTATTTTACATTAATGAAATGAAGTATTATTTCCACTGCGTCTCTGTGTTTATGGTTATCTCTATAATTTGTTGCGTTCCTGTTTAAATCTGGATCAAGGATATGGGTGGGTTTATCTTGAGATGTAAAACTTACGTCAATAGAATCAAGCCAGATCTAAGAAGAGGCAAAATATTTATAAAAGGGCATGTTACATACTTGAGCAGATAAAATTGGCGGAATTTACCAGTTTGGGTCGGGGTTGGTTTTAGAAATAGAAATAGTAGAAGTAGAAGTCAAAGCTTCTCTAAAAGAAGACTTTCGG